>PVLD010000208.1:0-325058 GCA_004027595.1 Dinomys branickii
CCATGCAGGTGGCACCCGAGGACATTGCCGAAAGAGGCGAGAACCCCAAGCCCAGCCTGAGCCTGAGATACAATTCCTGCTACTTTCAGCTGCCCTGGCTGTAGGGTTTTCTTTCATTTTGTTTTTGTTTTCGTCTTTTTTCAAGACAGGGTCTCACTATGCAGTTCAGGCTGGCCTTGAGCTCACTTTGTAGCCCAGGATGGTCTCAAACTTGTAATGATCCTCCTGCCTCAGCCTCCTGAGTGTTGGGATTACAGGCGTGCGCCACCGCAACCCGCTAGGCTGTAGGTTTTTGTTTTGGGTTCCCTCCTCCCCCCAGTTAGATGGAGCCCAGGGCCTAGTGCAGGATAGGCAGGTGCTCCCATTGAGCTGCCCCAGCCCCTTTTTTATGGTAATTGTTTCTTTCAGCCTTTTTATTCTGAGTCCCTACGTTGCCCAGGCAGGGTTTAAACTTGTGCTCATCCTACCTCAGCTGAGCAGCTGGGAGAACAGGTGTCACATGCTTGATATCCTCGAGTAATTCAGTCAGCGTCCCAAAGGTGGCACTGACAAGCACGCTCGGGGTCTTACAGGAGCCTGTCACTCGTGGGGAACCTCACACCCAAGGCTGCCACCCCTAGTGACCAAGACCTGTGATGTCCCCCTCCCTGACCCAGACAAACCACACAGCCGGCAGCCAGAGCACCAGGAATTTATTAAACACCCCCCCTTCCCACGCACAACAGGCCACACACAGGACAAGGGGCTGGGCCTGCTCCACAAAGGAGCCCCCTGTGGGCGACCAGCACTGGGGGCCCTGACCATGAGGCCAGAGCCAGGTCGGACAGGGGCATGGAGGAGGGGGCGGGGTACAAGGACAGAGGCTTCTGGCTCCAAGTCCTGGATCCCCAGAATAAGTAGGGGCATGAGGAGCAGCCAGGAGAGGCGGTGGCAACACGCATTACAAGCATCAAACCAGCCCTTGAGACAAAGCCGCGTCCCCAGTTGTGAGGTCACACACGTACATACACAAAACGAGATGCTCCCGGGACCGCCCCCAACATACACAATGACAGCTAAAAAGTGGGAAGGGACAAGCTAGGGCCATGACAAAGCCCCGCAGTGGAACATCTGGGGCCTTTTTTGGTTTTTCCCTCCAAAACAAAAATTTAAAAATCTACAACAAATCATGCCCAATTCATTAAAAGTGATAAAATCTCAGGCCCTCCCTGTCCGCCTGAGCCTCAGACTGAGCCAAAAAAAGGAAAAAAAAAAAAAAAGCTAAACAAAGCAGAAAGATGGACCTGCTCAGTGAGCTCTTCCCACAAGTTCCAGGGTGGGCCACCAGGGCAGTCACAACAGCCACTGTCCCCAGCACTGATCTCTAAGAGCTGGGCAGGGTGGGGACGAGAGCTGGCGAGAAAGAGCCACCCCACAGGGAAAGCTGGTTTCCAAGAGGGAAGTCCTGGAACAGGAAGTGTCCCAGTGATGGCACTGGAGGTCTTGGCAGCTGCGGACAGGCTGTGCGTGGCTGCTGTCAGCTGCACTGCTCGAGGTAGGCGGACAGCAGCAGCCCTGGGGGCAGGAAGTCCAAGTGGCGGTTGCTCACTTTCATCTGCCGTCGGCCCTCCAGGTCCGCACCTGTGGGAGGAACGCGTGGGGATGGGGGCGAAGGCACCTGAGTGTCTCATTCCTTTCCCCGCGGCCCGAGTGCAGGCAGGGGCACTGGGGTCAGGTGGGCCCAGGCCAAGTGGCTTCCCGGGCCTCCCTGCCTCTGCCCAAGGTGAGGAAGCCTCAAGGCCCCGGGCAGTCCGACCCACCACCTTCCCCTGCACCGCCCCCAGCTCAGTCTGCAGGAACAAAGGCAAGTGTAGGCGCTTAAAGCTAGGGACAGGAGAAACCGGGCCAAGGTTGCCATGGAAACCATCTCCCTGGCAACTCCAGGCAGGAGGCAAAAAGATAGGTTTGGGAAGCTGGGATCACATGGGGTTCTTGGGTAAGCAAGAGTCTGAGAGGATCCCGACATGGCCCATCCCACTCCCTCCAGAAAGACGGGGACACGAGGCACAGGATGGGACCCTTATGGCTATGAACATCCAGACACTGCAGGCCCACTCCTCCTCTCCGAGTCTCTGTCACCCCAACTGGGATCCCCAGCCCAACTGCCAGAGATAGGGAGAAAGGGGTGTCTGTCCCCAGCAGGGCACACAAGCCATTCCTGATTAATTTGTTAGTTTTTTGCAATACTGGGGATAGAACCCAGGGCCTTGGCACTGAGCTCTATCCCCAGCCCATTTCTACTTTTTGAGACACGGTATTGCAAAGTTGTTAAATTGTACACACTGGCCTTCAACTTGGGATCCTCCTGCCTCAGCCTCCCAGAGTGCAGGGATGACAGACATGCACCACCATGCCCAACTGCTGCTAAACCCCACTGTCACACCTCCCTCCACATCTGCCCCTGGGGCGCCCTGGGACCTGGCTGCCGGCCACATGTGGGGCCCCGCACTTACTAGCTGAGATGAGGTCCATGTACTGGCACACGGCGTGCAGCAACAGCCTCTCGAAGCTGCAGAGGGGAGGGGGTGAGCGGCCGGGCAGGCGCCACAGAGGGGAGGGGAGCTAGAGGGCCCTCCACGCCCACTACCTGTTGTCCAACATAGCTGTGTACACCGCCTGAGGAGACACGGAGAAGAACCTTGACAGCCGCTCCTCCCAGGTCTCCAGAGTCTCCTGCGGAAGAGATGCCCCAGGAGTCAGACCTCTGTGTGTCCTCCCACACCTGGGCAGCCTCTGGAGCCCAAAGCCCTGGGTTCAAATGGTCACCATATGGGTGGGGAGTGGGGGGATAGGGCAGTGGCATGGCACCTGCCTGGCAAGCACAAGGTCCTGAATTCGATTCATGATACAAAAAAAATGGTCATCATGACTCACTATAAGGCTACCTGTTTCCAAGGGTACCACGCACTTAGATATGTCCGTGCCATATCTGTCTTGTCCCTTCTCCCCAGTGAACTCCTATACACCCCGCAGTGCCCACTTCCATTATCCCTGACCCCAAGCTTCAAGTGAAAACATGTGGTGAGGAAAAAAACACTTGACAGGATGGCCTAGCACTTACCATGGGGATGCGGCCCCGCTTGAGCACGGATCGCAGGCGCCGGCTGATGCGCAGGAAGCACTCACGAGGTGTGTAGGCCGGGTCCTCTGCAAGGAGCCAGGGGAGCTGAGGCTGGCGGCCAGGCCCCGCCCACACTGAGCCCCAACCACATAGGCTCCGCCCACCGGGGAACCACCTACCCGTCAATTGGTCCTAACACTCCAGGCTTCACCTCTAGGCCCCTCCCACCCGAGCCACACCCCTTATATCCAGGTCCATGACCTGACTGGACCCAAAGATTCCTCCCACCCACCCACCACAGCCCCGCCCACAGGCCCACCTCTCCTGCAGTCCTCCCCGCGGCCAGGTCCCCTTCTTCGGGCTTTGCTCTGACCCTCGTCCTCCAGGTAGCGCAGCACCCGCTCCTGCTCCTCCCCAGATCGGTTCATGAAGTCGTTCCAAACCTGGAACAGAAGCAGGCGGTGGCCACAGGTCCCGGCCTCAGTTTGCCCATGTGGAGTGCACAAGGACCGGAGACGGACCTCTGCCCTCCATGTAGGCCGGGCACTGGGGGCCTGACATGGCTCCATTCCCCAGGGGGCCCTGCACTCCAATACCACACGCTCAGAAAGTGCGGACCACAGCTCCCGGGAGGGGTGGGGCTCTGGCCTGTGACCACCCTGCACGGCAAACAGGAGGCACGGCCTCACCTCCATGTAGGTGGCATTGCTGCAGGCCTCTGCGAAGATGCCTGGTGCTGCAGCGGGCGTCAGGTCTCCATCCTCCAGACCAGGCGGTCCCCCATCCGTCTCCAGCAGGGTCAGGAGGTACTGAGCTGGATGAAAGCAGGAGGGAACTATGCAACATCCACAGCTCCGCCCACTTCTCCCTGCTTTGTGGAACTCTTATACATCCTTTAAAGCCCCAGACAGGATTCTGCATCAGCTCTGATCTGGTTAGGGAAGTCTATCTAGTTCTGTTCCTGCTCTCTGACCCAGTACCAACATGCAGACCACTATCATTCAAGAGGTGTCCCTCACCCCCTGCTTACTGTTCTCCAGCCGCTGGAGGCTCTTCCGACCCTTGGCTCTGGGCACCAGGTCTGAGTTTCTCACAGCCTGGTTGATGAAGTGCTGCTTCCTTCTCGAAGCTGAGAATCTCTTCACTTGGGAGGCAGCTAGGGCAGGCAGGCAGCCCTGAAGGGGCCTGTGGGCCAAGACAAGCAAGGGTCCCAGGAGGGATCAGACTGCGGCTGGCGCCAGCTAGGTTTCCACCAGGGACAATGAGCTATGTGCTCCGTGTGTGGGGCCCAGGCACCCAAAAACCTCACTTTGTGTCCTCCCAACTCAGGAAGCAGATACAGGTGAGATGACAGACTGGTGGCTGAGGCTCGGGGACCAGAAGTCACTAAAAGTCTCACAGAATCGGCCACGAACCCTCACTCCAAGCCGCCCAGATTTCAGTCTCGAGCCCACGAGGCGCACAGCCACTGAGATTTGAACTCCAGCCCCTCAGGATGTCAGAGAACCAAGAACCTAGACTTGTGTGCCCAGCCCCCACCCCCCGCAGCAGCAGGAAGCTGAAGGCCAGGCTGGCTGCCAGTCTCACGGCCCTGAGTCCCCTCTAAAGATGCTCAGGAGCTGGCACCAGGGAAAGCGGAGCTCACAGAGAGCTAAGCTAATCCTAAACTAATCACCCCTCCTGCAGCTGGTGCTAATGCGGCCATGGATTATCAGACTCCCGCTGGGCACCAGGCGCCAGGCCACTTGGCAAGGGGCAGACAGTGTACTGAGGGCACAGTAGCCACCCAGGGTGTGGTGTGGCTTTTGGACAGAAACTTTCCAGGAAGGAGAAAGTACAGCAGGCTGGACGCCCCCAGACTCGGAAACCCTCCCTTCTGGAAGCCTGGAGCGGTGGCTCATAGTGGTCATCCCAGCTACACAGGAGGCTGAGGCAGGAGGATATCAAGTTGGAGTCCAGCCTGAGCTACTTATGGAGCTCTTGTCTCAAAATTAAAATATTAAAAGTGGCTAGAGGTGTGGATCCGTGGTAGAGTGCCCCTGGGTTCAATCCCTAGTACTGCAAACAATTAAAAAACACGACTTCCATTCAGTTCACACACACACACACACACACACACACACACACACACACACACACAATCCTATGATTCCAAGGCACAGCAGAAAATTCCACCCAAAGTTTCCCAGCATTCAGTGTCCAAGACATGAATTAAAGATAGATGGACTCCTGGCCTCCACATAGAAAACAGAAACATGAGCTGGGCGTGGTGGCACACACCTGTAATCCCAGCACCTGGGAGGCTGAGGCAGGAGGATTGTTGCAGAGTTTGAGACCAGCCTGCGCTACAAAGTGAGCTCAAGGCCAGCCTGAACTGCACAGCAAGACCCTGTCTCAAAAAGACAAAAAAATAATAATAATAAAAGAAAGAAAAGGGAAAAAAAGGAAACAGAAATGTGAAATTTCAGGGCCCTTGAGGAAAGATATAGGAAGAGTCAGGCACAAGGTCAATGTGCGCAGAGTGTGCAGATGTATAAACAGACCCCCCCGCACTAAATTTCTGCATATTTTAAGCACACATAGTGGCATGCACTTATGATGCCAGCACTGTGATAGGCTGAGGCAAGAGGATCCCAAGTCCAAGTCCAGCCTGCGTAACTTAGCAGGACCCTGTCTCAAGATAAAAAATAAAAAAGGGCTCACCCTGCTTGCTTTCCTCCTGGGTTGGGAAGCTCACCCCGACACTCACCGTGCCTGCTCACAGCAATTCCCTGCACTGGGTGTTTCCTCCATATTGGTCTCATTCCGTCACCTACATCGTCCTGTCCCTCCAGGAGACAAACACTGTTTTGTTGATGTCATTACACAGGTCAGTAAACCATGATGCAGAGTCACGACCGGGGCCCCACAGCTGGAGGGGCGGGCACTGCAAATCATGTCATGGGTACAGTGGCATCCACTGGGTGCTTGAAGAACGCTGGGCACTATGCCAGGCCAGCATCTCTGGGCTGTCCTGCGGATGCCCCCAAGGAACCCTAACCCTTCTGTATCCTACACCCAGCAGCTGGTCGGAGCTGATAAGAAAAGCCTACATCCGGGCCCCAGGCCGCACCCCCTTACAGCTCCCCTGGGAAGTAGGCCTTTGCCCTCCACCACGCATGCGCAGGTGTGACCTGTACCGACATTGAACTTGAGCCACCAGGAATCCCTCAGATGACACCCAGGAGGCCTCCCCTGCGGGAGCCAAAGGCCTAACCCGCCACCCAGCACCTTTCTCGGGCTCCTTGGTCTCTGTCCCAATGTCACCACCCTGCAGCGCCCCACCCTGAAGCTCCAATCAGTCTTTCTTCCTGCTTTGCGGTTGGCACTGGAACCAGCTGGGCCACTGACTGACTTCTTGTTTACTCCTGAGCTACTTTACACTTCTCTAGGCCCCGAAGGACAGGCCCGGTCCCCACTGGTCACTGCCGCCTCTCCAGCCACATAGCCTGCAACCTGAGGGCTCACCATCCATCATTTGTTGAGTAAATAACAAAACGTCTGTTTCCAGGATTAACCAAGAGCTTTCTGCACCATCCAATGAGAGCACTTTACAGACAAACCCAGCTAAGGAGGTGTCTAGAGCAGGCAGCTATCAGGAGATGCTTACACCATGTGGATCTGGCACACAGAGAAAGAAGCCAGGACAGGGGCTGAGTGGTCCTGAATCAGGTGGTGTGTGAGGAAAACAGGCCCGTGTAGATCCCATTGCTGCCCTTGTGGGTTTAGAGACGGGACCCTCTGCCAGCCACTGCCCAGGGCAAGAACATATCTGGACATATCTGCCAGCCACTGCCCAGGGCAAGAACATATCTGGAAGGCCAAGGCAGGAAGATCACAAGTTCACACCCAGACTGGGCAACTTAAGTCACTTAAGCGACTTAGTGAGACTCTTGTCTCAAAATTTAAAAAAATTTTGGTTTCAGGACTCAAACTCAGGACCTTGCACTTGCCAAGCAGGTGTTTATACCGTTGAACTATATCCCTGGTTGGTCCAAAATAAAATGTTTTTAAAAGGACTGGGGGCTCAGGGGTATAGCTCAGTGGCATCTGCCTGGCAAGTGCAAGGCCCTGAGTTCAATCCCTGGTACCAAAAACAAAACAAAACAAAACAAAAAAAAAAAAAAACAAAATGTCGAACCCCTTGTGGTGGCACACGCCTATAATCCCAGCACTCGGGAGGCTGAGGCAGGAGGATCGATGTGAGTTTGAGGGCAGCCAGGGCTACAAAGTGAGCTCAAGGCCGGCCTGAACTGCATGGTGAGACCCTGTCTCAAAAAAGAAAACAAGTGGGGTGCTGGGGATGGAGCTCAGTAGGAAGGCCCTGGGTTCAATCCCCAGTACCTGAAAGAAAAAAAAAAAAAAGAACACACCCTCCGGCCACTGCCCAGCCTCCCCCCCCAAGGACAAGAGGAACCTACAGTATTTCCCCAGCAGGAAACAGGGTGTGTAACTCCGCAGGTGTGGCACCCTTCGAGGACCAGCAACTCCCAGCACCCAAGGCGAAGGGTCAGCCCGGACAGCACAGGCAGGAGGAAAGAACTGTAGGAGTCCCCAAGGACGGGGGGGGGGGGGGGGGGGGGGGACATCCCACAGTTCCACACCTAGTGCCTACACCTGCCTTTCAGAGCTAAACTGACCCCGAGGGCCAACACCTGTCTTCCCAGTACGCTAAGAGCCTGAGGCAGGACGCTGTCAGGTTCCAGCCTAGCCTGGGCCTCTTTGAGATTTAACTAGACCCTGTCTTGGAATCAACAAAGTAGTAACAAACCCACCAATAAAACATTTTAACAGTAATAACAAGAACGTGATGAAACCACTTGAAAGTAATGGTAAAGTAACTAAGTAAGACATTTAGGAGAGTCATCAAAAACAACTAAGAATGAACTGGGTGTGGCGGCTTACACTTGTAATCTCAACAATCAATTGCAAGGCTGAAGCAGGACTGCCACAAACTCAAGGGTAGCCTGGACCACATAGTTCAAGGCCAGCCTGAACTACATAGTGAGACTCAGTCTCAAGAAACATAAAAATTTAAATTTAAATTTAAAAAAAAGACTGGGCTGGTGATATAGTTCAGTGGAATAAGTGCCTGTCTGGCAAGCGCAAGGTCTGGAGTTTGAGCTCATTCCAAAAAAAAAAAAAGACTAAGAGTACAGGAGGCTGAGGCAGGAGGATCGAGTGAGTTTAAGGGCAGCATGAACTACATTGCAAGGGGCTGGGGATATAGCTCAGTGGAATAAGTGCTTGCCTGGCAAGCACAAGGTCCTGAGTTTGATCCCTGGTACTGCAAAAAAAAAAAAAAAAAGGAAAAAAAAAAAACTACATTGCAAGACCCTGTCTCAAAAAAAAGAAAAGAAAAGACTAAGAATGGATGTTCCTGGCTGGGCACAGTGGCACACACTTGTCCTACCAGTACTGGGAGGAGGCTGAGGCAGGGGGACTGCAAGTTTGAGCCCAGCCTGGGTAATTTAGTGATTGAAACCCTATCTCAAAAATTCAGTTCGGGCCAGGCATATAGCCCAGCAGCACAGCACCTGCCTGGCAAGCATGAGGTCGTAAGTTCGATTTCTAGTACAAAAAAAAAAAAAATCAGTTCAACTCAATCAGTTAAAAAGGGGTGGCTGCAGGCATGGCAACGCAAACCTGGAATGCCAGCTCTTGGGAGGCTGCGGTAGGAGGTCTGTGGCGAGTTCGAGGCCAGCATGGACTACATAGAGAGTGTGAGGCCAGCCTACAGTACTACACAATGAGACCCCGTCCCAAAGAAAAGAGGTGTGGGGTGGGGACGAAACTCAGCGCGAAGACCCTGGGTTCCATCCCAAGTATGGAAAAGCTGTAAACAACAGATGTTCCCGTCCCCTGGGCACCTAAGAGCCAGGTCCCTGGTTCCAGCTACTCTAAAGCAGCCACCAATGAAATCCCATTTTACAAATGGGAAACTGAGGCACAGGGTCCAATAACCGGCCTAGATCCCACAGACCCCTCTGTAGGACCCCACAGCTGGGTGTGGTGGTGCACGTCTGTAATCCTAGCACTTGGGAGGCTGAGGCAGAAGGATTGCTGTTGAGTTTGAAGCCAGTCTGGACTATAAAATGAGTTCAAGACCAGCCTGAACTGCACAGAGTGATCCTGTCTCAAAAAACAAAAGAAACGGACCCCAGAGCGATTTCTCGTCCTCCATACGTGTCATCTCCGTGCACAGTGGAGGCCCCACGCTGGACCAGCCCCGTCGGAGCCCCTAGGCTCCGATTCGGTCCACTCGGGACAGTGTGGCCCTCGCGGCGCGGAGGTGCAGACCCCTCCCCACTAAACCTGGCATCGCACCCAAACAGCAAACAGAGCGCAGCTACCAGGACGCAGGAGCGGCCGCTCCCAGCACCCATGGGGCGCAGGGGACCAAGCCAAGCGAGCCCAACGCCAGGGGCCGCAAAGCCAGGGAAGGAGCATCCTGGGGGTTGCCCACTGCCCCCCAGGAACAGACACAGGCGCAGACTCAGCAGGCACAGATGGCCACCGAGCCTGGAAAAGCAAGATCCTCCCTGGGGCATTTCCGGGGGTTCCCGGGAGCCAGGACGACGCCCCCAAGAGTGCGGGCGCGCGGAGGAGGAGCGCCGGAGAGAGGAACCCGGGGGAGGAGGGACATGGGGGGCCCGCAGCCCTGGAGGAGGGAGGAGGAGGAAGCCCGCGCCTCCCGCCAGCTGCCGCGCTCACAGCCTCCGCCGCGCGCCCGGGGCGCCCCCCGCCGCCTCCTCTGCGTCGCCCTCCGGGTTCTCCAGAGCGACCATCGCAGGGCCACACTCGGCGCCCGCCGGCCTGCACCGCCGGCCGGAAGTGACGGGAGGGGGCGGAGCCTGCGGGGCGGTGACAGCGGTCCGGAGCCCCAGAAGGCGGAGTGTAGAAAGGAGGCAGCGAGGTCCGGGCGGGCGACAGTCCCCACCCACGCGGCGGGGCAGCTTTCCGCCTCCCGGCGGTCAAGAGCAGCCGCGACCCGGAGCTCAGCCTCTGTTTCCTGATCCCTGCAACCCGGACGCGCCGGGCGGGTGGCGCACACCTGTCATCCCAGCACAGAGGCGCTGAGGCGGGAGGCTCGCCGCGAGTTCGAGCTATCTGCGGAGCTCAAGGGCAGCCTGAACTACGTGGTAGACCCTGTCTCAAAAATAAATAACAAAAACCCAGGATGACGTTACCCCACTCCCTTTCCGTCCTTCATTTATTATTCAACAAATATGAGTGAGCCACCCAGGGGTGACTCAAGAGAGACCTATCCCTCAGTGGGGGAGCCGATATGAGGGTGGGCAGGACAGGAGCTGCCTGGCAGGGCAGGAAGGATGCGTCAACAGAGGGACAGCCTGTACAAAGGCCCTGGGGGATGGAGAGCCCGGGTGAACTTGGTGCCCTGAGTTTGGTTTTGTTTGCACGGTTGGCTGGTTTTTTTTTTTTTTTTTTTTTTTGAGACAGGGACTTGCTGTGTAATTCAGGCTAGCCTCGAACTCGTGGCCTTCCGAGTGCTATGATTCGCCATGTTTGCTGTAGAATCTTTTTTCTTTCTTTCAATCAGATTTTATTGGTACATTTTAGATATACACAATGATTACATTCAGCATAGAAAACTTGTACCTGTACGTGATATAACTTGATTAATTTTTCCTATGCCCTCCCCTCCCTTTGGCCCTCCTCCCATCCCCACTTACAAAAGCTTTGTTTCCATTTTTTCCTTCTTTTCTCATTTTCTTTTTACTTTTCCTTTCTCTCTCCCTCCTCCCTTGTATCCCTCCCCATTTGAACGTTTTCCTCCTATTTCACAATACCTGGTGCACATTTTGGTCCTTATTTACACTTTTGGTTTCTCACACCAGAGAAACAATGCAGTATTTACACATGTGCCTGATTTATTACACTTAAGAGTATGGTCTCAGGGCGCATCCATTTACCTAGAAATGTCTCAAGTTTATCTTTATGGCAGAATAAAAAAAATTCCCATCTTTATCCTTTTACCAGTTGATGGGCATTTGGGCTGTTTCCAAGAATATGTCGCTGTGGTGTGACGCTTTGCATTCTTCTGGGAAGATACCCAGGAAGGGAATGGCTGGATCAAGTGGGACCTCGAATCCTAGTTGTTTGAGGAATCTCCATAATGGTTTCCACAGTGATTACTGCTGTGTGCCCTCCCACCCACAGTGGAGAAGGGTTTCTTTCTTCCCAAGGCTCCGGCAGCACTTGTCACTGGTTGATTTCTTGCTTACAGCCACTCTTCCTGGGGCGAGATGGAATCTCCTTGTAGTAGAATCTTACACCCATCGTGCAGGGATTAGCAGAACCAAGTTTAAGCAACTTGCCGGGTTTTGCCTGGTGGAGATTGTGCAGGACGAGGAGACTCGAGTGCTTTAGCAAATAGGGCTCGAGAAGAGGGAAAGAAGAGAAGCCGGTGACACCCAGGAGAGCACAAGGCTGTGAGACTGGTGTAGATAATGCAGAAGACTGAGAGAAATCAAGGGTGAGGGAAATGGGGAGGCGACGCGCGCCCCCTCGCGGCAGGGATGGGAAGTGCGGCTGGATGTTTGCTTCCCAGACCCTGCTCAGCGGAGAACTCCTTTTGTGTACACGAAAGAGGCCCGGGGCTTCTTCCAGAGAACACCGCCTGCGTCCTCTCCAATTTCTTACTTTTATACTTACGTATGCTTGTATTTACACTACTGAGGACTGAACCCAGGCCTCGGCACTGAGCTCATCATCCACAGCCCTTTTTATATTTGTATTTATTTTGACAGGATCTCACTACGTAGTCCAGCCTAGCCTTGAACTCACTATGTATCCCAGCTGCCCTAGAACTCGTGGTGATCTTCCCGCCTCAGCCTCTTGAGTGCTGGGATTACAGGTGTCCACCACCACGCCTGGATTTCACTTTTTTTAATTTTTGTTTTGAGCCAGAGTCTTGTTATGTCACCCTGGCTGAGCTCCAAGCCTCCTCACTTCGGAGATAACAGATCTGTGCCACCATGCCCTGATTCTTTTAGTATTTCTTAGTGGGTGACAGCTTCTTTTCTCTGCTGCATAGTATGCCACAGTGGCCTAAGTATTTTGTAGCCAAGGGCAGATTGCAGGAGGTCCCTGGGGTGATTTTCTGG
Source organism: Dinomys branickii (assembly GCA_004027595.1). Classification (NCBI taxonomy): domain Eukaryota; kingdom Metazoa; phylum Chordata; class Mammalia; order Rodentia; family Dinomyidae; genus Dinomys; species Dinomys branickii. Next base: position 12,268 of record PVLD010000208.1, read on the forward strand.
GCTGTCCTTCCCGGTGTGGCATTGTGGAGTTGGGGGTGCCCCTCTCTAAGTTGCCTTGCACCTGGCCCCTACAGCCAGGGCTGAGAATCACTCAAGGGCTCCGTTGATGTCAGCGAGACACTCCCCAGCTCGCCAATTTCCACTTTCAGGAAGAAACCAACCAGATTTGAGCTGTGTGCAGTGCTGCACACCTGTGATTACAGCCACTGGGAAGGCTGAGGCTGGAGGATCCAAAGTTTGAGGCCTGCTTGTCTTAAAAGAAAAACAGCTGAGGGGAAGGCAGCTCAGTGAGGAGTCTTCGCAAGCATGCAGGACACTCCAACTTCCAACCCTAGCACCACCAAAAATAAAAATAAAAAACCAGATCAGCACTGTCTCACCTGCCCAGAACTATCCACAGCTTCCCAGGTCCTGAGACAAAGGCTCCGGACCCTCCCGTGTTCTCCCTGAAGGCCGGGTCCCCCCCCCCGGCATCCGGCATAGGTCTCCATCCCCCAGCACCCCTACAGCCTCTCCTCCTCAACCCTGCGCCCTCGCCCACGCCCTGGCCGTGCGCACGCGGACAGGTGGGGGGCGCGCACGCAGCGCAGCTGCCTGAAGGCGGGCGGGCTGCCGTGGGGGGGGGGGCGGGGGGCGGGGCGCGCGATATAAATGCCGGGCGCTGCTCTCTGTCCAGCCCATCCGCGCCGCCCAGCATCCTGCCCGGGAGCTGCAAGTGTATTCTCCGCAGTCCCCTCGGGTCTGGGAACGTGATGCAAGCGGGCAGCGTGCAGGACAAGGCGGAGAGCGGCGAAGCCATGCGCGCCGCGGCCACACCGGCGCCCAACGCGTCCTGGGGAGCGTTCGTCAACGTGTCGGGCTGCCCAGGCTGCGGCGCCAACGGCTCGGACGGCCCGGGCCCCACGCCGCTGCTCCTGGACGCCTGGCTGGTGCCTCTGTTCTTTGCTACGCTGATGTTGCTCGGGCTGGCCGGGAATTCACTGGTTATCTTTGTCATCTGCCGCCACAAGCAGATGCGGACGGTGAGCAACTTCTACATCGGTGAGTGCGGGGCGCTGCGAGGGCGCAGGGACCACGGGTGCCTCCAGGCTCAGATCTCTCTCCCGCAGGGTCCCCACTTCCTCCTCCCTGTGCTTTAGATCAGAGGTTGCAATCTCCAGCGCTGACGCTCAGTTGTGGCCGATGTTCAGTACCAGCCAGAAACAGAGCGCAGAGGCGCACCCCTGTCATCCCAGTACACTGCAAGGCGGAGGCAAGAGGACCGCAAGTTTGAGCCCAGCCTGGGCAATTTAGGGAGACTTTGCCTCAGAATTAAAAAATAGAAAAGGGCTGGGGATGTAACTCAGTGCAAAAATTTTGGGATCTATCTCCAGTACAAAAAAAAAAAAAAAGCTCCCGGGATGTAGCTCAATGCGCAGCGTCTGCCTGGCTAGGGCGAGGCTTAGAGTTTGATTCCAGTTACCAAAAGAGAAAAAAGAGTCGGGCATACTGGCACATGTCTGTAATCCCAGCACTGGGGAGGTTGAAGCAGGAGGATTGCTGTGAGCTGGAGGCCAGCCTGGACTACACAGCAAGACTGTGTCTCAAAAAACAAAAAGACCCCTTTCATCAACTCTTATAAGTCCTGTTGTAAAGTTGTTCTGTGGCTCAAACTCCATGGGGTGGTGGGACAGCTTCGACCATTGCCCGGGGCCTCTCTGAACCTCAGGTGGTGCCTTTGTGTGCTAGGGTGCATGGGTGCATGTGGTGTCCCCCCGTTTTGTGAGATAGGGTCTCCCTTATGTACTTCAGGCTGGGTTTGAACTCACCGCGATCCTCCTGCTTCAGCCTCCCTAGTGCAGGGATTACAGGCGTGCACTATCATGCTAGGCTGCTGTCCTCAGTTTGGGAAGGAGGAAAATGAAGCTCAGAATCCAGCAGAATACTCAGTGCCAGGGCAGGGGGTGTGGCTGGTGGTGAGCACTTGCCCAGCGTGTGGGAACCTGGGATTCTGTCCTCTGCACTACTAGGGTGGAGGGCAATTCTACCAGACAGCCTATCAACGTGTGCTGTTTGGGGGGGGGGATTGGGGGGTACCGGGAGTCAAATTCAGGACCTTGCGCTTGCCAGGCAGGCGCTTATGCCACTGAGCTATATCCCCGGCCTGAACGCATGCTCCTGAGTACTGGGCGTGCCAGCTTCTCTGGACCAGGGTGTGTAGTCAGTGCCTGGAATGAGCCCGGGGCCAAGAGGCCGGGCCCCACATCCACCTCCCCCTCCACACCTGCAGCCAACCTGGCGGCCACCGACGTGATCTTCCTAGTGTGCTGCGTGCCCTTCACGGCCCTCCTGTACCCGCTACCCACCTGGGTGCTGGGCGACTTCATGTGCAAATTCGTCAACTACATTCAGCAGGTGCGCGCGCACTGGGCGCGGAGACCCAGTGAGGAAAGCCGCGAGGGGCAGGATCTGGGTGGGGCGGGGTCTGAGTTTCCATGGAGATACGCGCGGCGGGTCGGGAATGCGAGGTGCAGATAAGCAGAGTTCTCCTTCCCTCCTGGGGCATGATCTGTGTGTCCCCGGGCAGTCCAGCCTGGGCGGGTGGGGGAGCACAAGGCACAGGGACAGAGGCACGCCGGCTCCCCACCTTTCCAGGTCTCCGTGCAGGCCACGTGCGCCACCCTGACGGCCATGAGCGTGGACCGCTGGTATGTGACCGTGTTCCCGCTGCGCGCCCTGCACCGCCGCACGCCGCGCCTGGCGCTGTCCATCAGCCTGGGCATCTGGGTGGGTGAGTGGAGCTCAGGGGACCGAGGAGCAGGGGACAGGTCTACATGCTCTGGGTGGCTCCCTTCTCTGGCCTCAGGCGGGCAACTGGAAAATGGGTGCATGAGATTTCCCTGCGGAGGCTCACCCAGGGACCAAAGAGGGGCTCCTGGGAGCCTGTAATCCCAGGGCTCTGGGAAGGCGAGGCAGGAGATTCTCAGGTTGGAACCCAACTAGACAATTTAGGGAGACCCTGTCTCAAAATAAAAAAATAATAAGAGGGGTGGGAATGTAGCCCAAGGCAAAGCCCCCGCGTTCCATCCCTGTGTCGGTGAATAGAGAGGCGCGTGGCACTTAGCAGGCGCGCAGTGAACGCAGCCCGGAGACCCTACGCGCGTTGCGCCCTCTGTCACCGGACGGGCGGCATCTTCATCCTGGATCCTGGCCCCTGGCTTAGGCTCGGCGGCCCTGTCTGCCCCGGTGCTCGCCCTGCACCGCCTCTCCCCGGGGCCGCGGACCTACTGCAGCGAGGCCTTCCCTAGCCACGCCCTGGAGCGTGCCTTCGCCCTCTACAACCTGCTTGCGCTCTACCTGCTGCCGCTCGCTGCCACCTGCGCCTGCTACGGGGCCATGCTGCGCCACCTGGGCCGCACCGCCGTGCGCCCTGCGCTCCCAGACGGCACCTTCCAGGTTTGCAGCCCTGCGGGGCGACATGGAGTTTGGAAACGTACCGGGGTGGGGGGTGTGCAGACAGCGACCTCGAGGGCCTGACCCCGCCCTTCTAACCCGCTCCTTCGTACCCAGGGGCGACTGCTGGCCCAGCGTGCGGATGCCGTGCGCGCCAAGGTGTCCCGGCTGGTGGCAGCCGTGGTCCTGCTCTTCGCCACCTGCTGGGGCCCCATCCAGGTGTTCCTGGTGCTGCAGGCTCTGGGCCCGGCCGGTGCGTGGCACCCGCGCAGTTACGCAGCATATGCGCTCAAGACCTGGGCGCACTGCATGTCCTACAGCAACTCGGCACTGAACCCGCTGCTCTATGCCTTCCTGGGCTCACACTTTCGCCAGGCCTTCCGCCGCGTGTGTGCATGTGCCCCAAGACGCCAGCGTCGGCCCGGTGGACCTGCACCCTCAGGCCCTGGCACCCCCCAAACCGAGCTGCGCCGCCTGTGCACCCACCCTGCCCTACCAAGTCTCTGAAGCCCAGCAGAGGCACCAGGGCTGTGCAGGTTGTGTGTCCTGGGGAAGCTCACTGTCCCTCTCTGAGCACACTCTGGGAAGCCATGTGCGCCTGAGGCCAGCTGTGCAGCCGTTATTATCCTGTTATTTATATTTTTATTCTTGTCCCAGATAACCAGTGAAAATGTCGCATCCATGTGTTCACTTGGCACCGGTTTGTCGTTATGTTTGCTGTTGACACTGTAATGATCATTTGTGAGATTTCCCCAAACGGATGTGCCAGCAGTGAGAGATACACTGGGTCCTTCCAGAAGGGGTCAGAAGTTCTCACACATTGTCTGTGGTTGGCTGTACTGTTATTAAGATCCAAGTACTTCTAGAGATATTAAAATATGGGGGGATATGCACATCTTGAACGGTGACACAAAGGGTTCCTGTTGCGATCAGGGGAGCATCTGGGCTGGGATAGAGAAACAGTGGGTGTCCTTAGGTAAATCAGTCCATGACCCACACCTGTAATCCCAGCACTTGGGAGGCAGAGGCAGGAGAATTGCTGTGAGTTTGAGGCCAGCCTGGGCTACATAACAAACTCAAGGCCAGCCTGAACTACATGGTGAGACCCTGTCTCAAAAAAAAAAAAAAAAAAAAATCCTGTCTTGGGGGTGGCACACACCAGGTCATCTCAGCCCTCTGGGAAACTGAAGCAGGATGGTCTCAAGTTCCATCCCAGTCTGGGCAACTTGGCAACCTAGCAAAATTCTGTCTTACCAGAATGAAAAAATAAAAAGGACTAGGGGTGTCGCTCAGTGCAGAGGCCCTGGTTTCAATCCTCACTACTGCCAAATCATTATCACCATCACTTTGATCTGGACCATGTGCCCAGAGCTAGCCACACAAGGGATTAACTGCTCCCTAACAAACCACCCCGAAACAGTAGTAGGGGCTGGGGTGCAGCTCAGTGGCACACAGGTGCTTAGCATGCAGGAGGTGCTGGGTTCCATCCGGCACTGTAGCAAAATAGAACCAAACCAAACCAAAACCACAGTACTGTTCTCTTGTGCCTGGCATCTGGGCTCAGTTGCCTCTGCCTCCAGAGAGCCCTCCAGGACCTCTTCAGCCTGGGCCAGGAGCATACCCTGTGCCTGCTCAGTGCCACCATGTGACAGGTCTGACTGCCTTAAGTGTCCCCACCAGGGACAGGGCTGTCGAGCTTCCCGCTGTGTGCCCAGGGTCAACTGCATAGGACTAGATACCTGATTTCAGGATGACTAACCAAATGTGTGACTGTGTGGGCAGAGGGACTGACAGGGTCTTTTTTTTTTTTTTGAGAAAAACATTTTAAAAATGAAACACACAAGTGCCAGGTGTGGTGGCACAAACCTGTACTCCCAGCACTGGGGAGGCTGAGGCAGGAGGATCCCCAAGGGTTCAAAGCCAGCCTTGACTACATAGCAAGACTCTGCCTCCAAGAAAAAGAAAAAAAAAAAAGGATCCAGAGCTAGGCGTGGTGGCACACACCTATAATCTTGGGAAATGGAAATTGGAGGATGGCAGTGAGTTCAAGGTCAATGAACTACATAGGGAGACCCTGTCTCACAAAACAAAAACGGCCAGGGATGTAGCTCAGCGGTGCAGCGCTTGCTTGGAAAGCAGGAAGCCCTGAGCTCGATTCTGGATGCAAACAACAAACAAGAACTCTCTGAACTCTCAAGAACTCTGAACTCTCTCAGTCCAGGCAATCCTCCCGCCTTAGGCTGCCGAGCGCTGGGATCGTAGGCCTGCACCGCCGCTACAGGCTGGAATAGTCGTTTTAGAAGTGATCTTGCGCCACCTGGTGGCTCCCAGCGCAGGCCTGCCCACCCGCCTCCGCCCCTACCCACAGGTTGCAGTCCACTGAACGGCCTGCAGGTAGCGTAGGCACCCTGCACAGCCTCCTAGCTTCCGTTTCTCCACCCTATGCTGGGGGCGCCGCTCATTCGTACCCTCAGCCGGACTGGGGCTGGAAGTATCCGCGCTGTAACAAACGACACTTAGCGTCTCATTGTGAGTTTCCCAGATCCTGCGCACTGATGGTTGTTTTTTCTTCTTTTCTGTTCGTTTTGTCTCTTTGAGACAAGGTTTCACTGTACAGTTCAGCTGGCGTTGAACTCACTTTGTAGCCCAGGCTGGTCTCGAACTTGCAACAATCCTCCTGCCTCAGCCTCCCCAATGCTGGGATTACAGGCGTGCACCACCACGACCGGCTTGTCTTACTTAAAAAAAAAATTAAAATTATGTTTCTGTGGGCCCTGAGCCTCATGAATCAATAGATCCAACTTATAGATGGGGCAGTGGTCTTAGAGGTTTGGGCCTCCAGGTGGGCCCACCACCCCCTCTGGTTTTGTTTTTTGACACAGGGTTTAGCTATATAGTTCAGGCTGGTCTTGAACTCACTGTGTGACCCAAGCTGGCCTCCAAGTGGAAGTGATCTTCTTGCCTCAGTCTCCCCAGAGCTGGGGTTACAGGCGTGTGCTGCCAAACGTGTCTCTATTTTGTTTTTTAAGACTATTTTGGAGATCTCTGTGTAGAGAGATAAGCAGAACCCAGGGAGAGAGAACTCATCCAAATACCTTCATTCCAACTTCTGCAGCAGCTCTGCCCTCGAAACCGTGAAGCAGGCAGAGAGGTCTAAATGAACACAGCTGTTTCAGAATAAAGACACCAAGGGGATGGGGGAGGAGGCCCTGACACGGCGTCATTAGGGTTGAGCTGGGGCAAGAAGGCGGGGCCGGGGGCCAGGCAGGGGAGTGCGTCCTGCAGAGCCGAGCCGGAAACATGTTTCAGGGGGTCACATCCCAAACCCACAGGAGCCCACAGCTCCTGGGGGCTGGGGTCACCGTACCCATTTCACAGCTTGAAAGCTGGCGACAGACGGATCTACACTAACCCAAATTCACACTGCTGCGGACCTCCCAGCATGGATATCCACCGATAATCGGAGCTGCCTACCCAGTCTGTGTGTAAATTCCCTGAGCCAAAAATAGGATCCTGCCTTGCAGACAGCCTTGGCCGGAGGGCCTCCCTCCCAGGGAGTGCCAGCAACAGAAGCAGGGGACAGCAGTGTCCCCCTCCTATCCTGCCCCACTGTGTGCTTACACCCCCATCCTGCCAACTTCCTTGTGATCAATCCCCAAAGCCCCTACATACGAGGTGAATTGATAGCAGCCCATTTTGCAGAGGGGTTAAGTTGAGGTATAGAAAAGCACATCCCCACCCCCAAAGTCAGGGGATTTCTGGTCTGTGCAGCTCCACCTTGCTGCATCTTAGAGGCCTAAACTGGGGCCTGGCTTCCTCAGTCTCTTACCCAGGAATGCTTCTAAAATGCCTGCGTGTTTGGGGTGGTGGTGGGGTTCCCTGCCTATTTTTTTGGTTTTTACAAAATATCTACTTATTTATTGGTATTTTGAGATGATCTCACTATGTAGCCTGGGCAGTGGCAATCTTCCTGGCTCAGCCTCCCAAGTGCTAGGATTACAGATGTGTGGCACTGCACCTGGCCATTTATGTATTTTGTAGTGCTGGGGATTGAACCCAGGGCCTTCACACTGCACTACAGCCCCGTTTTTATTTTTTGGGACACTAGGTCTCACTAAGTCACTAAACTGCCCAGGCTGGGCTTAAATTTGAGATCCTCCTGCCTCAGCCTTTCATAGTGCTGGAATAACAGGCCTGTGCCACCTTGCCTCACTGGGATTGTTTGTTTAGATGATCTTCTGTGTGTGTGTGTGTGTGTGTGTGTGTGTGTGTGAGAGAGAGAGAGAGAGAGAGAGACAGACAGACAGACAGACAGACAGACACAGAAAGACAGAGAGACAGAGAGAGAGACAGAGAGAGAGAGAGAGACAGAGAGAGATTGAGAGATATCCTGGGGAAGAAGCCAGGCTACTGTGTCGCTTGACAGGTGCTTCCCCCGCTGAGCCACACCCCCAGCCAGTCCTGGTGTCTAATGGCCTAGAGGTGGAGGTTTTTAGGCACCTGTGACTTCTAGGCTGCGGGGCCCTGGGGATGCGGCCTGAGTTTCCTGGCAGGACTCTGGCCTTGGGCTGCTGGCAGCGAGCGAGCAGAATCCCCAGAGCCTGGCTCTGCTAGCTGTGGGCGGTCCCAGAGAGGGCGAAGGTGCTGTGGGGGCGCTGCCCACCAGCCCCAGCGCACCAGCCAGCGTCCCGAGCTGCACCCTTGGGGTCCCTCCGGGTGGCCCCTGTGCCCCTGTGCTCCCGAGGGCCCTATCTAGGCTAAGGGTTTTTCCCAGGTCTCCTGTGGAGCCTGCACCTCCCTTCCTCCTTCCGCACAGTACGAATGGGGAGGACAGGAGGCGCCACTGAATCAGAGGTGTGGGCAGAACTTCCGAGCATCACGCATCCAGACAGAGCGGGGACAGTCGCGCGTGTATTATTATTATTATTATTATATTACGATTACTACTATTACACCTCCTCCGATTGGCTGTATTGGGGATGGACCCGCGGCCTCCACACTAAGGTTCATCCCAATCCCTTTCTATTGTTTATTTTGAGAATTCCTCCACTGAACTACCAATGCTGGCTTTATTTTTTATTTTGAGACAGGGTCTCAGTAAGTCACTAAATTGCCCACTCTAGGCTCCAGTTTGTGATCTTCCTGCCTCAGCCTCCCATATTGCTGGGATGTCAGGCTTGTGCCACCGCGCCCCCCATCATTGTTTGGAAGAGGATCTCCTAACCTCGCGTCTCCTCTCTCATTCGTGGTTGTCGCTCTCCCAAGGGTGGTGACAGCTGGGGTCTCCGGGATTCCCCGCGGGGACCCCCCCTCCCTGGCCCTGCGCGCGCAGAGCCCCGCCCGCGGCCGCGCCCTCTCCCCCACCCTCCCCACGGGCAGGGCCTGGCTCCCTCCCTCCCACCGCGTTCTCGTCGCCTCTTGTCGCAGTCCTGCTGTCTCCACAACTCAGCTCTCTCCGGGTCTTCACGCCCGTTTCACAGACGTGGAAACAGAGGCCGGGGAGTGAAATCACTTTCTCCGGGTGGCCCAGCCTAAGGGGCGGAGGTGCAACTCCAAGCCCTATAGCTCATTTTAAAACAGGTACAGTAGGGAAAAAGTGTAGGACCCAAGTCGGTTTCTAGCCCACTCACCCCAGGGCGCCAAGGTCGGTTTCCGGTCCCTCTGTTTGCCAGGACAGTAGACCCCTCCGACCGTCCCAGCCCCGCCCTTGCCCTTGGCGCCCTCTGCGCTCCAGGTCGCGGCGCGCACTTTGCCTGTGGTCCCTAGGGCAGGGGGCGGGGCACTCCTCGGCGCCGTTCCCCTTCCCTTTTATTATTTATTATCATTTAAAGGGGCCGCGACCTCAAAATTTCCGTCCACTCTCTTTACCCCCCTCCCCAGCCTCCCTTAGCCTTCGTTGCGCGTCGTCCGCCCGAGCGCGCGAGATTGGTAGGGGGGCTGGGTGGGGGGCGTCTGGAGAAAGAGGAGGGGTCCTCGCGAGACCCATCCCGTGTCCCGGGCCCACCACGCTGAATCACCGGCGAGGTATTTGCATCTGAGAGCGATTCGTCACCCGGTGATTTGTCTGCGGGGCGGTGAGCGCCGGGTGGGGGAGGGGCGGGGCGGGGGGCCGGCCGCGCGCGGGGAGCCTCGTACCAATCCGGGCGGATGGGGGTGTAGACGCGGACAGGGCTGGCGAGTCGGTGAGTCGGCGCGCTCAGCAGGACCCCGGCGGGTGGCCGGGAGCCTACAGCGCGCACCGGCGCCGGGGGAGGCCGGCGAGGAGGGGGAAGGTGGGGAGGCTGGGCCCCAGGCATGCACCCCCCGAGCCGCCACGCGCGGTAAGGCCGTTTGCAGCACGCTCCGGCTCCCGGCTGCGCGCTCTGCGCTCTGGAAACCCAACAGTGGGGTGGGGGTGGGGTCTCCAAAGTTAGGTGGAGACGCGGATGGGGGCGCCCAGGGCTGGAAAGCTCCCCTAGCCGATCGCGGTTTAGGGGTGATAATCCATCCCTTGCGCCGGACCCTGGGGACCTCCCCGGGTACCGACGTGTGCAGAGGCGCTCCGGGCGCTTGGGGGTCGCGGGCGCGCGCTCCCAGGACCCGGCGGAAGGAAATGCGCTCTGTGCGCGCACGCGCTGGGTTTGCGCTCCCCGGGCTTGTTTCTTCTTTTCCTTTTCTTTTTCTATTTTCTCTCTTTCCCCGCAAACCGGGTGTGTATTTGCGCACCTCTAGGTGGGTAGTTCCCGGAGCCCCTCCCCATCCTGGTGCGTTCCCTTAGAAAGTGGCCGCCCTGGCTCACACAGCGGACCCGCGCTCTGAGTGCGCTCGGCCGGCTACCCGGGCGGAGGTTCCCAGGAAGAGCCCCTTCCCCAGCACTAGCGCCCCCCCGCACCCCAAGACACAAAAGCGGGCGCAGGAAGCGGGGGGAGCGCCCGTGTGTCAACTCCAACGTTCGCGCCGGCCCCGGCGGCGGGTTTGTCAAATATCTTCCGTTTTTAGCCGCTCGGGCCACTGGAGTCCCCCCTCCTCCCTGTCCCCATGCAAATCGGCCGCTTTCCAAGAAGCCTTTGAAATCCGGACGGGGTTTTTATCATCTTTTGCTGTTGCTGCTTCTTTGGTTTTGCTATTCTCACTTCCTTGGGGGGAGCCCCCGCCCCGCCCCACTTTCTCAGCCCCCTCCCAAGCTTTGCGCTCCTCGCTTCCCTCCCCCCGCTCTTCCCTGTGTGGAGTGAGGGGGCCTCTTTCGCCACCCGCGGGCCCCAGCCTTGCACAACTCTTTAAATAACCGTGTTTTGCAAGGCCCGGCAGAGCGGGTGACCTCTCTCTCCCAAGGCTTGGGGGGGGCAGGAGGGTGTGGCTCTGGGTCGGTCCCCAACCCCCACCCCAGCCTGTCCAGGCGACCACCCTGCCCGGTCCCTGCCTGGCAATGCCTCTCCACGGGGCTGTCATAAAGTAGGGGTGGGGGCGGAGGACAAAGGGCTCCAGCGGGAGGAGGGGTCTGCAGGGACGGGCGTCGCCAGCTTTGGGATATCGGAGCCCATAGGGGAGTCCAGGCCTGGTCCTGGGTTGGAAGGTGGTCTGGCACTCCCACCTGCCCCCTCCTCTCCACCAGCTCCAACGTAGAGAGGCCCGTCCCGAGCCCCTCCCCCACCCAGCGACCCGGAAGGGTCATTAAACGCAGCGGGCCCTCGCGGAGGGGCATCAGGGAGGAGCGGCTTCCTCCGGCCTCTTCCTTCTGCCCCCCACGCACCAGCACCAGCACCAGCACCGAAGAGGGGGCGTCGCCCGCCGCGTTTCCGCGAGGGGGGGGGCTCGTCTTGAAGTTGTCAAAGGTGGGGGAGGGGCGGCCGGCCAGACCAGACCCGGCCAGAAATGTCCCCTCAGCGTTTCCTGGGTCGAGTGGTGGCCGGTGACCAGCAGCTACCAACCCAGGGATGGGGGCTCACTGGGTGCTTCTTTTGTGATCTTTAGAGGACGAAGCTCCCGGGGTCTTTGTGCCCTGGGGCCTCTGCCCTTGCTGGACAGGAGGGGACCCCAAGGCCACTTGGGATGTGCTCTGCCATCCCTGGCTCCCCCAACTGCCCTTCTACCCACCCTGGGCAAAGAGAGTCTGGGGACGGAACCGGGCTGTGACTGAGGAGGCTTGACATCTACAGTGCAAGAGTCCCCGAGTGGGGATGGTCACCAGGGGTCCAGAGTGTGGCCCGTGATCAGGGTCCCCTATGGCTGGAGCCTGTCCCCAGTCCCTCCATCCTACTGTCTGCGTCCTGTCCTGTGTGAACTTGGGGTGCATTTGCTGGGTCAGGGTTAGGGGTGGCCTGCCGGACCCTCCTGTCCTTGCCCGCTTTGCCACTCTGTGCCCATGATGGTCCCTGCCAGGTCCTGGGAGGTCCTGGTGGCACCCTGAGCAGGTGGGAGGTGGCAGTGGCCTGAGGAAACCTAGGCCTTGGGGGAGGGCAAAGCAGAGTAGCCTTGCACTGTGGGAAGTTGGCCCCGCTTGGGTCCTCCCAAAACTAGGCATGCAGACCCCTGCTGCTCTGCAGTGTGGAGCCAGCATAGGAGGGTCTGACCTCACTTAGACACAGGTGTCAGTCAACTTGCAGGACTAGCCGGGCCTGTTTCCCCCACTGCCAAAAGGGGGAGTCCCTGACCCCCATGTGTCACTGGCGTTGTACCCACCTTTGGGGTCCTGAGTTCCTTTATCCCCTCCCCCTTGCCTGTGAGCGCCCATCACCGTTTGGCTGATGGGAAGACCGAGGCCCAGAGGGGCCAGCGTGTAGGTGTCGCGCTGTGAGGGTGAGGTACCAGTTTGGGGAGGGGGTGTAGGCTCAGGGCTAGTATACAGCAAGTGCTCAGTCTGGGCTATCTTTGTTAATCAGAAAAGAGAAGCAGGGCATGATGGCACACGCCTGTGATCCCAGCACCCTGGGAAGCTGAGCCAGGAGGATCGCAAGTTGGAACCCAGTCTGGGCAACTTAGACCTGTCTCAAAATAAAAAGGGCTGTAGCTGTAGCTAACTGCAAAGGCTGTAGGTTTAGTCCTCAGTACTGCAAGAGAGAAAGAGAAAAAGGGGGTGGGTATCCAGGGGTCTCAGGTTTAGGTTGCCCCAACATGGGTATGGGCGGCACCTAGAACTTGGAATCAGAGACCAGAACCCAGTTGGATTCCAGGGTCTGGAACTGACTCACTGTAGCCAATCAGAATCCAGGAACTCTAGGTCCCACCACTTTCCTTATGAAGCAATAGATAACCCAGGACTGCTGGGTGGCCCAGGTGGCAACAGTGTGTTTTCTTGTGGCCCTGAGACCCCTTGAGGCTCAGTGGGGTGACCCTGTTATCCAGTGCAAATGAGTGGCCAGAGGACGGATGGGGAGCATGCTCCTCTCTGCCTCCAGGGAGGCCACAAGGTGTACATCCTCATGAGAGCAGCTGCCAGGGATTCTCCCATGAGCCTTTGCCGTTTGTCTTGGGACAAATGGGGCTGGCTCTAGGCTGATTGCCTCTCTCACTGCTCTTCTCCCAGGTTACCGTGAGCCCGTGAATGAGGCAGACACCAGCTATTGGCCCTTGGTGCCTGGTGTGAGAAGGACCCTAGCTGTCCGCCACGGGCATGCCCTGCCAGCCTTCAGCCTGAGCCGGCAGCTCCCGCCCCCGCGCCCCGCCACCCTGCACTGCCCCGGCTCCCCCGAGACCCCCACGCTGCAGTGTGGCCGGGCCCCCTCCCCGCAGGGGCCGCCCCCACCGCCTGCCCCAGGTGTCCGGGGCGGCGGCCCAGCCCGCAGAGCCATGAAGCTGCAGGCGGTGATGGAGACCCTGTTGCAACGGCAGCAACGCGCACACCAGGAGTTGGAGGCCCGGCAGCAGCCACCACCGCCTGAGACCCCTAACCCGGGACCCACAGCCCGAACACGGGCCACCCCTGATGAGGACAGAGAGCCTGACAGTGCCCGCATGCAACGGGCACAGATGGCCGCACTGGCTGCTATGAGGGCTGCTGCCGCAGGCCTTGGACACCCACCCAGCCCTGGTGGCGGCTCTGAGGATGGTCCTCCTGGCTCTGAGGATGAGGACATGGAGCAGGAGGGGGCTCCCAGCTCACCTGGCCAAGGCAAGGAAGGGCTTGGACACTTGGAAGGAGATGCACACTTCGAGGACATGGGCTCTGATGATGACATGTGAGTTGGGCCCAGTGGGGTGGCAGAGAAAATCATCATGGTGCTTTGGAATGGGGATGGGCTTTTGATCAGAGATGTGCAAAGTTCTGAGTTTGAGGGGCATGGAGCCTGAAACAGTCTGTGCAAAGGCCGTGGGGCAGGAATGGCTTGATGATTTGGGGTGCGGGACAGGAGTGTGAGAGGGCAGAGCTGGGCCCTGTGCCCTAGGACAGGTCACCTTGTTCTGGGGTGTTGGCAACAGAACGAATGTCCTCGATAATCTGAGTGCTTGGGGTCCCGCGCAGCCTGAGCATGTGAGCACCTGCTCTCTCCACTTTTAGAAGGGGAAACTGAGGCTGGGCAGGCAGGGGGCCGTTCCCTGGTGCAAGGACAGGCTGGGCCCTGTCCCCTGATGGGTTGGTGCTCCATGTCCACTGCAGGAAGCAGAAGTGGGAGGAGGAAGAGGAGCTGGAGGAGGACATGGGGGACGAGGACGAGGACGAGGACGAGGAAGAGGACTTCGAGGAGGAGGAAGAGGAGGAGGAGGAAGAGGGGCTGGGCCCCCCAGGCCCCACAGGCCTGGGATCTGCAGGCCTCTGCCCCCGCAAGGCCCCGCCAGCCCAGGCCTTCCGCGCAGATGGCGTACCCAGGGCGCTAGGCGGCCCTGAGCGGCCAGGACCCGGCCCTGCGCGCCCTGCAGGGGCCACCCACGTAGCCGCCCCGCTGCAGCCGCCCGACCACGGGGACTGGACGTATGAGGAGCAGTTCAGGCAGGTGGGCCTTGCAGCGCCGTGGGGCCCCGTCACTGGGGATTGGGCTGGCCCTGGCCCCTGGGTTCTGGGGAGCCACGGCTAAGATTTCTGTGCGTAGCTGGGCTAAGCCAGGTGGTAAAGGCTGTGACTCAGGACGTATAGCTGGAGCTCCGCCTCTTGTACCCCCAGGATGGGTGGAGGTGACGTTGAGGTGACCACCTGGACAGGTGGGTCTGCTGGAGCAAATCGCTTTCTCAGAGGCCAGTGGGTGCCAGGTGTGATGGTGCATGCCTGTTGTGTCACCTCTCTGGGAGGCTGAGGCAGGAAGATCCCAAATTCAAGCCCAGCCTGGGCAACTTAGTGGCTTAAATTTTTAAAAAGCTCGGGAAGTAGCTAAGTCCAAAGGCCCTAGGTTTAATCTCCAGCATTATAAAATTAATTAATTAAATAGAATAAAACCTGTGGCAACCAACATGGTTGGAGAGGCAGGGCCTGGTGCCTCAGGGACAGGGTGTCTTGCTCATTGCAAGGGGTTCATGGGGGTTTGTGTGAGTGTGTCCACGCTGAAGTGATTAGAATGGCTCCTGTGGCTGCAGGAGGCAGGAGATGGCGGTGCTGGCCTGGGCAGTGACCCTGGGGACAGTTGGTGGACGTTTGGATATCCCAAACTTCAGAAGAGCCAGGCATGTGGAGCTGGCTGAGTGTGGGCAGGGCCAGCAGAAGGGAGTCTCAGGGTCACCCCAGAAGCTCCCTGGGCCCCCGAGGGTCACGGAGGAAGCAGGGGCGGCCCTGGCTCTTCCCCGCGGGCGGCCGGGCCGGAGGAAGTGGCCAGGCGGGTGGAGGAGCCTTTGAAGTCCCCGCACAGATGGAAAGCAGATGGCGGTGGTGGCCGGCAGGGCTCACGCTCCAGCCCTAGGCCGGCTGGGCCTGGCCTGGCCTCCTGGAGCTGCTGGTGGGAGCTGCCTCCATCAGGGCCGGAGCCTTAGCCACAGTCGCCCCAGGAAAGGGGCAGAGGACTCCAGCTGCCCACAGTAGTTGTGAGGGACAGGCCTGGGGATCTTAGGGCCACTGGAGGCTTCACCTTCTGAGCCCCACTGGTCTGAGTCCCGCTGGGTGCTTGCTTGTTGGAAAAGGACATTGCAATTTGTCAGCAATCAAGAGATTTAAGCCAGGTGTTGGCAGCACATGCCTGTTACCCCAGTACTCTGGGAGGCTGAAACAGGAGGATCCCAAGTTCCAGCCCAGTTTGGGTAACTTAGTGACTCACTGAGACCCTGTCTCACAGAGGGCTGAGGATGGAGCTCAGTGTGAAGGTCCTGGGTTCTGGCCCTTGTGCTATGGAAAAGAAAAAAACAGGAGAGAGGGAGACTTCAGGGTGGGCTGCCCTGAAACCCACAGGTAGCTGGAACTTGGACACATGGTGCCGTTGGTTGTGACAGAGGCGGGGACAGTGCTTCATTCAGTTGGTGGGTGCAGCACAAGTGAAGCACAGGGGCAGAAGGGAGAGTTTCGAGGAACCTGAGGGAGCTGTGGTGATGTCACCAGGCTGGGTGGGGCAGCCTCGCCTTCCAGCTCATGGTGCTGGTGTGGAGGTGCGAGGTGGGCAGGCAGCCAGCGGACCTGCTGGGACGGAGACGTCACCGCTCCTGGGTGTGACTGGGCTACAGCCCATTGCCTGGCTGCAGCTGCTAACTTGGGCCCAGGCCCAAGAGGGCGGTCCTGGCTGTCTGGTCAGCTCCACTGTGCTTTGTGCCTCAGTTTCCCTCTGTTGGGGACAGATCAGTGACCACCAGGAGGTCGGGGGTGAGACTGTACTTGGGAGCAGCATGGGGAAGCAGGAGGCCCCTTAGGTTGGAGCATTTATAACTGAGTACTGAAAACTGAAAAGGACCAGGAATCCAGGCTTGGGGTGCGTGCCTGTAACTCCAGCACTCTGGGAGGCTGAAGCAGGAGAGTCACTGTGAGCTCAAGGCCAGTCTGAGACCCTGTCAGGGATGTATCTCAGTGTGTAAGCCCTGGGTTCAATTCCAGTACCACAAAAAATCAAAAAGGAGGCCAGTGTAGGGCTGGGGATATAGCTCAGTGGAATAAGCGCTTGCCTAGCAAGTGCAGGGTCCCGAGTTTGATCCCCAGTACCGCACAAAAAAAAAAAAAACAAAAAAAAAAACATGGGCTGGGGATATAGCTCAGTGGAATAAGCACTTGCCTAGCAAGCGCAGCGTCCTGAGTTCGATCCCCAGTACCGCAAAAAAAAAAAAGGAGGCCAGTGTGCCCGAGATGTGACCTGGCAGGGGAGACAGCCCGGCCCACACCTGGTCCTGAGGGAGGGCGAGGCACAGGTGTGCGGAGGCCGGATGCCATTCCCTGTCTGGTCTGGGAAGTGGGTGTTGTAAGATGATTGGATTTCGGGGTGTTGTGGGCAGACGGGGCGGACCCTGCAGTCCAGGCACTGTATTCCCTGCCCAGCTGGGGCTGGCACTGCCCTCCACCCAGCTGGCTAGGCATCAGTGCTGGGCTTGTCAACAGCAGCCTGGGCCCCGCCAGCCCAACAGATGTTGGGCTGTGTTGACTCTGGCGCTGGCCCCACTACCCCTTCCCGGCGCGTGGCAGCCCTGGCTGGCCGCCGCTTGGCATCGTCTCTGGCTTCTCCTCTGGGACGGCCTGGGGCTGATACTTCCGCCACGCAGCTGGGAGACTCTGCCGTGGGCTGCAGGCTTGGGGGGCAGCTGGGCTGGGGAGGGTGGAGCCACCTGTCCTAAAGGAGCTCCCGGCCTGGCTTGCGCTGGGGTGCGTCATGGGCTGTGATTAGGATCTTGGCATGGGGAGCGCATCCTGGCGGCTTCCTGTCACCCACATGGCCACGCCCGAGTTCTGGAGTGGCCATTGTGCGGCTTTGAGCAGGCGGCCTCTTAATCCCAGGTCTTCAACTGCTTTGGGGCTTGAAGCTTGAATCTCAACAACTCAGAAAAATGAGATCTGATGTGCGCTTAACACGGTTTGTCTTTGAAAGTATCATTCAGGGGCTTTTCAAGACATTTGTAACAAAGATCTCTGCTGATTTTAGAACAGTTCATTCCTCCAAAAGGAAGGCCCCATCTGTCCCATGAGCAGTCACCTGTCCCTTCCTAGCCCCAGGCCCTCCAAGTCCACCTCCTGTCTCTGGATTCATCTGTTCTGGGCACTAACTACATGTAGAGCCCACACTGTGTGTCCTTCTGTCTGGAGTCTCACTGAGCCTGGTGTCCTCAAGGTCAGTCTGTCTATGCTGGCAAGTGTCACAGCCTCACTCCTTTTCCCGGCTGAGTAATATTCCATTGTTCAGATGGACCATGCTGGACCATTTGTGAATGCATAAGCATACAGGCTGTTTGTACCTCTGGGCTTTACTGTGGGATACAAGTTTCCCTGTGGACCCATGAGTTTTTTCTCTTAGGTGTGAATTTAGCAGTAGAATTGCTAGGTAGGATGTTAATTGAGTATTTACCTGTTAGGCAAGCAGCCAGTGGGCTGCGCCGTTCTCCTTCCCACCAGCCCTGGGTGTGGGTGCATGTGCTACTGTCTTCCACGACCTCTCCAGCTCCTGCTGACATTTAGATTCTGGTGACTGTTGTGCTGCTGGGGACCCAGTGGCATCTGACTGTGGTGCTAATTTGCACTAAATGTTGAGATTTTTCCTGGCTTTTAAGGGGAAACCTGTGCATCACGTGCCTTGTGGCTGAACTCAGAAATGCAGAATTATTTGTAGCCAGGGGCAGTGATACATATTTGTAATCCTAGCATTGTGAGAGGCTGAGGCAGGAGGATGGCAAGTTGTAGCCTAGCCTGGGCAATTTAGCGATTTAGCAAGGCCCTGTCTCAAGATCAAAAGGTAACAAGGGCTGGGAATGTTGCTCAGTGTGATGGCCCAGGCTAGACCCAAACTTGCCATCTTCCTGCCTCATCCTCTCGTATACTGGGATAACAGGTGTGTGCTACCAAGCCTGGCTCTGTAGGGATAGTTTGAAAAATCCACTTTTGGTTCTAGAAGGAACCCAGCACTGTTGCAGACCGGAAAAACTGCAGCTCTTTAAGGCGGCTAGAGGCCTTTTCCTCACACCCAAAAGTGGGGTCGCAGTGTCTTGGAGATAAGACCTCCTCGCCGGCCTGGCCAGTCTCCGCCAGCTCCGGGTGGGCTACTGTTGGCTTAGGTTTTCTCCAGTTGTCTTCTCTGTGCCGCCCACCTGGGTCAGATTGTTCTGAGCAAGTGGATTTTTTTCAAGGTGTTATGGTCGGTTGGTGCCCCTCTATTCTTCCCAGTAAACAAGCATTTTGAATGTCTTGCTGCCGGGGCTGTATTGGGTGGGAGCTGGGGAGGGGATGGACAGACATTGTTCCGCGGAGCCCCCCAGGCTGGTTGGAGCCTGAACTGTGCTCATTTCTGCGGGTTCGGGGCAGGGCGAGGTAGAAAAGGATTGAGGGGAAGCTGCTAAAGAAATACAGGGCATTGGAACTGGGGCTTTGCAGGGTATGGAAAAGTTTGCAAGAACGTCTAGGAACCCTGGCAGGCTGTTATGCCGCCGGCGAAGGAGAGGGATGCTGGAAGGACGCTGCAGGCAAAGCGGAGTTCTCCGTGGTCCAGGCAGGAGGCGAAGAGGCCAAGGGGGGCCGCTCCAAGTTTTCTCAGCGGGGCTGGGTGTGCTGGGTGGAGGGCACCGGTCGGCAGAGGCCCGGAGGTCAGGCAGTGGGTGCTGCTGGTGGTGCCACTGGGCATGTGCCAGATGAGGCGTGTTTGTCCAGGCCGGGCACAGGGTGGGGGCGGGGGTGGGAAGCCCCTCACTGGGCAGCACCGCCTCATCAAAGCGGCTGTGGCTGCTGGCACCCAGCCAGCTGGGCTGCGGCGGGCACAGAAGGGTGCCTGCTCGCCAGCCCCTGGCACTGTGCCCTGGCCCGTGCCAGCCCTAAGAACCGCACTGACTCAGCCGGAAGAACCTTATCTGGCCCCTGCGCCACCGTCTGGCCGCCAGGTCACCACCGCAGGGTCACCGCCACCACCATCATGGCCTGGCTCCTCACCCCAGGGCTGCTGCCAGGAGCCCGCCCCCGCCCCCGCCCCACGCCTTCTAATAACATACGCGGCTGCGGGCAGGAGTGGCGCCCGGCGGGCAGAGTGTCCCCAGCACAGGGAGCAGCATGGGACGTGGCGGGCAGCATGTGGGATGTGGAGCTCCGTGTGGGTCGTGTTCTGTCCTCCGGGACCCATCTGGTGGCATCTGTGTATATACCTTATATAAGGCTTCTGCTTGTGTCTCTAGTTGCCTCTTGTGTGGCACAGGACATGATAAACTTTACATGTCCCTGTTTGTTATTTCCTTTTTCCATTTGGAAACTGACCCCAGGGCCTTTGCACTGAGCTACATCCCAGCCTTTTGTTTTTTGAGATAGGGTCTTGCTATGTAGCCCAGGCTGGCCTCAAAATTGTAGCAATCCTTCTGCCACAGCCTCCTGAGTGCTGGGATTACAGGTGTGTACAACCATGGCCAGCTTCTCTGGGCTGTGTTTGCACATGGCCACGTATGCACGTGCTGTGGCATCTCCACGCCTGTGCGTGTGTGTGCTTGTGTGTGCAGTGTTACATGCCTACTGTGGCCGCTGAGGTCGCTGGGGGTCCTGTTAACCATTAGCCTTGAGCCTGCTGAGAGCCCACAGTCTGGTCACCACTGTGACTGGGCACAGGTCAGCTGCCTGTGTGGGTCCTGGAGCCCAAGTTGCTGATGCAGCCCTGGTGGCCACTGAGGTGTGAAGAGGCCACGGGGACCAACCTGGAGCCCATGCCAGCCTGTGTTTTCCCTCCTGACACCAAGGCTTGATTCCTGAGACTTGTTTATTTATTTATGTGGAAGCGGGTTGTGTTGTGTTGTGTTTTGTATTTGGAATCAAACTCAGGACCTTGTGCTTGCCAGGGAGGCGCTTGTGTCTCTGAGCTATATCCCTAGCCCTTGTTTTGTTTTTGAGACAGGGTGTTACTGTGCAGTCTAGGCTGGCCTTGAGCTCAGGGCGACCCTCGGAATGCTGGGATTACAGGCATGCGCTACTGTGCCTGGCCATTATTTATTTATTTTTTGAGACAGGGTCTTTCTATGTAGGGCTGATCTTGAACTCACTGTGTAGCCTCAGACTCAAAATGGTCTCCCTGCCTCAGCCTCCTGAGTACCGGGGTGAAAGGTGCAGGCTACCATGCCTGGCTTCTGAGACCTTTTAAAATTCTCTGCCTGTCTCTGACCAGGCAGGGGCCACACAGTCTACATGACAGATGCTGCACCGCAAGGCAGCACCAGAGCCCTGTCAGGTGCCCAGCGGGGGCCCCCCACCCCTTACTGCCCAGTTGCCTTGTGAGGCCCCCTCTGGCCCCCACCCAGCTGGGATGCCGCTGGGGTGTGGCCTGGTGGGTGGGTGCCTGTGAGGTGGGGGGCAGCCTGCCCACTGCACATGGCTGTAGGACAATTGGGGGTCACAGGGTTAAACAGTAACTAATCTGGCCATTGAGGCTCAGCTACAGGTCGTGGCCTTGCCCTGTCGTCAGGGCCGGGCGTGGGGGACCTGAGGACTACAGGGACTGGGGGGAGCTTGTGTTGGGAGCTGGCCCTGAGCCCAGCCTCGGGGCACCCCCTGCCCTCCTGGGCTGGAGGAGACATGAGCACCTCATTCCTAGAAAAGTATTCCTGGGGTAAAAAGTGACTCCCACGTGCAAATCCACCAGAACCTCAGAATGAGTGGAAATGGGGTTTCTGCAGGCAGAAGCATCAGCAGGGTGGGGTGTGGAGCAGCAATGTGTGTTGGAAATCCAGCTGTGGTAAGCCTAACTACTGGGGAGGCTGAGGCAGAAGGGTCATGAGTTCAAGCCCAGCCTGGGCAAATTACTCCCTTAGCAAGACCCTGTCTCACAATAAAAAATAAGAAAAGGGCTTGGGATGGAGCTCAGTGCAAAACCCCTGGGTTCAGTCCCCACACTGATAAAAGAAATTTGTACACAGACATGGGGAGGCGGCCCTGTGAGAGTCCATGGGCCTGGGGTTTGCACAAGGCAGGTGTTGGGGTGCGTGGGCGGCCGGGAGAGGGTGTATGTACATTGCTGGAAGAACGAGTGTGTCCCCATGCTGGCCAAGACCTCAGGGGAGCTAAAACCAGGGACAGCTGGGAGAGGCTAGAGGACAGTTGGGAGGACAGGAGGCCACAGGACAGCAGTGGCCACCCACTCCGGTCACCTGCATCCCCAGGGGAACCTGGCCCCAACCTGGGCCGTGTCTGCCTCTTCCTCTTCTTTCATCCCCTTTCTCTGGCTCTGTTCTCCCCCATGTGACCCCCCAACTCCTCCATCAGTGACATTCGCCTGTCCCTCTGCCCCTGCCTCAGTTTCCCCATCTGTAACCGGGATTGTCACCCTGTGATTTGCCATCTTGCCAACTTCGGCTCCCACAGTGAAGGGATGTGTCAGTTGTGGGCATGGTGGTGGGTGTCCCTGCATGGTCTTTGGAGCTCCTGCCATGGGAGGTAGACCAGGTGACTTGGGAGACAACTGCTGCCACCGTGGGGCTGTTGTCCCTTGGGAGACGCTGGGACCTTGCTGTTCAGTATGAGCAGTGCCAGGGATCCTGGGTTGTTACACTGTGGCCGCCAGGCCCAGTTGGGTCACTGTTTAGAGAATCCAGCCTGGGAGCCACAGAGGCCTTAGGGATACTGGGATGGTTCAGCACAAGGGAAGTCCTTTGGGTGCTTTTCTTCTGTGTAGGTCCCGGCGTCTGGCTGCTTCCTTCCATAACAGAATTTTTCTATTTTGGTGCTGGGGATGGAACCCAGGACCTTTGCACTAAGCTATACCCTCAGCCCTATTTATTTTGTATTTTGAGACATGGTCTTGCTCTGTCATCCAGACTGGCCTTGAACTCACTATAGCCCAGTCTGTTCTCAGACTTCTTGTGGTGATCCTCCTGCCTCAGCCTCCCAAGTGTTGGCATTGGGGTCCTTTTTTTTTTTTTTTTTTTGGTCTTTTTGAGACAGGGTCTCAATATACAGTTCAGGCTGACCTTGGGCTCATTTTGTAAGCCCTAGCTGGTCTCAAACGTGCAATAATTCTCCTGCCTCAGCCTCCTGAGTGCTGGGATTACAAGCATGTGTCACCATGCCCGGCTGGCAGCATTCTTCCTTTACTTTTTTTTTTTGGTGGTACTGGGGATCGAACTCAGGACCCTGCGCTTGCTAGGCAGGCGCTTATTCCACTGAGCTATATCCCCAGCAAATTGAAATTTAGTTTGGTTTTTTTTTTTTTTTTTTTTTGGCAGTACTGGGGATCAAACTCAGGACCTTGTACTTGCCGGGCAGGCACTTATTCCACTGAGCTATATCCCCAGACCCTGGCAGCATTCTTGAAGCTGACTCTTCTACTGCCACATCTGGGTCTCTGTGGCCCACTTCACAATAGAGTCTGAGGGTCTTAGGTGGCCGATGGTCCCAGGCTGAGAAAAAGAAAAGAATTTAGGGGTCAGCACCTCCCCCCCCCAACATCTCGTGATCCGGAAGTCCAGAGAGGCACCTGGAAGCACCAGGGGCCGCCTGGTCATTTCGGGAGCACTATTAATATCGGCCCCGTGGGTGGGGTGCCGAGGGCTCAGAGGGGCCCGGGCCTACGGACAGATGTTTCTGCCTTACCCAGAATCACTTCCCCAATTTCCTGGAGCCCAAGGAGCTGACGGGAAATGAAACAGCCGTGTGGCCCAAGCCGTCGGGGAAGCCCCCAGCCTGTCAGGTGCAACCCGAGGCCGGTGTATGACCAGGCTGTGCCCAGAGAGGGCTGAGAAGGCCCTGAATTTACAGGGTGGGCATTGATTATGCCCCGCTGAATGCAGGGCAGCAGGCCTGTGCTTGTGTGTGCATCAGATCTCTCAGCCCCAAATCTACCTGGAGACCACTGGCCTAGCCAGCATCTTCCCAGCACCCTGGTGGTGTTCTGAGACAGGATCTCCCTGTGCAGTTCAGGCTGGCATTGAACTCCCTGTATAGCCCAGGTTGGCCTCTGACAGCTGTTCTCCTGCCTCAGCCTCTTAAGAGCTGGGGTGATAGCCAGGTACCACCACGCTGAGCTCTTCCAACACCCCAGTTTGATGTCTGTGGTCTCCCCATTGGCTGGGGACCCCTGTGTGTGGAAGTCCAGGTCCACCTTGGACACACCTCATCCCCTGTTGGCACAGCCCCGACACACCGGATACACTGTCCCGCAGGGCACACAGGACCAACTGGCCCTGCGCTGCTGGCCGTTTGTTTGGCTGGGTGGCTCTCATGGGTCCCCTTCAGGGAGTTTCCAGAATGGGAAAAAAACCTTCAAACTTGAAATCCCCTGGGTGTCCTGCCTGGGTCTTCTGGAGGGGACCTCAGCGCCTGCCTCCTGAGCTCTTCAACTGCAGTGGGTAAACTGAGGCCCAGCTGGCCCCCCCCACGTTCACTCCTTCCAGGATCACGCGCTGTCATTCATTCATTCCCCCCCTTGGGGCTCTGCTTTTGGCCTTTTAAGGGGCGGGGCCCCCCAGGGAGCACCCCTCCCTGCCTCCCGGAGGGGAAAGGACTGGACACATGTGGTGGGGAGTGTTGTTTCCTCATTCCCCCCGCCCAGTTTCCCCAAGTGTAGACAGGGGCCCATGGGGTGTGGGGAAGACTGTTTATGTCCCGCCAGGCAGCGTGGGTGTTTTAGTGAAGGGGAGATGGCCAGGCCCCCAGGGGCCCTGACCACCCAACGTCACAGTCACTATGCTGAGTCATCTTGGCCCCCCGGGCCTGGCCCCATGATAAGGCCTGGGGTGTGCAGCTGAGGGTCTAGGTTGGGTCTAGGGTAATGAGAGCCATTAGTTTTCCCTTTTTGCTTTTATTAGTGGTCCCCACTTTTCAGGACACCCACAGGCCTCCATCGGGGTGGGAGGCAGATTAGAAAGATGGAAATTTAAAAGAAAAAGTCCCAACATAAACGCAGCAGCAGTCTCAGGCTCCGTGACAGCTGCTGGTCAGGGCTGTTGCAGGAGGTACCACTTGGGCCTGGGGACCAGAGCAGGCTACCCTCGAGCTGCAGGGACAGAGGCTGAAGTTGGGACAGGGGCTCTCCAGAAGGAGGACCTGTGAGTGCAAAGGCCCTGGGGCAGGGCCAGCGAGGAGGCAGAAACAGCCAGGAGGCCTTCGTGGCCAGAGTTCAGGAAGCCAGAGGGAGGGAGGAAAGCTGGAGACAGAAGGGAGAGGCAATGGGCCTGGGGCAGGCAGGGAATGGGCTTTCTCCTGAGACCAATAGGGAGCCATGGAAGGTTGTGGAGCAGGGAAGATGAGCAGCCAATGCCTGCTGATGTAAAGATTTCCAAGCCCCAGGACTCTCCTCCCTGCGGCTGAGAGAAGGAATTGCTATCTGATTCTCTAGGCTGTTCCTCTGGGCTTTTGTGGGGGGTGGGGAGGTCAAGAGACAAAAAACAGCCACATTAGTTTAACTTGGGTTGTAGAAGTAGCAGTGAGTCATTTCTTATCCAAAACCCAAAGGTTATGAAAATGGTTAAGATCCACCAGGATGTGCACAGCAGCACGATTCACAACAGCCCAGAGGCAGAAATAGCCTCAGTGTCCATCAAGGGACAAATAGGTAAAACATGGCCTGGTCCATCCACACATTGGAATATTACTCAGTCAAGAAAAAGAGTGAGGCTGTGACACGCCCCCATAGTGTGGACAGACCTTGAGGACACTTCTCAGTGAGAGACATCAGACACAGAGGGCACACAGCTTAGGGCTCTGTGGACAGGAAACGCCCAGGACAGGCAAACCCAGGGACAGGAAGCAGACTCATGGGTGTCAGGGCTAGGGAGAGGACAGGGTGACTACTCATGGGATAGGGCTTCTTTTGGGGACAGTGGAATGTTCTGGACCTAGACAGAAATGACAGTCACACAATTTTCTGAGTGTATGAAATTGTTCATCCTAAACTGCTGTTACCCAATACTTTTTTTAGTAGTTGAGAGTTAAAAGCAAAAGGCCGGGACGGCCGAGCCCTGAGTGACTGGGAGATTCTCAGCCTGGTGCGTCCCTGTCTCCCAGCAGAGCCAGCGTCCCAGTCCAGGTCCCTGTCTGCAGTGGCTGCTCTGATAACCTGCCCAGCCCAAGGCATCTGCTGAGGCAGAGCTGACTCATTTCCACGTTTTGTGAGCACTCAAAAAGCATTTCTGCACCTAGAGGGAAGCCAGTGTTGATTTCCCTTGTGCCACGTTGCTGGGGACAAAGTAGCACTTTTAGAAATCCCCGCTCCGCACAGGGCTGCTGGCTGTGGGCGCCGGCCTGCTGCTCCTCCGCCTCCTGTTCCACGCTCCAAGCCTGGACATTAGGGTCGCTTCTTGCTTTTTCCTGATTTCCGGGTGGCCCAGGCAGGCACCATCTGCAGTTCCGGGGCCCACCCCACCTGCCTGCCCCCGCCTTGTCCCCAGGTGGGGCCCCGTGGACTTTGGAGCCACTGGGACACGGCAGGGGGCTGAGCAGACATGGCTGGGGGGCGGGGGACAAAGTTCTCGGGGGCCCCACAGACACAGACAGGGCCGTTTCTTTACAGCTGGGGCCCCTTGGCTGGCGCCGCCGCCCTGGGCTCCCACAGCGGCAGGAATGGGCCTAGACACTCAGGTGGGGCCCAGAGGCGGGGAAGTGACCTTGGGCAGTGTCCCTGGGCCCAGCCTGCGATCTGGGTTAGGGCGGCCCATGCTGGTTCCAGCACAGCTGTCTCTTGGTCATTCTGTGGTCTTTTTTATTTCCCTTTTTTTTGGTACCAGAAATCGAACTCAGGACCTTACCATTTGCCAGGCAGTGTTTTTGTTTGTTTGTTGTAATATAAGGTCTCACTGTGTGGTGCAGGCTGGCCTCAGTCTCACGGACCCTCCTGCTTTAGCCTCCTGAATGCCAGGATCACAGATGTGCGCCACCATGCCTGGTTTAAATCTTTTCTTTTGAGATTGGCTCTCACTCTTGGGTTTCCTGTAAACCTCGGGGTCCTTTCCTGGCTTTTCCCATGGCTGGGGCAGGGTCTTGAGCCAGGACTAAGCACCCTGGGTCCCCAGGGGTCCCTTTCCTGCAAGGCTCCCGAGCAACACCCCCTGCCTGCCTGGGCAGTAGCGCCTCCAAGGGGAACGTGCACTTTGCCCACACGGCCAGGGCCGGCCCTCTCCTGCCAGGTCACACCTGCATCCAGGACGCATGGTCTGATCTAGAAAGACCACGGCCGCCCATCCCCAAGCCCCCCATCCCAGCCCCTCAATTCTGCCAGCACCCAGAACCAGAGGGTGCCATTGATTCAGTCATTCAGCCATTCATTCACCCGTTGACGTGCAGGCCCCATATGAAGTGCTAGAAGGGAAGTAGAGCAGAAGGAAGGGGCCGAGGGTGTAGAGGGCCCAAGGAGACAGTGGGGAGGAGGGAGCCCGTGGAGATCTAGGACCCACATTCCGGCTGGGCCCGCAGCCAGTGCAAAGGCCCTGGGGTGTGTGTGTGTGTGTGTGTGTGTGTGTGTGTGTGTGTGTTTAGGGTCTTTCTTTCCTTGATGGGAATAAGGGACTCCAGGAGAGGCCTGGTCCAGGAGCCAGGGAGTGTGGTGTCCCCTCTTCCTGGGTGGATGGTGAGGGTGAGGTTCACTCAGCAGCTGCTGGATGCCCCACCCAGCCCTCACCCCTGACCTTCCTCGACTTTGCGCCCATATCTCAGATGGAAAGGGCTCAAGCCCCAGGTCCCAGGTCCCAGGACAGAAACAGGAAGCTGGGCCCTGTCTGCCTGGCACTGAATCAGGCAGGGCTCTGACTTAGGGACAGATGCCTTGGGTGAGAAATGAGATTCACTTAACAAGCATTTATTAAGCACTTGTGAGTACAGTTTTAGGTGGCGGTGGGGGTGGGGGTCAGACAAAAATCCCTTGCAGTGGGAAGCAGACAGCCCAGAAACCAGACATGCAGACCTCAGAGCCCGGGGTTGAGGCCCAGAGGCGGGGACAGACCTAAGCCAGAAGGTGGGGTCTGTGGGAAGGAGAGCTGAATGGGGGTTGCCTGTGTGGGGGCCTGTGCCTGCTCTCTGGGGAGGCAGTGTTTGTGGGAGGCCGGCGCAGAGAGGCCTGGGGACGAAGGGATGAGGGTCCCAGGACCTGGGCTGTGGGGGGCAGGGATCACAGCCCAGGGCCTCCTGCGGGTTCCTGGCTTCTCTCAGCCTGTTTGAGGCTCTGGGGTGCCCAGGTCTCCCTCTCAGTGCTTTCTGGCTCCTCCCTCTGGACACTGCCAGGCCCACCTCAGCCCCTTTGTAGGGACCCAGGCCTGGATTTGACACAGGTCATGTTGCGCGTCCCCAGAGCCTTCCCACGACCAGCAGCTGTGCCCACTTGTCTACAAGGGGGGGCCTGGACACTGTCCCCTGGGGCTCCAGCCAGCTGGCCAGGGCGGGACACACCTCAGAGGAGAGCGGAACTAGGGGCCGGAGCAGCCTTTACTGCAGCGTTTGTTGTTAGCTGCCCACAGCAGCAGTCCTGAAGGCTGCCTTGTCTGCCGGCAGTGGGGCTCTGAGTGCCCCTTTACAGCCTTGCATCAATGCCCAGGCTTCACAGGGGTCCAGCCAGGCCCAGCAGCTGCCTGCCAGCGCACCATTTGGTCTGGGGGTTAATGGCCCCTCTGCCTTCCCACCATCAGCAAGCTCTGCTCTCTCCGCCCTGGCCTCAGTTTCCCCATGTAGGGTACTAGTGGTCGTAATGTTTCTAATTGTCCATGATAAAAACCTTTGGGGGGGGCACATGCTGGTGGTGCTCGGGGGAGAACCCAGGGCATTTGCACTGAGCCATATCCTCAGCACTTCCAAATTCCCAGGCTAGCATTGAACTTGAGATCCTCCTGCCTCAGCCTCCTGAGTAGCTAGGGTTATAGGCGTATACCACACCTAGCCTGAGGAGTGTTTATCTAGCAGTTGCTGTGTGCTCTGCTGAATTCTAGACCCCGATGCCCAAGCAGACCCCAGACGCACATGTGCACCCACTGTGAGTCCCTACGCTCAGTTTTGGGAAGGGCGTGGGTAAGGGGTACTCAGGGCCAGTGCAGGCGCATGTAGAGCCAGGCAAGGCTGGAAGGACAAGGCCTGGCTGGTCCAGCCCGGTCTACCTGCAGGCCCCGCAGCCCTCGGGCAGCTGAGGGGGAAAGGGGCCTCCCAGGCCGCCATAAATCAGCACAGGAATGCGGGCCGGCCAGTCTGGCGCTGGCCGGGGTGGGGCACAGACAAAGGCCGACAGCTGGCCTTCTACTGGGCCTCGACCACCCAGGGATGAGGTCTGGACGCCTTCGTCCTCCTGACCCTGTTCCAGAAGCACTCCTCCCCCGCTTCCATTACACAGACTGGGAGGCTGAGGCCCAGAGCCAGGCAGGTTGGCAGAAGGGAACCCAGGGAGGGTCCCAGCTCCAGGGCCCTGAGCTTCTAGGCCAGGCTGTGGGCACCTAATGACAGATTATCCCAGCCTGGGCCTAATTGGTGGTTTCAAGGCCCCCCACAGCCCAGCCAGCCACATTCCCTGGAGCTTAATTTGAAGCCTGGTATTTGCCCCTGCCTCTCCCTGGTAAATTGGCCCCCGCCTGAACTCCACTTTCTAATTATCTCTGCCCGCTGCCCCCTGCCCAGCCTGCCCTGCCTGCCTTCCCGGACTGTGGGCTGTGGCTGTGGGACCAGGGCTCCCCCTGCCCCTCCCCAGTGGCCCCGTGGGTGCCCCAGAGAGCATTTCCCTTCCTATGGTGACATCCTGTCACTTCCTCCCTGGCCAGCCCTGCCTGGCACGCAGACAGTCACTGGCTGTTTGTTTATTCATTAGTATTGGGGATGGAACCCAGGGCTTCCCACTGAGCTACATTCCTGGCCCTTTTCTTCTTTTCTTATTTTGAGATAGAATATTGCTAAGTTGTCCAAGCTGGCTGAAACTTGCTATCCTCCTGCCTCAGCATCCGAGATGAGATACCTGCATCCTAGGCATGGGCTCATGTTACACACCGGCACGAGGCCTCAGAGGCCAGGAGAGCTGGTTCTCGGGGCTTTGTGCTCAGGGTCTCCAGCAATGCCCAACTGTGGTGCCCCTGCTGCCACGCCTTAGTTTCTTCATCTGCAAAACCGAGCCGGCTGTCAAGAGTAGGTGCGCCTGCGTGTGGCTCTCAGAACAGCCCTGGGGTTGTCGACTGTTATGGTCATGATGACTCCATGAGGTTACATGGGCGCTGCCGCTGTGGGGTGAATTGTTTCCCCTCCACAAAATCCACCCCCTGAAACTGGGTGTGATGGCACACACTTGTCATCCCAGCATTCTGGGAGGCTGAGGCAGGAGAGTCCAAAGTATGAGCTCAGTCTGGACAACTCCGCAACTTAGTGAGATGCTGTCTCAGGGCTGGAGGTACAGCTCAGTGGGCTAAGTGCTTGCCGCTGAGCACTAGGGCCCTGAGTTCGATCCCCGGTCCCGGAAAAAAAAAAAAAAAAAAAAAAAGAGAGAGATTCTGTCTCAAAATAAAAAATAAAAATAAAATAAAAGGCTGGAGATGGAGCTGAGTGCAAAGGCCGTGGGTTCCACTCTCAGTACCGTGAATGAATGGAAACTGTCCGGGCTCTCAGAGAGGGACCTCGTTTGGGACCTGG
Source organism: Dinomys branickii (assembly GCA_004027595.1). NCBI lineage: Eukaryota > Metazoa > Chordata > Mammalia > Rodentia > Dinomyidae > Dinomys > Dinomys branickii. The sequence continues at coordinate 42,257 of PVLD010000208.1, forward strand.
GTCTTTGCGGATACAATGGGTAGGGATGGCCCTAAATCTAGCAGACTGGGGTCCTTCAAGAGAAGAGACAGGGACAGGGTGATGGTGGCAGAGAGGGGGTGACGTAACCACAAGCCCAGGGACACCAGGACAGTAGGATGGACATGGATCTGGGGCTCAGGCCCGGCACCGGGACAGTGGAGTTTGGGTTCCTGTTGTCCTGAGCCGCCAGCCTGTGAGTTGTGTCCCTGCAGCCTGGGGACAGCCCCGTGGCCTCAGCATCAGCTGCATCTTCTGCCCAGCAGTGAGGTGCTCAGATGGCCACAGCGTGAGAAGGACCGGGCCCGGGTCCCCTCCAAGCGGTGGCCCTCGGCCTGTGGCGCCCACTCTGTGGCCCACCGACCACTGCCTTCTCTGCCCTCAGCTCTACGAACTCGACGGGGACCCGAAGAGGAAGGAGTTCCTGGACGACTTGTTCAGCTTCATGCAGAAGCGAGGTGAGCGCCAGGCCCGCGGGTGGTGACGTTGAGGAGTCTGTACTCTGCGGTGCCTGATGTGTGAGGGCGGGGCCTGAATGTCCAGGCCCTTCTGAGCGCCTTGGTGCGACCCTGGGGCAGTCCTGCTCCCAGGACCCCACAGCAGGCCCACAGGTGGGGGTCAGGACGACTGTTTGGGGGGAGCTGTGTCAGTCCCCAGAGCCCCCCAGGCCTGGCAGTGTGTGGCCCTGAGTTGCGGGTTTAACCCCGGGTTCCAGTGGTCCATCCCTGGTGGGCACCACGGGCTCACAGAGTGCGGTCTGCTCTCCTGTTCCCCGGCGCGGCAGCCTCCGGGACTGAGAGCCTGAGTGCGGCACAGCCAGGAGCCTGGCAGCGGAGGCCTTGGGCACAGCAGGGCGACCGGGCCTCAAGGGGGAAACCAGTCAAGGGCAGATCTGGCATTGGGCCTAGGTGGGGAAACTGAGGCCCAGGGAGGGCTGTGGCCTTGGGACTCTGGGGCAGAAAGGTTGGGCAGAAGGGGTGGAATCCAGCCTGGGTCCCTGCTCCTGGCTTGGGCTCCGACACAGCCAGTTTTGTCCAGCCGCACCGCCCTGGCTTCTGTAAACACAGCCGCCAGCTGCCGCCACCACCACCACCACCACCACCACCGGAAGGGAAGGAGGGGGGAGGAGGGGCTGCAGCTCGGACCCACTGCCCAGGGGCCATGGGTTAACCCCTCCCGTGCCAGGCTGCGAAAGCAGCTGGGTCCCTGGGAGGGGCCCCTGTGTGTTATCCTCAGAGCACAGCCCCAGCTGGCCGCTAGCCCCACGCCCTCTATCATCCCAGCCACACCTGCCTGAGCCCTCTGGCCATCTGCTGGGGGCCCCAGGCCCCAGCCCCCAACTGACCATCTTGCTGAGTCCCTGGTGCTTGGCATGGTGGTTGGTTTCCTCAGGACCCAGAAGCAGAGGGAGTTGCCAGTGAGTGGGAGTGAGGTGCAGCTCCCAGGGGCTTCTCTTTAGCCTCTGGCCACACAGGAACATGTGTGGGTTTGTGTCCAGCCCTGTCTCCCTCACCAAGCTGACAGTTCCTGGAGAACAGGGGGAAACTAACTCCTATAGATCCCTCAAAAGCCCGCCTCAAAGCTCCTTTACCCTTTTGTCTCCCTGTACTTTCGTCTTCTGTAGTTGGGAACCTTTCGGTCTGAGAATCTGCCCAACACCCCCCCACCCCAGCTTCTACTCTGCATCCTGCCATGCCCTTTTCCTTTATTCCAGGTAGGGGGAGAGGTTTTTTGTTTTGTTTTGTTTTGTTTATTGTGCCTGCATCAGAAAGTAAAAACCAGATTTCTCTCACAATTCCCTGGGGACTGCAAACGAGAAAAGGTCCTGCCCTAGCAGCCCTCTGTTCTCTGGAGGACTCCCTGCCCTCCCTGTTGAGCTGGCATCTGTCTCTGTAACCACTCAGCGCAGACCCGGGGCCTGGCGTGGGTCCTGCTAGGCTGGTAGAGCTGGGGCAGACAGCAGTCTGAGCTGGGCCTCCGCCTGTCCTCAGGGCTCCTGGGGACTCCGCAACCTGAGTGAGGGCGCAGGAGGCGGTTCCCGGACGGAGGGTGGCAGGGTGGTGACTTGGCCCCTCGCTCTCAGGGTGGCGTCCCCAAGCCTCAGTTACTCCATCCCTCATGCTGAGCTCCTGCGCGATGCCAGGCCATGTGCTGTGAGCAGTCCGGGCGAGGGGTCTCCTGAGCCCAGAGTCAGGGGTAGGAGGAGGTGCTGGCCTGGTGAGCCGAGCTTCGGGGCTTCCAGAGGCCATGGGCAGAGGCTGGGGTGTTGGGTGGATGAAGGGCAGAGATCGGCCTGGTGGGCACTGCCGCTCCACAGCTGCCGGTTCCAGGGGCTGGGCCAGCAGCTGCCGAAGCACAGAGCCCTGGGCGGGAGGCGGGCGGGGCGGCCCCTGGGAAAGAGGCTGAGGTCCTGGCACCTGCTATAAAACAACAGCACCTGTGTGTCACCTGCCTCTCCCCAGCGCCACCCTCAGGGCCTCCCTCCTCTTAGAAACCCCTTTCACCCGTGAGACCTGCGCGGTCCGTGGGCTCAGGTCACTTGTGGGGAAGCTGAGGCAGTGTTGCCTCCTCGTGCTGCCAAGGTGGGGTCTCACCTGGGGGGCTGATGCTGCCCCCAGGGGACAGCAGGTGATGTCTGGGGATGTCTGTGGCTGTCACCCTGGGGAGCTTCTGGCATGGGGTGGGTGAAGGCCGGGGATACTACAATGTCCAGACCCCCAGGGAGGACCTGGCCTCGGGATCACCAGTGTCCCTGGGCGGGCGATGGAGACCCTGGCGCTGCCCTCACCCATCCCCCCCCCCCCGCCTACAGGCACACCGGTGAACCGCATCCCCATCATGGCCAAGCAGGTGCTTGACCTGTTCATGCTGTACGTGCTGGTGACAGAGAAGGGTGGCCTGGTGGAGGTCATCAACAAGAAGCTGTGGCGGGAGATCACCAAGGGCCTCAATCTGCCCACCTCCATTACCAGCGCTGCCTTCACGCTGCGGACTCAGTGAGTAGCCAGGCCAGGGCACAGGGGCTGAGGGACCTCAGGCTCAGGCTACAGCGGAGTTGTGGTTAGGGTTTAAAGAGCCTATGGAGCTGGGCATGGTGTTGCATACCTATCATCCTGGCGGGTGGGAGGCTGAGGCAGGAGGATCTCTGGTTCACGCCCAGCCTAGGCAGCTTAATGATTTAATAAGACCCTGTCTTAGACTGAAACTTGACCACAGGGAGACGGCATGGTGCTGCCCCTGTGCTGGGCCAAGGGCAGCCTGGTGCCACAGCCTCCTCTACACCCACAGGTACATGAAGTACTTGTATCCCTATGAGTGTGAGCGGCGTGGCCTCAGCAGTCCCAACGAGCTCCAGGCTGCTATCGATAGCAACCGGCGAGAAGGTCGGCGCCAGAGCTTTGGCGGCTCCCTCTTCTCCTACTCACCAGGCAGTGCCCACAGCATGCTGTCCTCACCCAAGCTGCCCGTGCAGACCCTGGGCCTGGCTGCCAGCACTAATGGCAGCTCCGTCACCCCAGCCCCCAAGATCAAGAAAGGTGAGGGGTGCGTGAAGCCCTGGGGCTGATCCCAGCATGACTTGGGGTGGGGAGTCCTTTCCCTCTCCCCAGATGACTATGAGAAATCCCAGGGTGGGTATTCAAAAAGGCACCCAGCTTGGCATGGTAGTGCATGGCTGTGAGCCCATCCTGGGAGGCTGAGACAGGAGGATCTCAGTCAATCCCTGCCTAGGCATCCTAGCAACTGAGCAAGAGTCTGTCTCCGTATAAAAAATTTTTAAAAAGGCCCTGAGTTCCATCCCCAGTACCAGAAAATAATAATAATATTAATAATAATAATAATAATAAGGTGTGAATGCTAAATACCTTTGTAGTGCTGTTGTTATAATTCACATTGCTGGCAGCACCACTGTGTCCTTTACCACTGGCTATTACAGGACTTTTAGTTTAGTTAGTTAGTTAGTTAGTTGCCTTTTTTGAGACAGGGTCTCACTATGCAGTTCCAGATTGGCATTGAACTCACTAAGTAGCCCAGGCCAACCTCAAACTTGCGATGATCCTTCTGCCTCAGCCTCCTGAGTGCAGGGATGATGGGTTTGATAGCATGTGCAAGCCCATCTGCTTCCGCAGAGAGGAACTGAGCACCTCTCATCAGTGGAGGTCTGCACTGCACCCTGCCTGGGGCTGAAGGCAAGGCCAGCCTGTTTGGGTCCCTTTCTGACCCCTGCCCTGCTCTTGTGTATAGAGGAGGACTCAGCCATCCCCATCACGGTCCCCGGCCGCCTGCCTGTGTCCCTGGCAGGCCACCCTGTGGTGGCAGCCCAGGCAGCAGTGCAGGCAGCAGCAGCCCAGGCGGCTGTGGCAGCGCAGGCAGCGGCCTTGGAGCACATCCGGGAGAAGTTGGAGTCCGGGGAGCCCCCGGAGAAGAAGATGGTTCTGGTAGCAGATGAACAGCAGCGGCTCCTGCACCGGGCTCTGCAGCAGAACTTACTGGCCATGACGGCCCAGCTGCCCATGAGCATCCGGATCAACAGTCAAGGTACTTGCCCGGCACCCGCACCCTCAGTGCTTTCTGCTTCCCACGTGCGGGACAGCAAGGGCCTCAGAGCTGGCCTACGTAAAGAGTGCTGGCAAATCAACAAGCAAAAGGCCAGCAAGCCAGCAGAGGCCATGGAGCCCCAGTGATGAGTCCATCTAGTGGGAGCGCTGTAAGTTAAGGCCGATGTGGTGCCTCCTGTGAGTGTGGTTGACCTTGGATTAGCTAGGATGTGGGACCTTGGTTCTTGCTGACAGTTTGACCATCTGCCTTTGAGGGGTGGGGTACTGGGGATTGAACCTAGCGCCTTTGCACTGAGCTCCATCCCCAGCCTAAATTTCGAGGCAAGACCTTGCTAAGTCAGTAAGTTGCCTGAGCTAGGCTGGAAATTGTGCTCCTCCTGTTTCAGCCAGCTGGAGTGCTAGAATGACAGGTGTGTGCCACCATAATTGGCTGGCAGAGTCTCTCTTAAAACAGAAGATCTGCTAGGCGTGGTGGTTCATGCCAGCACTCAGGAGGCTGAGGCAGGAGGGTCAGCATGAGTTTGAGGCCAGCCTGAGCTATATAGTGAGTTCAAGGCCAACTTGGACTATGCGGTGAGACCCTGTCTCCATCCCACCCCGAGGAAGAAAGGAAAAAAGGAAGATGTAGCTGTGCATGGGGCACGTGCCCGTGATTCCAGCTACTCAGGAGGCTGAGGCAGGATGATCATATTTCAGTGTCTGCCCAAGCACCTTAGTGAAGTCTTGTGTCCAAGAAAAGGGGGTGGAGAGAGAAAGATCACTGAGCACCTGCTGCACGCACCGGTGCGAATACGCCCTTTGCCTTCTTGGATCTCACAGTCAAGCGGCCAGACAGCCACGAAGCCAATTTCAGTGTCTGCCCAAGCACCTTAGTGAAGTCTTGTGTCCAAGAAAAGGGGGTGGAGAGAGAAAGATCACTGAGCACCTGCTGCACGCACCGGTGCGAATACGCCCTTTGCCTTCTTGGATCTCACAGTCAAGCGGCCAGACAGCCACGAAGCCAAAACATTTCTGTGGTTTTCTTTCCCCTGCAGCTTCCGAGAGCCGGCAGGACTCGGCCATCAGCCTCGCAGGCACCAACGGCAGCAACAGTATTAGCATGTCAGTCGAGCTCAACGGCATCATGTACACAGGTAGGTGCCTGATGCCTCAGCCACCTGGACCACTGCTGTCCCTGCTGAATGCAGCTGAATGCAGGGCCCCTGGGCTGACTGTGGTCTGCAGCTGGAGACCAGGGAAAGAGCTGGCAGCAGGCAGCTGGGGCTAGGAGGCAGGGTCTTCACATAGTGGGAGGCTGAGGCAGGAAGGTTGCTGAGAGTTCAAGGCCAGCCTGGACTACAAAACTCTCTCATAACCAAACAAAATAAAAGTGGTAGTTGGCTATAGTGATGCATGCCTGTCGTCCCAGCACTCTGAGACGGAGGTGGGAGACTTGCAAGTTCAAGACTAGCCTGAGGAATTTAACAATGTAATAAGACCCTGTCTCAAAATAAAAAACACAAGCCAGGTGTGGTAGCGCACACCTATAATCCCAGCACTCAGGAGGCTGAGCCAGGAGGATCACTGTGAGTTTGAGACCAGCCTGGGTTACAAAGCAAGCCCAAGGCCAGCCTGAACTGCATAATGAGACCCTGTCTCAAAAAGATCAAAACTAAATAACTAAATAAAAAATAAAGGGCTGGGGATGTAGCTATGTAGCTCAGTGCAAAAGCCCTGGGTTCAATCTTCAGAACAACAAAAAAATTCAGTGGCGTATACCAGGCACGGTGTGGTGCTATGGGCAGAGAGCAGCCCGGTTGCAGAATGGATAGTGGCTGGGAGGTCTCAGGCATCTATGTTCGGGGTCAACTCACTGCTGGACACAGCCAAGAAGTTAGTGCCTCAGCAGCCCAGCTGGTCTCTGGCCTGTGCACTCAGTGGGCAGCAGTGACCTGGCCAGTCCCTGTGACGAGCCTCTGTTCTGTCCTGTACCAGGGGTCCTATTTGCTCAGCCGCCGGCCCCCATGCCACCCTCGGCACCCAGCAAAGGCAGCGGTGGCAGCAGCAGCAGCAGCGGCAGCAGCAACAACAGCAGCTCAGGTGGACGGGGAGGACCCACGGGGACCAGCTCGGGCAGCCAGGCAGGTGCAGCAGGGCTGGCAGCACCGCCTACATCTTCTACCTCAAATAACTCGTTGCCTTAACTGTGCGGCTCCCTCCCAGCCCGCTGCCGCCCTCCCCAGGAGCTGACAGTGCCAGGGGCTGGGGTCCAGGAAGGCGGAAGCAACGGGAAGAGCAGAGCTTCACCACGAAACCACATTGACGCCAAAAAGGAAAGAGAAAAGAATATATATATACACATATATATAAAGCAAATTTAATAAAACAGGGGAAAACCAAGGAACACTTGAATTTCTCAGGTTTTGGACATTCAGAGATGAATTATGAGGACCGTGAAAAGATCCTAAAGGAAAACCCAAGTCGCTGGAGCCCCTGGAGACTTTTTCTGCTCCCGGGGAGGTGGCTGTGGTGTTCGGCGCGGAGCGGCTGCAATGTCAAAGCCAACCCTGTTTACCTCATACATCCCTGCACTGTGTGTTAGCATTTTTTGTCTGTTTTTTTTATTTTCACTTTTTATTTTTATCTGTGACACATTCATCACACCCAGCTCCTTGTGTTGATGAAACCCCTGAGCCAAAATCACTGATTTTGTTTTCTTTGTTTTTTGAGAAGTATGTTTCTCCTTTTTTAAGAAATAGTGACACTCAAACTCTTATAGGTTTTTAAGAGGTTTTGGGGGTTTTGTTCTGTAAATATTCTATTTTATTCCTGGGGGGGTGGAGCTTGAGGAAAAGGATATCTATATATCTATATATCTATATTTGTGCTCATTCAGGGATTAGGGAAAGCAAAGTGAAACAAACACACCCAACCCCGGTAATCACCATTTTTAATTTTTCTGACTGGTCTGGGCCCCTCTGGGTGTTTTTGGTAGCCCAATGGGTGGCCCTCAAGCCCAGGACGCTGGATCTTGGTGACAGACTTCTAATTTCCAGGCTGGGGGCTTGGATCAGGGAATCCGTAACCAGGGGGTAGAATGAATCCTGGCCGAAGGGTCCCAGGCGCGGCCCCAGCCTCCTGTCTCAGGGATGATTTCGGGGTCAATGCGGGGGCACCCGGGGAAGCCAGGCCTCGCTCAGGGTGAGGATTTGGGGCCCATGGCGACCCGAACCCCCGTTCTCATCTCCCCCCCCTCTCTTCACCTTCTCTGCATGCCTTCTGCTCAGGGCTGTGAGGTGTCTTGGTTCTGCGGTGACAGTCACTAAACAGAGGCCCAGGAAAGACCCTGGAGCCCCCAGCTGAGGGCAGGAAGTCAGGGGCGTCTGTCTCTGAGATGCAGCCCATTTAAAGCTGACGCCAGCGCCACCGTCTGCAGAAGCACCCTGTTGGTGGGCAGGGTCTGGGGGACTTTCAGGGGCCTCTGCCTTTGTCCCTGGGGCCATGCGGGGCTCAGGTGGGGACCACTGTGGCTGTGCCCAGGTGAGCCTGGGCTCTAATTGGCCCCTGGGGTCGGTGCTAACAAGGCCGCGTGTGGGGTGCGCTGAGGCTCCTCCTGCCCCCCACCCCCGGCCTGAGCTCTCCTTCCTGTCTTTGGGAAGGGGGGGCCCTTTCTTTTCTTGGCCCAGAGCCTCTGCGGGGCCCCTTCTGCTCTTCCAGGAGGGGTGGTGGGCGGTGGGGGGGGTCTCTTGGTTTTTCCCTCTGGAAGGCTCTGCTCGCCCATTTTGGGGGGTTGGTGTCTTAGCACAATCATTCCTGGATGGCTGGGGTCTGCTTGTCCCAAGACAGTCTTGCCTCCTCTCCATCTGGACTCTGGACTCAGTCCAGCATCGGCCGGCCGCTGTTGTCCCCTCCTGGACAAGGCCTCTCAGGGCCACCTTGGGGAAATGTCCACTGTACACTTCATTCTACCTCAGGTCTGACTTTTGATGCCAAAACTCTGTTCCCTGGCCCTTCCCCTCCCTCCTGCTCTTCCCTGAGTGGTGCGTGTGTGGCGTGTGCGTGTGTTGGGGACCCAGGGGCCCCCAGAGGCGTGTGTAAGTGTCCAGCCTCAGCGGGCAGACTGGATCCTAACTCAGGGGAGTGGTCTGGGGTGGCTCCAAGAGTGTAGGGTGGGGTGTCTAGGCTCCCTGGAACCCCACATCCTGCCAGGCACTATGCTGTGACCGACCCCTGGGCGCCCCATCTCTGCCTCGGTTGCTTGTTTACCGCACCAGCCTCACGTGTGTCCCCGACATCGCCTGCTGGTGGGAGTCAGAGGGAGTCAGAAGGGACATCTTTTGCGGGTAAAGCTCAGGACCCCCTTATGCAAATGGGGCTGGGGAAGGAGGGGGTGGGGGAGGGCTGCCAGGACCTGGCCGTGGGCACTGTGCATGTGGGGCTTGGCATGTGGCAGGTGGGGACCCCCAAACTCAGGGTAATGAGGGGCTTGTGGGGACCCTTGGACAGGCTGCTTTGGGAATCTCCTCTAGGACCCGTAGGCTGGACGTGGGGCTCTGGCTGTTGGCGAAAGGTGGGTGGGTGGGGACCGGGACTTGGAGACAGCTGGGTTAGTGTATTTAAGACTTGTGCATTTGTACAGTTGCATTTTTAAAAAATCTTTTTTATCCATTTCATTCAATTTTTGTTTTTCCATAACTTTTAGCTTTTGCTTTTACTTTATTTTTTTGACCCCCACCTCCCCTTGGCAAACACAAACTCAGCTTTTTGTTCTTGGCATGTGAAATCAATTTCAGTTTCTTTGGGGCTTTTCACATGGTGTGATGATCACGCCAGAACTCAGGTAAAAGAAAAAAAATCTTATGAAAACCTAGAAAACAGGAAAAAAGGTAAAAACTGCTGTCTACCTCTGGCTGGGCCCCGCCGTCACACCCTGGCCATGGCAGGGTGATTTACAACAATGTTCAGTTTTTTGCAGATCATTCAGGTATTAAAAAAAAAAAAAAAGTTAAAAAAATGATAAAAAGACCAAAAAAATTTTAAAAAGGTGTGATTTTGAAATTTAAAAGAACACTGAAAGTTTACATTTTATAATAACGTTATTATGCAAATTGTATTTAAACTTCAGAAATATTTAAGACAACTGTAACCAGGAAAAGCTCATAAGATTAAAACAAAACACTTCTGACTTTAACAGAAAATGTCTCCTGCATTGTTCTTTTTTTTTTTTTAATGTGTGTATGTATGTGTTTTCAGGTTTGTTTTGAGAGAGGGTCTCACTATGCAGTTCAGGCTGGCCTTGAACTCCTAGGGATCATCCTGCCTCAGCCCCCCCCACATGCGGGGATTACAGGCCAGTGCCGCCACAGCTGGTTTCCGGCGCTGATTGTTGACCTTGGTGCATCTCTGCTTTGCCCAGCGTGTTAGGGAGGGTGAACCAGGCACTCCCAGGGATGAGCCCATGTCTGGGGACATGTGGCTGTCACAAGCAGAGGAACTGCTGGCATAGGTGGGTGGAAGCCAGGGATGCTGCTCAGGCCCCTGCAGTGCCTAGGACGACCCACAGGACACCCCAGCCCTGAGGTCCCTAGTCACAGCCCAGATAGGCAGCACCGGGCTCCCTAAAAAGTGTCCTGTCACCTCCAGGGTGTGTGACTAGAGCCCCCAGCACAGTGGGGTGGCCATGGCCCTGGGCCTTTGCACACCTGAGTGGCCTCTCGCCCTCCTCCAATTAAAAAAAAAAAAAAAAACACGCCCTGTGGGTGACCCACACAAGATCCCACCTGCTGCTCACAGCCCAGCACTGTGTCCTCTGGGCAGAGGCCTGTGACTCCCACCTCTGCCCCTGCCTCAGGACACAGCCAGATGGAGCCACTGTCACGGCCAGGCTCCCCAGAGAGGATCCCCTTCCGTGGCCACATGGCACCTGTCTCACGTGGGGGCCGGGGACCATCCTCACGCCTGAGGGTGTCTCTTTCCACCCTCACATTGTCCCTTTCTACAGGAGGCAGCCCCAGGGAAGCAGGGCGGTCAGTCGGGGACAGCTCTGCTCTCCAGCTGCAAAAGTAAAAAGGCAGGCAGAGAGAGACTGCTCCGGGGCCGACTGTGATTTCCGCATTCAGGGGACCGGTCTGGACCAAGGTCACCGTGGCCCAGTGGGCAGCCCAGACTGCAGTCACCTGGTTCCCACCACCTCCGGCTGGGGCCGGCCCGGGCGAGTCCCTCCTGGAGGCTCACAGGAAGGAGAGGAGCACAGCTCCTGCCACTGTGGCTCACCTGCGACCTGGGAGGAGAGGAGAAGGTGACATTTTCCACTCCTGGCCCTTTGAGGTCCAGCTGCGGCCTCTGGACCCCCAGGGGACAAGGGCCAGTGACTTAAAAAAAAAAAAAAAAAAAGGCTGGATGTGGTAGTGCACACCTGTCCTCCCAGCACTCTGGGAAGCTGAGGCAGGAGGGTTAAAGTTACAGACCAGCCAGGGCAGCTTAGGAACTTAGTGAGACCCAGTCTCAAAATCAAAAATAAAGAGTTAGGGATGCAGCTCAGTGTGAAGGCCTGGGTTAGAGCCCCAGAACCGCAGATAAAGCAAAGCAAAGCAAAGCAAAAACAACCCGAGGGTCCAGTCCCCTTCATTCCTCGGCTGCCAAAGTGTCTCGGAGAGGGAGTCCACAGGCCCTGAGGCCAGACGGGCCCTGAGGACACCAAGGGGCCCAGCTTCCCTCCCTGGCTGCTCAAAGCTCATCTGCTCTCAGTAGATGCGCCAGGGGGAAGCTCAAGCCTGGTGCTCCGAGCCAAACTGGGAACTGTCCACTGGGATCACATGCCGGCCCCACTGAACGGCTGGGTCCCCGTGTGGTCCCGGCACAAGCGGGTAACAAGAAAGTCTCTGTGCCTCAGTTTCCTTGGTGGGTCCTCTACTCCCTTGCCCTCCTAGCCTCGGACCAGGGAGCAGCTGCTGCCTACCTCTCCCCCACAGTACCACTGAGTCCCAGCACTGGGTGGTCCAGGGTGCCCCCGAGGATGGCTTTTGTCCAAGGCTCTTGCACAACTGGTCTGTCCCCATTCCAGGAGAGGGGCGGAGTGACCTCTGACCTCTTGAGGAGGAGGCCGGGCCAGTCCCCAGGGAGGGGAGAGGAAGAACACATCCACCACTGGTGCCTCAGCTTGAGTATCCAGTTCACAGCGCCTCCTGCAGGGTCCCAGGCAACATAGCTGGTCACTTCCCTGTACCCCTGGGACCCTGAAATTCAGAAAGGTTCAGGCTGGTCAAAATCACACTGCCTCAGGGAGCCATCGCACATCCCCATGTGTAATTTGGGAAACTGAGGACTGCAGCTGCATGATGACCTGCGAGGCACCAAGATGGCCAACAACCTTGGGTGATGGTGCCTGCCTGTCATCCCAGTACACCAGAGGCTGAGGCAGGAGGATTGCCATCAAGTTTGAGGCCAGCCCGGGCTACATATTTCAAGGCCAGCCTGCACTACATAACGAGACACTATCTTCATTTTGTTTTGAGATAGAGTCTCACTAGGCTGGCCTCAAACTCTGCAGCAACCCTCCTGCCTCTCTAGAGTGCTAGAATAATAGGCACGAGCCATCACACCCAGCACTAGAAGTTTTTTAAAGAAAAAAAAAATCAATTCTAGTACCTGAAAAATGTAAGCGTTCAAGTGATGGGGGGAAACTGGGGCTGAGCACTTGCCTAGGCCTTGGGTTCCATTCCATTTTTCCCCAGCAAAAATAAAAATAAATTAAGTAAATTAAAATATCGAGGGACCTGGGGTCCTGCACAGGTCCTGGGTGGACTCCCACCCTCCTTGGGCAGGAGAAGCCCGGCCAGGTCCCTGCTGTGGACCTGCCTTTGGGCTTTTGCCCGGGGCTTGGCCTCGCTCCCAGAGGGTCTTCCCCTCCTCTCCCCTCCGCTCCCCGCGCTCCTGCCTTTGCACCGCCCCGTTCTGTCCGCGGCTCGCACATGCCACCTGGCGGCCACCGCTCGCTGCTTGCTAGTGTGGCTCGCGCGCCCGGACACCCTGGCCCTTTTCTCCACATCTCCTGGGCCGGTGTCCCAGCATCCCAACCGGCCCCGCTTGCATCTCTGTTCAGTCACAGGCCCCGCTGAGCTCCGAGCGGGCTAGGGCCTGGGGCAGGGGCCCAGGGACTGTACCCGGCATCCAGCCCAGAGTTCATGGCCCAAGCAAGGTGGATCTGACTTTCATTTGAATTCATTCCCAAATCCAGACTACGAGCTTCATTTGGGGTGTGATGTGGTTTTGGTGCCCGTGCTGGAATCTGGGCAGTCAGTCTACTGCCGAGCTGCATCCCCAGCCTGTATTGTGTGTGTGTGTGTGTGTGTGTGTGTGTGTGTGTGGAGACAGGGTCTCACTATGTAGCCCAGACTGGCCCCAAACTCGCAGCAATCCTCCTGCCTCAGCCGCAGGAGTGTTGATTACAGGCGTGTGCCACCACGCCTGGGCTTTTTAAAAATTTTAATAAGGTCTCCCTAAGTTGTCCAGGCTGGGCTCCAGTTTGTGACCTTCCTGCCCCAGCCTCCCGAGTAGCTGGGATAAGATGTGTGCCCTCGTGCCAGGTATATTTACACTTCTTAAAAACAGTTTTAGTGCGGATGTGTGGCACAGTAACACAGTGCTTACCGAGTGTGTGCAAGTCCCTGGGTTTCATCCCTAGCACCACAAAGATAGGAGAAAAAGTATTGTGTTTAGAAATGGCTCCTGTTAAAGGCAGCTGGGATATGCTGGGCCGACACCGAGTGGCCCAAATAGAAATTTGAATTTTGTGGCCCCAAAAAAGGTGAGATCAAAGGACAGGCAGGGACCCATCCATAGTTAATCACAGCGCACAGTGGCCAAGTAGATACACTGGTTTTGGTTTTGTTTTGTAGACAGGTCTCGCTGTGCAGTTCAGGCTAACCTTGAGCTCATTTTGTAGCGCAGGCTGGTCTCAAACTTTTAAGGATCCACCTGCCTCAGCTTCCCGAGTGCCGGGATTACAGGGGTGCCCCACCACGCCCGGCACATTAGGGGTTTCGTATTGTTTTCTTTTACGATGAAGGACAAGCACTTACCACTGAGCTGCACCCCCCCAACCCTAAATAATTTCCGGCGTGGTGTCCACTCTATTGCAATGTCTCCTTTGAGCTTCCGTATTTTATGAGGCCCGTACTTTATATGTACACATTTTAAAGAGAAAGAAGAATCCACCAGAAAGGTTTGGTCATTTGTCCAAAAGCGCGCAGGAAGGAATGGCCAACTCAGACTAGAAGGCTCAGGACCTACTAACAGCTCGCAGGAAACTCTAGGCCGCGACACAGACGCCCAAAATCTGTACCCGTGAGACATGACTTTCCACTCTCCGCCGCGTACCAAAAAAAAAAACCAACTTCCTGGAGCTGAGGCCACGCGCGGATCCGCCAACCCCGCCCCCCAAGGAGGTCAGGTACCGCTCTAGTACACATAATGCGGTCATCCGCATCTCGCTGGTGATGACGCATTTCCGGAGTGGTGGTGGTGGTGTAAAATGGCTACCCCCATGGAGGTGGCAGTGTGTACGGATTCGACGGCGCAACTCGGGACCTGCGTCGTGTGGGAACTGCATTCGGGCGCTAACTTGCTCACCTACCGCGGTGGCCAGGCTGGGCCCCGCGGCCTGGCGCTGCTGAATGGCGAGTACCTGTTGGCGGCGCAGTTGGGCAAGAACTACATCAGTGTCTGGGAGCTGCAGCGGAAGGTGGGGCACGCGGGCCTGGGGATCCAGTGGGGAAGCATGGAGCGCGTGAAAGAAACGAGGGGAGGGAGTGGGGGTCGCAGTAGGGAGTCTCCCCATGTGCAGGTCGGTGGTCGCTTTGGGGCGTTATGCGCGTCTGGGGCAGTTGAAGCCCCTTGGAGATGGGTGGACGCTTAGGCAAATGCGCATGCGCAGACTCCTGAGCGCAAAATTTGATTTAAGGGAAGAAATGGGGTCCTTTGGAGTTTGTGGTTTTCGAAGATGAGGAAGCCCCTCAAATGGGTAGCCACAGGGTCTCATGCATTCATTCTCCTAAAAAGAGACACAGCTTTCCATCACCGTTATGTAGCGTCTAGTACTGCTCAGTGCCTGGTGGTGGGCCTGCTTCTGTCTCTCCGGGCAAGCACTGTGCTTAGGTGCCTGGTGGAGTTCATGCAAAACGTGTTAGTGAGGAGGGGATGCGGCCTAGGAGCACGTTAGCGAAAGGGGTATTAGGGCGCAGTTCTGCTGATCATTGGGCTGTCTGCCCAGTGTCCTCCCGGGCCCTTGCCTGTCCCCTTCCGTCCAGAGGAAGCTGGCCTGCAGAACCTCGTGTGGGTGCGAGCCGGGTTGGCGGTATCTCCTGTGATTGCACCCATCTGGTAGGGGGCAGGAGGATCTTAAGTTCAACTCAGCTTGGGCAGCTTGGCCACTTACCAAGACCGTGTCTTAACTGTAAAGCAGTTGAGGGGCCGAGGATGTAGCTTGGTGCAAAGGCCGCAGGCTGTTTGATCTCTGGTACTGGAAACAAAACAAGAAAGAAAGCTGGTGCAGGCGTGAGCCCGGCCTTGCTGTGTGGTGCAGTTCCTCTGGCCAGCTGTACCTGGCTCCTCACCTCTCAGCGGCCAGGGTGCCTCCACTCTTCCCTGCCTCCCAGTCAAAGTTCACAGGCCTTTTCTGTGTCCCTAGGACCAGCTCCAGCAAAAGATCATGTGCCCTGGGCCTGTCACCTGTGTGACCACGGCCCCCAACGGCCTCTACGTGCTGGCGGGAATAGCAGAAAGCATATACCTGTGGGAGGTAAGAGGAGCGGGGCGGGGTATGCACCTCAGCTGTGGGGCACCAGGGAGCAACTAAGAAGACCAGATCCCAGTCTGGGAGGAGGCAGGCAGTGTAGGTGCAGGGTCTCCCTTACCCAGAACGCTGCTGCCTACATCCTCTGGTTCCCACAGCAATTTTTTTTTTTTTTTTTTTTTTTTTGTCTTTTACGAGACAGGGTTTTGCTATGCAATTCAGCTGCTCTTGAACTCACTTTGTAGCCCAGGCTGTCCTTGAACTCATAGTAATTCTGCCTCAGCCTCCTGAGTGCTGGGGTTACAGGCATGTGCTACCACACTCAGCTGCTCCCTCCAGACTCTTGCAAGTCCCAAGGAGGCCTCATTTTTAACAAGGTCCTAATTCTGCTGCCAGTCACAGACACATGCTCTGCAGGGCCCAGGGTGGGCAAGGCACCCCTTTCTCAAGACCTGGTTTTTGACTTTAAAGCTATAAAGAAGGGGCAGTGGTATGTTTCATGTCCCCTTTCTCTCGCTGCTCAGAAGCCAGATGTTAGCTGTCCAGGTACACCATGTAGCCTGGCTCACGCTCCTGACCCTTTCTGCAAGGGGTCTGGGGCCCACTGTCAGACCAGCCCTGGGGCAGCCCTGGACTGTTGTAAATGAGTGGCCTTCACAATAAAGCTTTATTTACTGTCAGGCCTCGGTGCAGTTTGGCCCTGGACCAGTTACAAACACTGCTGTATTTGGGGGCCCTGCCTTCACCCCCATCTGGAGTGGTCCAGACAGCAGAGTTTGGGGCAAGAGCAGCCCAGTTTTTGCCTTTCCTGATCCAGTTCTTCCTGACCCTAAGGTGTTCAGGAAGCTTAGCACTGTTGGCTGGCAGAGCCCACAAAGATGGGTGGGGGCCGTGACCTTACCCTGAAACCAGGGTGAGGTCCTTCGAGTGCAGAGAGGGAAAATTAGGTGACCAAGGCCCATGAGTTGCCCACTAGGGTGGGAATCCTCACGTGGTCACCGACAGCCTGGTGTAGGCTGGGCTCTGTGTGGGCAGGGGAGCTCCTGTCCAGTGGTGGCAGGTGAGTGCTGCCTGGCCCTGCTCCTGGCACCTCTCAGAGGACTTCTGAGCTGCGCCCAGGAGGGGGCGCCCAAGGCTCAGCCCGCTCCCTCTACTCTGGTAGAGCTGGGTGAGAGGCATGGCAGGAGGGGCTGGGAACTTAAGGCTATGGGCCAGTGGCCCGTTTGTGGCACTCAGAACTTCTCAGATCTGCCTCCATTCTCTGGGACAAGGAACTCCTAGGAGGTGTGATGTGGTCCCTTCTCTCCCAGCTTCCAAACTTGACACTGGTGGTGATGTGAGTTCTTGGGGTTCAAGTCATCCTCTGGCTTGTGGCCATGTCACTCCACCCTGTGCGTCATCATTCACAGCTTTATTCCTTTTTCTTTGAGACAGAGTCTCACTCTGTAGCCCAGGCTGCCCACGAACTTGCAGTGGTCTTCCTGCCTCAGCCTCCTGTGTGCTGGGATCAAGGCATGTGCTCTGCCCAGCTAGCTTTACTCCTTTTTGTGTCCACATCTGCCTGGCCTTGTAAGGGCAGTCGCTGGACTTAAGACATGCCCTTCCCCAGTCTGACCTCATCTTACCTGGACCGAATCTGTAAAGCACTGTTCTTTCTTTCTGTCCTGCTCAGACTGGAAGCTCTGCCCCCACAGAACATGTGGTGCTCGGCCAGGTCCATGGTCACAGCCATGACAGCTATGTCAAACAGGACAGACAGCAGCAGCTCACCGGAGATCTCCCACAGCTGGGTGGGCCGGGGAGAGGTGGTCAGGGGTCTGAGGTTGGGAGCCCCCCTGCAGATGGCCCCCCGTATTGTGCTAGGCAAGTGCTCCCCAGAACTATACCTCAGCCCCACCTATTTTTATTAAGGTCACACCCACTAACCCGGGTGTCAGGGCTTACATGTCCTTGGAGGGAAAATGATTCACCCTGTAGCAGCGTCTTGCCAGCTGCAGTGCTTCTCAGTGGGGCCTGAGGGGCTCATCCCAGCCCCGGCGCCTCTCATTCCTTTTCGAGGTTGCGTGCCTGCCCGGGGTGACTCACCCCCAGCCTGCCTCAGCTGCCATAGCCTGTTCTGATGTCACTTCCCGGTGAAACAGACTCCTGAAGAGGAAGCGCTGCTGTCCCTGGCAGAGTGATAGAACACTTGTCCCCTTCCCTGGGCCCATCACACACTTGGGGACAAGGTGGGCATACCTTGCAGGCAGGACAGCTGAGTCCAAGATTACAGACCCTGCCCACCCTCACCTGGCACTGCTGTCCCCAGCCTGGGGTGAGGAGGTCAGAACCTCCCACAGCACCACACTCCAGCATCATGGCAGCTGGGCTTCCCAGGAACTGCGCCCCACTCTCCCTGCTGACCCCGCACCCCCACCCCTCCCAGGTCTGCACTGGGAACCTCCTGGTCATCCTGAGCCGCCACTACCAGGATGTCTCTTGCCTCAAGTTCACCAATGACAGCAGCCACTTCATCTCAGGGAGCAAGGACTGCCTGGTGCTGGCCTGGAGCCTCTGCAGGTGCCCCACCCCGGGCCCCCGGGCCCCTCGGGAGGGCTGGTGCAGGGAGCAGGAGGGTGGTGACCACACTCCCACCCCTGCAGTGTGCTGCAGGTGGACCCCTCCAGGATTCCGGTCCCCCGGCATGTATGGTCGCGCCACACGCTCCCTGTCACTGATGTGCACTGTGGCTTTGGGGGTCCTCTGGCCCGGGTGGCCACAGCCTCACTGGACCAGACAGTGAAGGTATGGCCCCGCCCCGCCCCCAAGGACCAGCTGCAGTCAGCAGGGCCCAGACACCTGTAATCCCCAGGCTCCCAGCCTGAGGACTCACAGGAGACAGCAGCCCAGGCTTCTGTCGCCTGGAAATTCCCACTCAGCCAGCCACACCAGGCTTGGCCAGGCCCACGGGGCTTGAGAGCCACCTTGGGTTCCCTTGGACCCTCCAGCTCCCAGACAATACGGGGGGCCATGTGCAGGGAGGCTCCCAACCTCAGACCCCTGACTGCCCTTCCCTGGCCCACCCAGCTGTGGGAGATCTCCTCGGGTGAGTTGCTGCTCTCCGTCCTATTTGACGTGGCTGTCATGGCTGTGACCATGGACCTGGCCGAGCACCACATGTTCTGTGGGGGCAGCGACGGCTCCATCTTCCAGGTCAACCTCTGTGCCCGGGTAAGTGGCCAGGGCAGCTGTGAAGAGGCCGGCAGCCCCGCCTGTCTGCGGCTGGGGCCAGGGCAGAGTCACCCCACACTCACGGCTGTCTCGGCCTCCACAGCCTGCCCAGAGGGAGCAGAGCTTCCAGTCTGAGCAGGAACCTGGCAAGATCTTCAGAGGCCACAGGTGGGCACTGGGGCAGGGCCCATGCCACTCTCCGTCCAGCTGGCCAGGACCCTGACGCCAGTGTCCGCCTGTCCCAGGAACCAGGTGACCTGCCTGTCAGTGTCCACGGACAGCAGCGTGCTGCTCTCTGGCTCCCATGATGAGACCGTGCGCCTATGGGATGTGCAGAGCAAGCAGTGCATCCGGACGGTGACCCTCAAAGGTAGGTGCAGCCGCCTGGGTCCTCCTGGTACACAGGGTGCAACAAGCCAGCAGGGTGGGCTGACAGCCGTGTCCCGCAGGCCCTGTGACCAATGCGGCCATCATGCTGGCGCCCGTCAGCATGCTGAGCTCCGAGTTCAGGCCCAGCCTGCCGCTGCCCCACTTCAACAAGCACTTGCTAGGGGCCGAGCACGGGGATGAGCCACGCCGCGGGGGCCTCACGCTGCGCCTGGGCCTCCACCAGCAGGTACACACTGCGTGCCCTCTGCTTCCTGTTGCCCTCTGCCTCCCTGGCCAGTGGGCACTCTGGGACACTCAGGATTTCTCCCTACACGGCTTTCTCTCCTGGGTTGCAAATGTAATTTTTTATCCGAAGGGCAGGGGCTGCACAGGCCCCGTACCAGGGGACAGCCTGTTATTCCGTCCTGCTGGCTTAAGGTTGCGGCCTCTCACTGTTTCCCCAGAAGATGGGAGGTGTGGGCCCACACACAGCTGGCAGCTGACAGCCCTGCTTGGTGCTCAGGTCAGAAGAGCAGCTCAGGCCTCCTGCGTCAGACACGAACTGTCCCAGAGCGTCTGCCTGGCCGTGGCCTCCTTGTCCATGCTGTGGGTGGCAGTGCAGCTCTGGGTGGCTCTGCCCTGTGTCCACAGCGAGCTCCTGCCCTGGATCCTGCCACCCTTCCCCAGCTGCTGTTGGGCACCTACTACCAGTCTGAGTGCCATCACCACCATGGGTGGTGAGGCCCAGCAGCAGAGCCCTCTGCCTGGGACACCAACCCACATGTGCCTGCAGACAGACACCTCCAGAGCCCAAGTCCTTCAAGGCCTGGTGTGGGTCCCACTGCTGCAGCATGTGCTGGGCTGCAGAGATGGACATCTTGCTTCCTGCTGGGTGGCATCCTCCGCCCACCTGTCTCCTGAACTTTGGTTGCCCCAGCTGTAGGTGGCCTGGCAGGGCCCCACCCTGGCATGACACAGGCCCAAGGTCCCTGTCCCTGTCTTCCAGGGCTCAGAGCCCAGCTACCTGGGGCGGCTGGAGCAGCTGCAGGCTGTGATGTGCGGCACCCTGGAGAAGGTGGGTGACTGGGGCAGCCCGGAGGGCCCCAGCCACAGCTGTGATGGGAGTGCATGACCCTCACCCCCTGATCCCCACCCACCCCAGGGCGGCCAGGACCAGCTGCGGGTGCGTGTGAGTGAGCTGGAAGACGAGGTGCGCAACCTGCGGAAGATCAACCGAGACCTCTTCGACTTCTCTACGCATATAATCACCAGGCCTGCCAAGTGAGGCGCAGCCCTGCCCCAGGCCCCAGGCCCCAGGCCCCACCCGTGGAGCAGAGTCCGGCCCGAAGGAGGCCTGGGAGACAGCAAGCCTCTCCCCTTCCAGCTGTTCTGTGTGTGTAGATTATGCCTTACGTCTGGGCTGTTTTGACCCAGTGGTGTGTGTTCATCTGTCCACTTGGTGCTGTTCTGTTCATTTTTTAACAAAAGATGATCTGGAACGGCTTCCTCATTCCTGCGGGTTGGGGGCCCCATCCAAACTCGCCCTCACGGGGCAGGTGCTGAGTGTGGCCTAGGGCCCTGGGGCCTGCACTGGAGGGAGGAGGGACAGCGGGTGAGCTGAGGGACTTTCTGAGGACCCTGGCCTGGGTGCAGGCCGGGAGGGGGCTGGCAGTGGTGAGGGGGATGCTGTCCTATCTGGGGACACGGGGGAGTGAGGCGTGGGGGCCCTGATCCTCCTGCAGGAGCCAGACCAGTGTGCCTTTGAGCCCCCCCGGGATGCAGCTGGTGCCCTACAGCAGGTCTTCCTGGGCCCAAGTCCCCGCACTGATCTCCGGGGAAGTGGTTGGGTCACCCAGAGGGCACCAGGGGCAGGCGAGAGAGCCAAGTCCGTATCCTCCCCCCGAGGGTCCCACCCAACCTGGATGTTGGGGGTGTCCCCCAGGCCAGGTCCTGGTGAGGGGTGGATGTACCCTCCAGCTGCCTGGCCAGGGCCCACCTCTTAGCATCATAGGCCTAAGGGAGGCCAGGTCCCCATTGTCCTGGGGACACTGCCAACCAGCATTGGAGTGCAGGCCAGACACCCTCAGAACCTTCCGGAATACCTTGGCTGCCAGCCTGGCTTAACAGTCCAGGAGCGTCATGTGATTCAGCAGTGCTGTCATCTGGGCAGCAGGAGCAGCGCCAGCACTGAGTTCATACTTTGGGGCAGTGGTGCCTCTGTCTCGCCCTGTCCCCTCTCTGGGCTGTGTGCAACCCGCAGCCCCTGTGGTCCCTGAGCCTGGTGCAGAGCGAGGGCCCTGGTGGGCCCTTGTCAAGCCCCTTGTACATGAGTGCCCAAGATGGTGGCCTCAGGTCTCCCAAAGCACTGCCTCAGTTTCCCCACCTGTGGGATGAGCTCACTTCCCATTCCAAAGCTGCAGACAACAGGAGGTGTCAGGCAGGGTCCCTCAGCTCCCCCAGGCACTGGCCCTGGAGCCTGCGGGTTCTTTGGGAGGCAACAGTCACTCCCGAGTGTCCAGGTCCCTCCCTGGCCCCCAGGGGCTCCCACAGCCAAAGGCAGCAGCCACAAGTCAGGCTGAAGTCCCTCTGTGTACATCCTGTCCTGCTCCTGCCCGGTGGCTGCAGCCAGCCAGCCAGCCCAGGAGGACACCAGACACCAGGAGCACGCGGGGACACTGGCATTGGCATGCAGACAGCTCTGCAGGCCTGAGCCACCCGCCACAGTCACAGCACTGAGAGGGCAGGAGAAGAGACCTCTGGGTAGTGGGAGGCTGCTGGATCCCCTCATCTGCAGCCAGGCTGGGGCAGGGCTCTGGGACTCCAGGTGCTTAGAACTACATGGGTGGCCCTTGGCTTGCAGGGGACTTGCGAGTTTGTCCAGGTCCTTGGCCATGCCCTCTCCATTGCCTCAGCCTCTGTCCTGGTCTTCATCAGACCGGGACCCTCCTGGCCCAGAGCAATGAGAAATGACAGCTTTTAAAAGCCGGGCTGAGGCCAAGGCAGGAAGGTGGTCCTATGAACTACATAGGGAGACCCTGTCTCAAAAAGGAAAAAGAAATGACAATTCCTGGATTTACCCTACCTCATAATTATAGGCGGGGTGAGCAAGTCTGTCCCTCAGCCCCAGGAGGCGGACCAGGTGAGAGGAATGTCCAGGATGGCCACGGTCCCAGGACACTAGTCCTGGCTGTGGAAAATTACAAGTGCCGCCAAGAATCAGATCAGAATCCTCGGATGCTATTGGGGGGAACTTGAAGTGGGGTCACCAGTGCAGAAAAGGCCCCTGGGGCTCCCCAAACGGCACAGCTGGGTCTGTGGCTCACACCTGTCATCCCAGTGCTCTCGGAGGCTGAGGGAGGATGATTGCAATTTGGACACGGGGCAACTTAGCCATTTAGCCAGAACCTGTCTCAGAAAGTTAACTTTTTAAAGAAAAGCTGGGTCCTGGGTTGGTTTAACCTGAGCACCACAAGTAAAGGCAAAACCTGTCCTGCGTATGTCACCATAATACAGAATTTGATACTTTAGTCTTTTTGAGACAGAGTCTCGCTATGCAGTTCAGGCTGGCCTTGAGCTCTCTTTGTATCCCAAGCAGGCCTCGAACTTGCAACAAACTTCCTGCCTCAAGCCTTCCGAGTCCTGGGATTACAGGCGTGCGCTACTATGCCCAGCATATAATACAGAATTTAAAACCTACATGTTCACTCTGTCCTCATGGCAGCTGGTGCTGGGGATGCCTACCATCGCCTGTGCACTGGTGAGGAAACAGGCCCAGAGTATGAAGGGCTGGGATTCAGCATCCCCAGGACCAGTACACACAAATGTTTGATGACTGACTCACTGAGAAGCTGATGGTGTCTTTGACCCCACACCTGTCCCTGTTTCTGAGGACTCCTGCTGACAGGGCCCAGTGGGCCCTGAGAACCCTATAGCTAGGTGAGGTGGCCCTTCTGTCCCCTAGATCCAAGCTACCAACCCTCAGAGAAGTCATTCCTAAAGCCATTTCATTCTGCTGCTGGCAGCTGGCATTGTCATGCAGTTAATGGAATGTTTTTTTTCTTCTGGCTCCAAGAGATGGGGCAGATTCACTTGCCAGGGCTGGATATCCCTGCTGTCCCCACTCCCCCACCTCTGAGGACTGAGGACAAGATTCTCAGCTACCCAATAGGGAGCTGCCTGGCGGGTGTAGGTCTCTCACTCCCCATCCCACTGGCCATGTCCCCTGAGCACCTACTGTGTGCCAGGATGACCCAAGGGTCCTGGTGAATGGACAGACCTGAGGCGGGCAGGAGGACCCAGGAAGCTTGGGGTTTATGAGCCCTTGTACAAGCAACCAGCCACTACAGAGCGGCTACTGTGTGCAAAGAAAATCCTGGAGGTAACAGGTGAGCACGGTCATGGGTAGGAAGAAAGAAATGCTTCTCAGAAGCAGGCATCTAGCATTGAGTTTTGACCTGTGAAGAGGTGTTCCAAGTTGCCTGCCTAGGGCTAGAGGGCAGAGCCACCCTATACACTGCTGTCAGGCATGCCTGCCTCAGTTTCTCCAGAGTGCATACAATGTTAAAACACACTCATGGGCTGTAGAAAATGGAGACAAATGTGAGCTCAGGCCTCATTTTCCTTGCCTGAGCAATGGGCAACATTTCACCAGCTGGCAAACGGGAGGTCTGAGATCCTGGGGGTGAGTGTGAGCAGTTTCCACAGAATTCTCTCCCCTCGCCCCCATAGAATGGGGTCACAAAGCCGCGTGTAATGGTACACATTTGTCATACTAGTACTAGGGAAGCTGAGGCAGGAAGATCTCAAGGAGTTCGAGGCCAACTTGAACAACATAGCCAGACTCTGTCTCAAAAAACCAAAAAAATCTTAAATTAATAAATAAATGAATAAAATGACACAATTTCCTGGCCCTGCCCAATGTGCCCATCGCCAAACCCCGGGCATGGATCCTGCTCCTCTCTGGCAGGTTACTGGCGCTGGGGTTCTGCAGGCGGCAGGCGGGAGGGTGCGCCGGGCAGCGGGGGGTGTGCAGCCCGCAGGGGCGGTCCTCTCCTGCGCGGTGGCCCCGCGGCGGCGCCCAGCTCTGGCCCGAAACTTTGCCATGGAGTTTGTGCGAGCGCTGTGGCTCGGCCTGGCGCTGGCCCTGGGAACCCAGCCCGCCCGCGGCCACCCGCAGCCATGCGGCGTCCTGGCTCGCGTCGGGGGCTCCGTGCGCCTGGGGGTCCTCCTGCCCCGCGCGCCCGCCGTCCGCGCCCGCGCCCGCGCTGCCCTAGCCCGGGCCGCCCTGGAGCCGCGGCTGCCCTATAACCTCAGTTTGGAGCTGGCGGTCGCCGCGACCCCCGCCCGCGACCCCGCCTCGCTGGCCCGCGGCCTGTGCCGGGCTCTGGCGGCGCCGGGAGTGGCGGCCCTGCTCGCTTTCCCCGAGGCGCGGCCCGAGCTCCTGCAGCTTCATTTTCTGGCGGCCGCCACCGAGACCCCCGTGCTCAGCCTGCTGCGGCGCGAGGCGCGCGCGCCCCTCGGCGCCCCGGTACGCGCGGACGGCGCGCCCAGGACGCGCGGGGACGGGGCTTGGGGTTGCGGGAGGTTCCGGGGCTCCCTCGGGGTGCGAGGGACCCGATCCGCTGGACGCCGGGTACCCCCGGCAGGCGCAGGAGGGCGGACCCAGGCGCCGGGGGCCCGGGGTGACCAGGATGCGCGGATCGAATGCACCCATGGACCCCACCGGGTGCCTTGCGTGCCCGTGTGGGCACCCCGGGTCTTCCGTGCGGTCCCCAGCCCTCCCCTAGGTCCTGCCCTTGTCTGAGAAGGCAGGAAGGTCCCCTTCCACTCCAGAGGGTGCGGTTTGGGGCTGAGCGCGTCCCGCCTCTCTAGCCCTTCTAGGGTCCCTCCCTGATGATTCTCCTACCCTACAGCCTCGAGGGCCCCTTGGGTCCCCAGGGCGAACTGCCATTCGCACGCCTCTATTTGTCTCCTCTGCGGGTCCTGGGAATAAATCACTTCCGGACCCCGCCCCCAGGCCGAGATTCGATTGGGGAGCAGGAAGGCAGGACCCCAATAGGGACACTGGCCCCAAGACAGACACCCCAACCAGGGCTAGAAAGGAGAGACCCACTGCCCGGCTCATTGGGGGGCTGCGCCCACCTTACTCTAAGCCCCACCCGCCTTCCTTTCCCTAGGCACTTGCTCAGGGACAGCCCGGGGATCCTCTGTCACCTCCCCCACCACCACTTGGGGGGGGGGGGTGCTGGTGAAATGATAAACCCTGGCCTATGGCGCCCTCTGCAGCTAACCACGGGAACTGCATAGCACTGGGCTGCGTTGCCCTTGGCTTGGGACTCAGCAGCCTCTCCTGAGAGAGGCCTGGAACCCCTGCCTGAGACAGAGCTGCATCACCACCCTCAACTTCCCGGCATGCAGCGCCCTGTCCCCTCCCAGGAGCAGCGCCCTGCCCATTTGAGTGTTGGGTAAACCGTCCCCTTGCTGAGAGCAGGTCCCTGAGCGCTGGGCAGAGGGGCCCCCAGCCTTGCTGGCCTGGCAGGACCAATGCTGTGTGAGGAAGAGTCCTCCCGAAGTGCTCAGGATTGCTGTATGCTTGAGGGCGGCATTCGGGTTGTCCTTTTGCAGCGGTGACCCTCAGCCCTGAGGGTTCCCAGGCAGATGGGGGCTGGGCAGGGTCGAGACTGGGATGGAGGGAGTGGCCCAAAGCTGAGGGGGTTCAGAGAGGGGCTGGGGTTCTGCCTGAAGGATGGGAAGTCTCCACAGAGGAAGGGCAAAGGAGTTGGGCTTCGGTGGGGGTCACTGATCCTAACTGTGCCACCTGCTTCCCAGACGCCGTTCCACCTGCAGCTGGACTGGGCTAGCCCCTTGGAGACACTACTGGACGTGCTGGTGGCCGTGCTGAAGGCACATGCCTGGGAGGATGTGGGCCTGGCACTGTGCCGCATCCGTAACCCCAGCAGCCTGGTGGCCCTCTGGACAAGCCGGGCTGGCCGTGCTCCGAGGCTCGTGCTGGACCTGAGCCGGCCAGACACTAGGGACACAGGGCTGGGGACACGCCTGGCCGCCCTGGGGACACCCATAGGAGAGGACACACTGGTCTCCACCATCGTCCTCCTGGGCTGTGATGCTGTCCACGCCAGCCAGGTGCTGGAGGCTGCACCACCTGGTCCCCACTGGCTCCTAGGCACACCGCTGTCCCCAGAAGCACTGCCCACAGCCACGGCCAGCCTGCCACCCGGACTGCTGGCCCTGGGTGAGGTGGCCCGGCCTCCACTGGAGGCTGCCATCCACGATGCTGTGGAGCTGGTGGCCCAGGCAATGGGCAGTGCTGCCCAAGTACAGCCAGAACGTGCCCTGCTCCCGGCTGCAATCAGCTGTGACAACCCCCAGCTGGCAGGACCAGAGTCCCGGGGGCGCTTGTTGGCAAGGTGAGTACAGTACTGCAAGAGCGTCCAGACCCCCATTATCCAGCTATCTGTGCCCTTGGGTCACAGAAAGCAATGTGATGGCCAGGTGTGGTGGTACACATCCATCATCCCAACTCCTTGGGAGGCTGAGAGAGGAAGATTGCAAATTTGAAGCCAGCCTGGGCAACTGAGTGACTTAGCGAGGCTGTGTTTCAAAATAAAAGATCATGCCAGCTGTGGTGGTGCAAGCCTATAATCCCACCACTTAGGAGGCTGAGGCAGAAGGATCACTCTGAGCCAGCCTGGGGCTACATAGTGGGTTCAAGGCCAGCATAAACTACAAGGTGAGACCTTGTCTCAAAAAGAAGTCAGGGCCAGGCAGTGTCCTCTCAGAGTGACTGCCCGTGTAGCCAGTCTTGAGCCCATAGAAGTTGGTAGCCCACTGACCACCCCCATACTGGGGATAGTGCCCTCCCTGGCAAGAAGGGGGTGGGGAACTGTGGTCCCCATTGTGGGGACCAGGATGCCCAATGAGATGCCAGTGTGACCCTGCCCACTTGCCCCAGGTTCCTGGCCAACACATCCTTCCAGGGCCTCACGGGGCCGGTGTGGGTGACAGCCACCTCCCAAGTGCACACGTCCCGGCGGTTCAAGGTGTGGAGTCTACGCCAGGACCCACTGGGCATCCCAGCCTGGGCCACTGTGGGCAGCTGGCAGGATGGGCATCTGGACCTGGAGCCAGGTATGGTAGCTGCGCGCCCCCTACCCCCACCAGGCACCCGGGCCCGGTCCAAGCTTCGGGTGGTGACCCTGATAGAGCACCCATTTATGTTTGCCCGGGAGCCTGATGAAGATGGGCAGTGCCCAGCCGGGCATCTGTGCCTGGACCCAGGTACCAACAACTCAGCAACACTGGACACACTGTTTGCTGCACTGGCCAATGGCTCAGTGCCGCGCGCCCTGCGCAAGTGTTGCTACGGCTACTGCATGGACCTGCTGGCGCGTCTGGCTGAGGATGCGCCCTTTGACTTCGAGCTGTATATCGTGGGCGATGGCAAATACGGCGCGCTGCGCGACGGCCGCTGGACCGGACTGGTGGGTGACCTGCTGGCCGGCACGGCGCACATGGCAGTCACCAGCTTCAGCATCAATTCAGCGCGCTCCCGCGTGGTGGACTTCACAAGCCCCTTCTTCTCCACCAGCCTGGGCATCATGGTGCGCATGCGCGACACAGCCTCGCCTATCGGTGCCTTCATGTGGCCCTTGCACTGGACCATGTGGCTGGGCGTCTTTGCGGCCCTGCATCTCACCGCCCTCTTCCTCACCCTTTATGAGTGGCGCAGCCCCTACGGCCTCACGCCACGCGGCCGCAACCGCACCACAGTCTTCTCCTACTCCTCGGCGCTCAACCTCTGCTACGCCATTCTCTTCGGCCGCACCGTGTCCAGCAAGACTCCCAAATGCCCCACTGGGCGCTTCCTCATGAACCTCTGGGCCATCTTCTGCCTGCTTGTGCTGTCCAGCTACACAGCCAATCTGGCTGCCGTCATGGTTGGGGACAAGACATTTGAAGAGCTGTCAGGCATCCACGACCCCAAGGTGGGTGGCCCCAAGGGTATGGGCTGCACAGGAGGTTGTCAAGGTGTGAGGCAAGCTAAGCCAGCACTCTGCCACTGGACCATACCCTGCGTCTAGTGTATGCCCTGCTCTGTGGACCACCTGTGTCATTTCAGCAGGAGGCTGAGGAGGCTGAGGCAGGAGGATCACATAGAGTTCAAGGCCAGCGTAGGTTACATGTGGAGACCCTGTCTCAAAAAAAACACCAAAACCTAAAACAAAATAGTCACTCACACAGGTCTCCTTGACTCCCTAAAAACACTTAATGAAATGGGCTTGTGAGTGTCTGGAACAAGGCAGAGGCACAGGTATGCAAAGGCCCTGGGAGAGGCTAGAGCCCTGTGAGGTACAGGAGCAGCAAGGAGCCCTTGTGGCTGGTGCAGAGGAATCGAGGGGCACAGGAGAGGCAGTGGGGAGGTGGGAGGCTGGGTTGTGCAGGGTCCTGTGGGCTGCAGGAAGCACTTGGGGCTTTGACCCCAAGGTAGGTGGGAACCATGGTGAGCTGAAGACAGAGGAGGGGCAAGCCCTGGTCTACGCTTTTTTTATTTTTCCACTAATGGTGATGGAACCCAGGGCCTCCGCACACAACATTCTTAGCCTTTGTTTAAGATAGGGTCTTACAGGGCTGGGGATATAGCTCAATGGAATAAGCACCTGCCTGGCAAGTACAAGGTCTGAGCTCAATCCCTAGCACCGTGTGAAAAAAAAAGGTAGGGTCTTACTCTTTAGTCAGGTTGGCCTCAGAACTTGTGACAATCCTCCTGCCTCAGCCTCCAGAGTGCTGGGACTACAGCCATTTCCCATGATGCCTAGCTCTTTTTATTTTTTATGACAAGATTCGCAGCTCTCATTTTTTTTTTTTTTTTTTTTGACGGTACTGGGGATCAAACTCAGGACCCTGCACTTGCGAGGCAGGTGCTTATTCCACTGAGCTATATCCCCAGCCCCTCTTTTTATTTTTTGAGATAGGGTCTTGCTAAGTTGTCCAGGCCAAGCTTGAGTTTGTGATCCTCCTGCCTCAGCCTTCTAGTTCCTGAGATGACAAGTGCACCAAACAGATTTTTTAAATGACCATTTCAAATACTCTAGAATCTGTGCAGTGAACCCCATAATGCTTTGTGAAGCTCCCAAGTCAACCCCTAGCTACCTTCACATGGTGCCTGCACCTACCAGCACATTATTCTGTATAAATTTTGCCAAAGTGAGCACCAGTGCATTATTCTGACATGAGCCCAAGACTGTGTGGTTTCACCTGTGAATATTCCAGGGACCTTCAGTCAGGGCCCTGTTTCCCTGTTGCCCCTACCCCACACAGTCTGTTTAGTTCTGAATTCTGTGGCGTTGAGGTACTGCTGCAGGATCTTTCTTTTTTCTTTTTTTGTTTTTTTGAGACAGGGTCTCACTATGTGCCCAGGCTGGCTTGAACTCACAGTGATCCTGCCTCAGCCTATCCAGGGCCAGGATTATAGCTGTGCCACCATGCCCAGTTCTTCTTTTGAAACAAGCTTGTACTATGTACTCCAGGCTGGCCTTGAACTCACTATTTAGCCCAGACTGGTCTCAAACTCACAGTGATTCCATTGCCCCAGTGTCCCCAGTGTTGGGATGACAGGCATGTACCACCATGTTTATACTTTTGTGCTATTAGGGATGGAACCCAGGGACACTCTACCCCTGAGCTACATTCTCAGACCTTTTTATTTTTAAATTTGGGACAGGATCTTCCAAGTTGTTAAATTGCCCAGGCTGGCTCGTGATCTTCCTGCCTCAGCCTTCCAGAGTACCGGGATGAGACGCCTGGGACATCACAGCTGGCTAGATGGAGACTTGTTTGCTTTGTCTTTTTGAGACAGTGTTTCACTATGTAGTTCAGGTTGGTCTTGAACTCACTTTAGAGCCCAGACTGGCCTTGAACTTGCATCAATCTTCTTGCCTCAGCTTCCCCAGTGCTGGGATTATAGATGTGTGTTACCACACCCAGTAGTTTTTTTTGTCTTGAGATAGGTCCTCCTTGTGCAGTTCAGACTGTCCTTGAGCTCACTTTGTGGCCCAGGCTGGTCTCAAACTTGCAACAATCCTTCTGCCTCAGCCTCCTGAGTGCTGGGATTATAGGCATGGGCCATCACACCCGGCTAGATGGGGACTTTCACTTTTAGCACAAGTCTCATCTGTTGGCTTCCTGGAGAAGAGGCCAGGGATCAGCAGAGGGAAATCAGGGCAGGGTGACTCAGCTGGTTCAGGGTGGTAGATCCTGAGCTGGAGCATGGGACAGGTGCTGGGGTATATGGCAGCAGCGCAGACTGGGGATCGTGCTGGGTGTCAGGAGGTTGGGCTGCTCCCAGGTGCAGGGGTTGTCTGAGTGGTGTGCATTTGGGGCTCTCAGGGCACCCTAAGGGAGCCCAGGGGAGATAGGGAGGCAGCAAGATGTACACGCAGGGGTTTAGGACAGGGGTTTCATGCTGGGCAGGGCCTGGGGACTGGGTGGCTGTGATGTTGGGGCACAAGCCCGTGATGGAGGGATAGATGATGTCCTGGCTCCAACTGAAGGCATCCCCCGCACCCTCCACAGCTGCACCAACCGCCACAGGGCTTCCACTTTGGCACGGTGTGGGAGAGCAGCGCCGAGGCCTACATAAAAGCCAGCTTCCCGGAGATGCACGCTCACATGCGGCGCCATAGTGCGCCCACAACACCAGGTGGCGTCGCCATGCTCACGTGAGCCTGGGTGGAACCTCAGGGGTGGGCCTCGGGGGCGGGGCCTCAGCCACCACTCACCCCTTGGGGATCCCGCAGGAGCGACCCCCCCAAGCTCAATGCCTTCATCATGGACAAGTCACTCCTGGACTACGAGGTGTCCATCGACCCTGATTGCAAGCTGCTGACTGTAGGCAAGCCCTTCGCCATTGAGGGTGAGGGAGCATGAGGGGGCACAAGGGGCCTGGGCAGGTGAGAGGCTCCCCCAACTGCAGTGTCTCACCCCATGGCCCCGGCCTCCTGCAGGCTATGGCATCGGACTGCCCCAAAACTCACCACTCACCTCCAACCTGTCCGAGTTCATCAGCCGCTACAAGTCCTCGGGCTTCATTGATCTGCTGCATGACAAGTGGTACAAGATGGTGCCTTGCGGGAAGCGGGTCTTCGCAGTTACAGAGGTGGGCCAGGGCCCTGGGCACCGGGCTGGTGGTAGGCATGGGGGACCTGGAGCCTCATCTGAGGTGCCCAACTTCGTGTCATTCCCAAGATGGCCACTGGTCTGCTTTTGGGAGCACTGCTCACCCTCCAAAGCCACAGCTCCAGTCGCCCCCTCCAGGACACCGCCCACCCGGCCCAGCCTGGTGCCCCTGCCTCCCCACGTGGTGCACAGCCCTTGTCCTCTGCACCCCCAGACTCTCCAGATGAGCATCTACCACTTCTCTGGCCTCTTTCTGCTGCTCTGCCTGGGCCTTGGCAGCGCTTTGCTCAGCTCACTGGGCGAGCATGTCTTCTATCACCTGGTGCTGCCGTGCATCCGCAGGGGCAACCGTCTGCAGTACTGGCTGCACACCAGCCAGGTGGGTGGCTGTGGGGCTCTGGGGGCGCGGACAGGGCAACATCGCCCTCACTGCCCGCCACCAACCCATGGGGCTCTGTCTGGGATCTAGAAAATCCACCGTGCGCTCAACACAGACAGACCCCAGGCACAGAAGCTGGAAGTGGAGTCCAGGTGAGCGGGGACTTGGGGAGGGCCCTTGACACACTCCAGCCTGCCCCTCTGAAAGGACCTGGGCAGAAATGGGGTGGGGCATACATGCCTTGGGACCTTGCCTAGCCCAGTCCCCCACCCCCAGTGGCCCAGAGGAGCGACAGCAGGCCACACTGGCTGATCCCGAAAGCCCCAGGCACTACAAACGCGTGCGCCGGGCCATGGGCACCGAGCACCGTCGTCGGGTGTGCTTCCTGCTGGAGCCAGAGGTGGCTGCGGCCCAGGACAGAGAGCCCCGGCCGCCTGAGGGCCTGGAGGACCGGGTCTGGCTGTGCCCCAATGGGGGATCGCCCGCGCCACGGCCTGGAGAGCTGGAAGAGCTGGAGCGGCACATCGAGGCTGTGCGTGAACGGCTGCGCCAGGCCCTACTGCGGCGTGGTGTGCTCAGGGCCCAACTTGGTGACAGCACCCGCCACAGGCCACTGCGACTGCTCCAGGCTACAATGGTTCCTGAGGACTCACGGTGAATGCTGCCCCGCCCACACGCAGGTGCTGACCGGACGCTGTCCATGGACAGTTTATTCCATATACAAACACAACTCTGTACACTGCAATTAAATAGAGTGGAATGAACGCGCTCCCGACCTCACCGAGCACCTGGCTCCTGCCGCCATCCTGAGCGCTTGGCTGATGATATTGGCACCTGGGCCCTGGCCATGCCCGTGGTGCAGCTCCATGCCTGGGGAGCTGTAGGGCACAGGGAGGGGTGGCCGGGGAGAAGGCACTGCGTGGGGAGCACCTGGCAGCTGGGCTGGCTGAGCCCCACGGCCTGACCCAGCCACTCCCCACCTGTCACCTGTGGCTGAGCCCTGCCCCAGGATGGTGCCCCACACCTCCCATGGAGCCCCTCCAGCACCTCCGGCAGCCACTCCCTCTCCCCGCAGACCACCACACACAACTTTCTAACAACACGCCCGGCTGGCGCACCGGGGAGGCCAGCCCTCCCAAACCTGACTGATGTCATGGCCACTGCCAGAGCACAGGCGGGCAGTTGGGGAGAGGGGAGGGCCTGGCCCCATCAGGGACTGCCTTCCCACCATGAGGTCACGCTGCCAGCTGGGACTGGGGACAGGTGGCAGCTGCCAAGCTCAGGACCCGACCTCAGAGGGCAAGTCAACTGGGGTCCTGGGTGCAGGGGTGGACCCACCCATGGTGGCTACTGAGGAGGTTGTGTCAGGTGCCAAGGAGTCGCTCTGGGGGGCATTGTCCTGGGGGGTGTGGGGAAGGCCCCCACTGGGGCTCAAGGGTCCAGCAGGCCGCCGCTCCAAGAGTGAAGCGCCCAGGCTAGACAGGAAGGAGGCGTCAGTGATGATGGCAGCAGTCTCGGCCATCCAGCCCAGGTCACCCCCAGCTGCTGCAGCCACTGAGGCAGCCATGGTCCCCAGGGAGCTGGGTGCAGCAGGCCCAGGCCCGGGCCCAGGGGACCCGCCGGCTCCAGCTGTGCCAGGACCTAGGACAAGGGGCTGACCGGCAGGGTCCGAAGAGGCGGCAGGGGTGCCCGAATTGTTGTTCAGATCATCTGGTAGCACCGTGGGGGCCCCGGGGCCCAGCGGCGGGGTTTGCAGCAGCATCTCCTGGATCCGGATCTGCTGCAGGATGGCAGGCAGCTCATAATGGTGGAAGAAGTAGATCATGGAATGCTGGGGGCCGGGGAGACAGGGAACGGGGCATTAGGCAGGCTGCAGAGCCCAGAACCAGAAGGGCAGGCCCCGCCCCTGCTCGCCCAGAAGGGCCAGGCAGAGGTGAACCAAGGGGCCGCCCACATGCTGGCTTGCCAGGCAGCCCCACCCATTCCTGAACTAGGTTGGCTGTCTGCACCCAAAGCCTGCAAGACTCTGGCTGCTCAGTGCCAAGGACACCCCAAGCTGCCCAGGCAGAGCACCAGGAATCTTGGTCTTTCTCAAAGGGCTTCTCATCCTCCTCCCAGCCTTTCTCATGACCTCCGCCTCCCCTTTCCCCCCAGCCAACGACTTAAGCCCCCAGGGCCTCACCTGGATGAAGAGCCAGGATGTGACGAGGGCCAGGCTGCTGTACTGCCCATTGAAGCGATAGTGGTAGGCATAGAAGGCGAAGTGGTACAGATAGAAGAACCTGCAGACAGGCCATGAATGTGCGGACCCAGCTGTACCCAACCTGGGTCCTCGTACTGACCCTGACCCCACCACCCAGCCAGCTCACCTCAGCCAGTGGCGCTTGCTAGTATTCGTGTGGCAGCAGATGGCATCATACTGGTCAGCCAGCCACACAATCAGGATGATGTAGAAGGCTGTAGTAGTGTCGTTGAAGAACTCAGACATGATGGCTTCCATCCCTGTGGGGACATAGGGCTGTGTTGGAGAGGAGGCGGAGTGGGGTGTGGGTGAGGGAGGCAGGCAGGGTCCTCACCGACAAGAGCCAGGATGACGGTGAGCAGGGGCGCTGCAGGGAAGGCGATGGCCATGTTCATCTCCAGCATCTGCAGCAGGTCCACTGAGGGCACAGGACACGGGGCCACCTGTGAGGGCCTGGGACCCAGCCCCCCCACCCGCACAGCCAACTGGGACTCACCGATGAAGACGAAGATCTGGTGGTGTGAGTAGCGCAGCAGCATGGACACGCTGAGGGTCTGCAGGGGGGCAGGCAGCTGAGACGTGACTGTCAGGGGCGCCCACGGGAGCCCTGCCCCAGCCCACCCTGCCCCCAGCGAGGCACTCACGAAGATGACCATGATGACGAAGGCAGCCAGGTAGGACGTGCGCGCCATCCACATGCTGACAAAGCGGTAGTGCTCCCCTGACACCACGTTCCGCAGGAAGCCTGTGGGGGAGGTGGTGAGCAGTGCCCTGACCCTGACCACCGACCCCTAGAGCCCTGGACCCCACTGCTACAGGCCAGACTGGGCCCCACCCTTGTTCTCCTCGTTCTCAGCCAGGCCTTTCACACTGGACATAAGGATGTCATCATAGCCCAGGAACTCATCCAGCAGCAAGCGGCTGAAGCGGTCTCCGAAGCACTGGTCCCGTGTGGGGTCTGTAGGGCAGGGGCAGGGGTCAGGGAGGGCAGCTGTGGGCTTGCCCCCTCACAGTGGTAGGAGCCCCCTGGAAGGTGCCAGGCTCACCCAGAGTGACCACCATGACAGGGATGCTGAGGCGCTGTCGTGTGGCCTGTGACAGCCGCAGAAAGCCGTACTCCAGAGAGTATTCCACAATGTACTCATCCTGCGGCCACACTGTGGGAACAGGCTGGTCAAGGGGACTGGGATGTGCTCACACCCCACCTGCACGGCCAGGCACCCCCGTACCTTTGCTGGGTGTCTCAGGGAAGGGGAACTCCTGGCTGTCATTCAGGACCTCGGTGCCAGTGGGAGGCTTGAACACCTTGGGTTCTATATCCAGCTCAAACTGTGGGTAACCAAGGACAAAGCATCAGATGCCCAGAGGGACTCAGCCAGGCCTGGAGGACGAGTCCTGGAGCTGCTGGGATATCCATCACCTCCAAAGACAACTCCGGGACCTCCTGCCTTGGTCAAGACCCTGCCTAACACTAAACCCATCATCACAGTCAGCTGGGGACAGAGGCAGGGCCAGGACCCCAAAGCAGAGGGGCCCACTAGTGCCTGAGGATGCACAGCCCCCAGCAGCCACGCCCTGGCCCATCTCTAGGTGACATCAAGAAGAGCCCTGGACCCAGTCCCCACACAGGTGCTCAGCTCTCCTCTCAAGACTGGCCTCCACCAGGTGAGGCCACCAAGGGCCACACCTTGGGCCTCCAGAGCCAGCTCACCTTGACTGAGCTGTTCCCAAACATCTCCATGGTCAGCTCCTCCTCCTCCTCGTCCTCCTCCAGCTCTAAGCTGTTCGGCTCAACAGCCAGGCCAGGGAAGGGGCCCTGGGCGCTGCTGTCGCAGAACTGCAGAAAGACGGGCGCACGGCTGGAGTTGTGCCGCACCTCCACGCGCAGCACGCCCTCGCGCGGCCACTTGTCCCGCACGTGCTCCAGGCAGTTGACAGGTGAGCGTGAGAAGACGATGTGGATATAGGCCAGCACGAAGAGCACGAACAGTGCCTGGGGAGACACAGCAGTCAGCAGGGGCTGAGCCCCAGACAAAGAGAGCAAAGGTGGACTCTGGGAGACTCTTGTCCTGTGTCCTGACAGGCTCTCCAGCCAGAAAGGCTGCCTGGCCTCAGGGCATAGGGGAGCCAGAGACTGTTCAGCACTGAGTGCCCAGGACACCCTCCCCACCCCCACCTTTGTGCACAGCATTGTGGGGAGACTGCCCTGCCAGGCAGGATGCGTGTCCACAGGTAGCATCAATCTGGGGCACCTGCCACCCCACTCCAGGGTGCACAGGGCCTGCTGGCATAGTAGGGTGTCTTTGGGGAAAAGATGGGTGCCAGGGAGTCAGTGGTGCTCAGCCAGGCTGCAGTGTGACTGCATGTACACTCTGCATGCCCACCATACCAAGCTCCAGGCTTTCCGGGGGTGTCTGCTGCAGCACAGTGCCCACCCAGCCTGGTGACAGTGACCAGAGGTGCAGGGTGCAGTGAGCAAGCAGGGAGAAGATCCTGAACCCCCTCCTGCCCTTGCGTGCTCACCGCCGGCCTGTCATCCACTCAGAAGGTGGGCACAGGGCTAGTTAGCACACACCCCAGCCCCCACCACCACAGTAGCTATCACCTGAGCAGCCTAGGGCTGCACTTGCTGTTCAAAGCCTGGACCCCGCCACACCCAACACTGGGCTGAGCCCTGACAAACTCCTCAGCTGGGAGCTGTGAAATCACTTCCTGGGCCAACAGGAACTGAATTTCCATCTCTTGCAACCTGAGACCCCACAGAGATGGAGGACAGTGGATGCCTGAGATGGGACAAGAGACAGGAGCCACCGGCTGCAGATGGTCAGGTGCCTGGAACTAAGAACATGGCAGGTGCCTGTCCCAAGGAGCTGACAGCAGAGCTGAGCTTGGTCCTTTGCTCAGTCTCCTGGGCACGTGAGGCCACCATGAGATGGAGCATGGGGTCTTCTAGGCCTTCTTTGGGAGCCTGGTGGCTGCACTCTACCCTCCATGCCAGGAGTAGGTGTGCCTTGGACACACACCTGAGCAAAGGACTGTGCTGGGCACCAGCAACACCTGAAGGTGCTGAGTGGTGCCAAGCCAGGGGGTGCCCAGAGCTTCCTGCGGACACATTTCCATAGCCTGCAGTTGCAGGTGAGAGGGCACAGTCCCAGGTCCCTCAGGGCCCCAGCACACTCCCCCACCAGCAGACTACAGATGTCAGCTGGATGCCTGCCCACCACATCCAGTACAGGTCTGGTTGACCAGTCCTTCAAGGACAAGGAATGTGACTTGAGAGCTCAGGGACTCAACTGTGACTCAGATACTGCCCTGGTGCTGGCTCCAGTAGCTCTCAGTGGCCCCACCCCAGGTATCCTGCCCTCTTCCCCACCTCAGTTTCCCCTCTACACAGTCATAAGCCACACTCACTTCACACTCTTGGGCCCTCCCTTCCCAAGACCTCTAGCAGCCACACAAAGCAACTCCTCACTCTGGCCCTGTACCACCTGCCCCGTCACCCTCTGCCTCAGTCTTGCCCAGCTGCTCCACTTGCTCAAGGCGCTCCACCACCTGAGCCCTGTGCTCACGTCCTGTCCCCAGTCCTTCACCATAGTGACCCTGCCCAGCCCCACTCTGTACCATGTCTCCAGGTCTGACTGCACTGCATCGTATAGCCCCTACAGGAGAAGCACGGAAGCCAGGTCAGACACCAGACTCCAGGCTGCGCTCCCACCCCCTCCAGGAGCTCCCCCAGTCTCCAGCCTGGGCTCAGGCACACCAACAAGCCACCTCCCAGCAGGCTTTCCCAGGCCAAGTGCCGGCTGTCTCACTCCAAATGCTGACTGAGAGACAAGCTCATGGGACTGCCCCTCCTCCCCAGGGGTGGCTCACAGAGCCTGAGCCCCGGCCAGGAAAACCTTCATGGTGTCCCATCTCAGGGAAACAGGTAATTCCTCTCACAGAGACAGCCACCATGAAAGTCCCCCCCAGTGACCCCGAGAGGGGCAGAGGAATGGGCACCTACACGTGTCCAGAGGCAGCACGTGCCAGGGTTTCTCTGCTCCAAGGACACCTGCTGGTAGCCAGCACTGGGCACTGGGCCTGATGTCCCAGGTCCAACCCTCCTGCCCTCAGTACCATAAAACCAGCTGAGGACACTGAAGCCAGCAGGGTGGTCCTCCAACACTGACCTGGCTGCCACCTCTCCCCAGAATCTGACAACAGCCTGGGGGTTCCTAACAGCACCCCAGCCTGGGTGTGAGGGCCAGGGCACTGAGCTGCACAGGCCCTACAGGAAGCAGTGGGCCATCCCTCTACAGAGCCTGCGGAAGCCCAGCCCTTCGGGTAAGCAGGAAGTGAGGAGCGGAGCTTCCTTGAACTTGGCAACCAGCTGGGCCCAGCCTCACAAAGTCACAGGCACAGGGCTGATCCTGCACCCCAGAGCTCACTTGGGCTCCACTCCAGAAGTCACACAACCAGGGATCCCCAGTAGAGGGGAGACTCGCTTAGTGTGTGTTGTGGGGTGTTTTTGGTCCTGAGAGTGCCACCTGCCTGGAGATGAGTACAGGCTTGCAGGGATGACCTAACACTTGTCACTCCCAAGGCAGGAAGCAGTGGGACCAGGACAGAGGCCACCAGGAAGCACCTTCAGGAGAAGCAGTCACTGGGGACCGCACCTGAAGTGACAAACTCTGGCAAGGGGTGCAGTGGCTTCTTTCAGAACGCAGGCAGTGCCCCAAGGAAAACACACCCACAGATGGGCTTCTGCCCACATTATCAAACCATCTGAGGACCCCAGGGACCCGGATGAAGGATTTAAAACCCTCCACACTATGCTCAAACGACCAAACTCTTCTGGGGGCCCTGGGAAGGAAGACACGCCAAGCCCCAGCTGGGATGCATCAGTTCCCTGTAACACGCTCAGGGAGGCTCCCACGCGAGGTCCCTCCAATGGTCACGCTACAGCTCCTTCCACTGAACCCCGAGCGCAGGAGCTGCACTCACTGGCGACGTCCCTCTCATCAGCCAGGGAAGCAAAAGCTTGCCCAGCGACATCCGACATCCCCGTGCCCAGCCGCTTCTCCACTCCCGGAGGGGCGAGAAACCCCGAATGCCGGCGGCTGGCCAGCTCCGGGTCTTCTCAAGCGCCGTCACGCCAGCAGGACCCCTTCCTGGAGCCGGGCATCACGGCTCGTGACAGCCGGAGCGGATGGCGCTGGGGGCCGAAGGAGGCGGTGCGGGCCGGGAGGTGAGCTCAGCGAAGTCACACGCAGGGCTGTGTGGCTCAGCGCGGGAGAAGGGCAGTGCGGGCGGCGGCCGGCGCGGGACAGGGGTGACCCCCGGGTGGAGGGCCCCAGGCGCGGGTCCCGGCGGGCTCGGGCTGCAGGCTCAGGGTCAAGGGGCGGGGGAGGGCTCCGGCAGGCGGGGCTCCGGGTCGGGAGAAGGCGGGGCCAGAGACTACTAACCAGGGCCCCTCGGCCCTGCGAGACTGACCCGGGGCGGCCGTGTCCACTATACCCCGGGTCAGAGGTCGCGGCCACGAGGACCCCAAAGAGACCCGACTTGGGCGTGGGGGCAGGCCGGGCGCTGGCCGGCCGCCGAGGTCAGGGCTGAGCGGTCGGGGGTCGGTCACCTTGAGCAGTACGAAGAACTCGAAGAGGCGGCGGAAGGAGGGCGGGAAGAGGCGCGAGTAGGTGACAGCCATTTTGAAGAACAGCGCGTGAAAGAGCCGGTCGCGCACGTTGATGAGGGGGTTGGGGTTCAGGTTAGGGGCGCGCGGCCCGCGCGCGGGGACCGGGCCGCCGCCGCCGTTGGGTCCGGGCCCTGGGGCCGCGGGCGCCGCGTGCTCCGACATGTCTCCCCGCGTCGCCCGACCGGCCGGCGAGTGCCCGAGACGTGCCCCGGCCGCCGCAGCCTTCGGCCACTGCCGCCGCCTTCGCTCGCGTTTCCTCAGGGCCCTACGACGCCAGCGAACTCGCCCGGCCAGAGCGCCGCGGGTCCGCGGGGCACCCTGGGATGTTAGCGGCCGCCCGCGGAGGCCCTTCCCTCCCGTGGGCGGCCTGGTTTAGTGGCGCGGGGATGGAGGGCGGAGCCACCGTCTATTTTGCATACAGTATCCCATAAGCCTAGGCGACGACAAGGCCTCTCTTATTAGGTCAAATTAGCCAAAATCTCAGGCTCTTTAGTGTGTTTAAAGACATTCAAACTAAACTGGATGACCAGAGATGTTTTCTGATGGGACGCTGTGAGAATTATACCAAATGTAAAAAAAAAAAAACAAAAAAACCCAATGGTAAATTAACCTAACTGTAAAGTAATAATAAGATTGGTCTTTAAATACTCAAGGCTTCAGAGGTGAGTTTGTGCTCGCTTCGGCAGCACATATACTAAAATTGGAACGATACAGAGAAGATTAGCATGGCCCCTGCGCAAGGATGACACGCAAATTCGTGAAGCGTTCCGTATTTTTCAGCACTAAACTTGTATCAGCTACTCCCTAAAGTCAGGCCATTGTAGTAGTCTGTGACAGGTTGGGCGTTTGGCCGTCTCGCGCTTTTTATGGCTAGGCTTTGACAGAGGTTGCTGAGCGCTTCCTGTCTCGACCACACTCTTCCACTCACCGGCTGTGCCCTTCCAGCGCTCTTCCCAGTTTTTCCTTCGCGAGCAGGACCTCTGACGTCGACCAGCTGGCTCCCTTCTGCCCTGGGACTCTCCAACTCCTACCAGCAGGGACCAGGCACGCATCTGCGGCCTGCCACCTGTACTATATCCCACTGGGGACCACCGGGTGGACAGGGAGCAGACACCTGCCGGTCCCCATCCCGAGTCCTGACACACTCGTGTCCCACTCAAAAGGAACAAGGGACACTGGAGTGTGCCTCCCTTACACATACTTGAAACGCTTTGCATCCAACACTTATTGAGTGCCTGCTGTATGCAGATTTGCGGCCTGCTGTCAGGGCCTCACAGCGAGTACCCTGGGCCCTGCAGGGTGACAGGAGGGTAGCCCAGCTGATGACCAACTCAGAGGCTGAGAAAAAACCTCCCAGACCCACCTGCTGCTTCATAACCCAGGTCTTTCTTTTCCTGTTGCATAATGTCCTGCATACAGCAGGTGCTCAATAAATGCATGATCTTGACTGTTACTGACATATCCACTACCACTCATTAGTGTTTGTTTAGTTGATTGGTTAGGTTTTTGTTTGGTTTTGGAGACAGGGTCTTGCTATGTAGCACAGGCTGGCCTCAAACTCCCAGTGAGCCTCCTGCCTCAGCCTCCCAGACTGCTGGGATTGCCAGTGTGCCTATCACGCCCAACTGAGATTACCTTCTTGCATTGTTATTTGCTATCGCTATTACCAGTTTGTGGCTGTGGTGATTGGTCCTCACCAGGCTTCTTTGGGCCAGGCATCACAGGGAGCAGAACTGAGACCTTATTCGGAGTCTCCAAAATGCTCCTCCCAGCCCTGTGTCCTTCCAAGGCCCCAAACCATCCCATGGTGAGACGTGGGAAGACCTGTGACATCCAGGGCGAGGGGTTCAAGGGGTCCAGAGGCCCAGCCCTCTCTTCCCAAAGAAAATCAGGAATTACCTGGGACCTGCCAGGTTCCTGCTGCTCAGCCTGAAATTCCCAAGATTCTGCCATCTGTTGACACAGTCAGTCCTTATCTCTGGTCAGGCGCCTGCCTGGCACTCTGCAAATATTTATGTTTTGTTCTGCTGTGAATGGAGCCCAGGGCTTCATGCATGGTAAGCAAGCACTCTGCCTCTGAGCCACATCCTCACCTCTTTAAAAACATTTTAATTTTGCTGGGTGTAGTGGCACATATCTGTGATCTCAGCACCTGGGAGACTGAGGCAGGAGGGTTGCCACAAGTTTGAGGCCAGCCTGAGCTACACGATGAGTCCAAGGCAAGCCTGAACTGCACTGTAAGACCCTGTGTCAAAAAGAAAACAAAGAAAAAAATATCTTTTCAATTTTTGAGCCAAGCGTGGTGGTGCACATCTGTAATCCCAGCTCCCAGGAGACTGAGGCAGGAGGTGCGCTGTGAGGTCCAGGCCAGTCTGGGCAACATAGTGAGTTCAAGTCCAGTCTGGACTACATAGCAAAACCTTGTCTCAAAAAAATATTTAAAACAAATTTTGTTTGGCCGGGCGTGGTGGCATACGTCTGTAATCCCAGCACTTGGGAGGCTGAGGCAGGAGGATCGTTGCGAGTTTGAGACCAGCCTGGGCTACAAAGTGAGCTCAAGGCCAGGCTGAACTGCAGAGTAAGACCCTGTCTCAAAAAGACAAAAAAAAAAATTGTTTGTTTTTGAGACAGGGTCTTCCTATGTAGCCTAGCCTGGCCTCAAGCTCATGGCGATGCTCTTGCCTCAGACTCCCAAGTGCTGTGATGACGTGTGTGCCCAGCTTTTCAGCCCTGTTGAGCAGAGAAACTGGTCCACTGTGTCCTTGTAGGGGAACTGACAAACCAGAATACACAGAGGCTAGACAAATTCTGCACAGGTGGTGGACACCTACCATCCCAGGGGGATGAGGCTGAGCCAGGAAGATCACAAATTTGAACCCAGCCTAGGCAACTGAGCAAGGCAAGACTCTCTCTTTACACAAACGCCAGAACGCACCATGAGTTTTTAATTTGAACTTAAAAGTGACTAAAATGAAAGAAAGCCAGTGGAGGTGGCGCATACCTGTGGTATAGGACATGTAGGGAAGCTGAAGCAGGAAGATCTCTGCAGCCTGCAGAGTCCAGGTCAGCCTAGGGCGCACCCTGGAACCTACAGCTGTCCCTGTGCCTCTGCTGAGGGGTCTACAATGTTGGCAACTGACCCCACAGGGCCCTTGCAGGGGTACCTAAGGCCCCAGGGCCTACTCTCTACAGACCTCTAAAAGGAGACCTGAAGAACAAGGTTTCACCTAAAACCACCCCACTGGGTCTCAAACTCAGAGAGATGGAATGGAGAGTGACGGAGGCCAAAAAGGAGCCGGAGTTCAGGGAGCAGGACCTCAGGGAGGATCATTGCCTAGCACGGGGCAGGCAAGTCACCCCTGGGCTTTCAAGGCACCCAGTTAGCCACGTAACAGATGTGTCCAACTCTTACTCAAGGCTCAAAAACCCACCCCGCAGCGCCCTTCTGACGGGCAGATTTCTTTGAACAGTTTTCTAACACAGCCCCCACTCAGGGACTGTCCCGGCAGAATGGCAGTGTTTCTTCTCGCACACAGGCAAGGGAATGAACAAATGAGCGGCCGAATGAGAGCTCATTTGCCCCTTTACTCGTTTACTCACTTAGTAGTTTATTTTTCATTTGTATATTTTTTTATTTTGAGTGTTCTGAAACAAGGTCTCACTAAGCAGTCTAGGCTGCCCTTCAACTCACTATGAAGCCCAAGCTGGCCTGGAACTCATGGCAATCCACCTGCCTCAGCCTCCTTAGTGTTGGGATTACAGGCGTGTGCCACCATGCCTGGCTCATTTAGTAATTTGTTGATCCACTGGTAGATGTCCTCTGGGCTCAAGCACCTATAGAACTCCCACTGTATGCCTGGCCCCATGTGACTCCTGACCTAACCTGAACTCACTTCCCAGCACTCTCCAGCCCTCCACTTAAAGGCCTTTCCTATACAACACCCATTTTCTCAGCTGATCCAATCATCACAACCTTCCTGCCACCCTTTTGTTCTACCAAGAGAGCATTCCTGGTTGGTATGGCAAACTCCTACGCATCCATCAAAGCCCCAGCCACACCCTGCCCCTTCTACTGAGGGGCTTGCCCGTTCCTTGTCCATCATCCAGCCCATGCTGTGAGAGTTCTTGGGAGGGAAGAGACAGACTGGAAATCACCTCTTTTTTTTTTTTTTTTTTTTTGAGACAGGGTCTCGCTATGCAGTTTGGGTTGGCCTTGAGCTCACTTTGTATCCCAGGCTGGCCTCGAACTCTCAATGATCCTCCTGCCTCAGCCTCCTGGGTACTGGGATTACAGGCGTGAGACACTACGCCCGCCTGGGAGTTGCCTTTGAGTGACAGAAAAGGGTTCCCATTTGTACCCCTAGGGGTCCCACCGAACATATCCCACTGCGGTGCAAAAAGATAAACTGAGACCCAGAAAAGGTGGGAGGGAGACTTCGGAGCTCGTGGCAGAAAAAAAAAGGGCAGGATGCCTTGTCTGGCCCTCCTAGAGCCGCTC
Source organism: Dinomys branickii (assembly GCA_004027595.1). Classification (NCBI taxonomy): domain Eukaryota; kingdom Metazoa; phylum Chordata; class Mammalia; order Rodentia; family Dinomyidae; genus Dinomys; species Dinomys branickii. Next base: position 86,169 of record PVLD010000208.1, read on the forward strand.
CCAGGCCTGCCTCAGTTTCCCGCGGTGGCAGGATGGCCCCGCCGCTGGGCGGGGGTCGGTGGTAGCCCGAGACTCAGGAAGTCTGCGGCCGCAGGAATTCAGCCCTTCGCGGCCTTATAAGGGCATTTGCGCTCCGAGCCAATCAGCGGCGGGGGGTGGTGTCCGCCCCGCCCCGCCCCGCGCCCGCCTGGGTCCCAGCCAGGGTCCGCGTTTCGTCGGTCCGCGTCCCGTCCCCCGCGCATCTCAGCCATGAGCTCCACGCAGTTCAACAAGGGACCCTCGTACGGTCTCTCGGCCGAGGTCAAGAACCGGGTGAGTCCGGACTCAGATCCGTTGCAGCAGCACTCGGGGACGTCGGCCACCGTGGAGGACAAGGAGACCCCTGTCTCCCTGACATCTGGGGAGTTGGGGGTTGCCCTGAGGCTCTGGGAGATCGGGGGCCCTCTGGGTCTGAGGTCTAGGGGCACGGGGGAGTGATCACCCATGTCCGCAGCGTTTAAGGGGGCCGGTCTGACCGCCTCCATCCTAGCCCCTGCCCAGGGCCACCTTCCCGGGGCTCCTGACGGGTCCAGGGCGACCCCAGCCGTTCCTTCCTTATCACTTCTGCTTTTGGGGTGCTCGTCTGTGGGAGGGGAAGGGGGCGGGGCTGGCGGCTTTTGGAGAAGGTATGGGGGCCCCCCGCGGAATTTCCTGCCGCTCACACCTGGGGTGGGAGACACGGGCTCAGAACCTCTCCCTACTTTCTCCCATCTCTCGAGTTTAGGGGCAGCGAGGGGTCCCCGCAGTGTGCACGGAGTTCGTCACCCGGAGACTGCTAGGGGGAAATGCGTTTTTCAGAAAGCGCTTCTTGGCGGGGCTGGTAGCGCACCCTGCCTTCCCAGCACTCTAGGAGGCCGAAGCAGGAGGATAGCAAGGTCAGGTCCAGCTGTAGCTATGTATGAACTTTTCTCAGAATAAAAAACGGCTGGAGGTCTAGCTCAGTGTGAAGATCGTGGGTTCGATTCCCAGTACTAAAAACAAGTAAAGAAAAAACAGAAAGCACTTTTGGTTCCGGAGCTGAGAGGGGCAGACATGCTGAGGGGCACACGGCGCAGCATCTTTGGGGACAGAGCTGGTGCTGCTCCTGGAGCCGGGCGCGACACGCGGGGTCCGAGGCAGGGGTGGCTGTCATTCCAGCGTGGCGGGGCACAGGCACCCAGAGGCACCTGGGAATGTGATGTCACAGCGGGCCTGTTCGGGCACGCAGAAGACACTGGCCTGCTCGGCCCCGGCCCTGCATCACTGCCCCGGGCCTCCTAGAGCCACCTTGGCAAGGAGAGGGCGAGAACGGGGTGTCGGGGTGGCCTACAAGCCCCGGGCGCTGTCTCGGAGCGCGGGGAGCATTTCCCGCACACAGGGGCAGGTGTAGAGCCTGGGGCCCTGAGAGGTTGCGGGACTGCTCCGAGCCACACAGCTTCCCGGAGGCGGAGCCGAGACCGAGAGGCAGGCGGCCCCTGACCCTGCTGGGAGGCAGAGAGGGAAGGGACGGCCCAGGGGACAGAGAAGGCCGGAGGGAGGGCGTGGCCGTGGTGGGCGTGGCACGGACCACCGCCTGGGGTCACGCAGGTCGCACCCTGTTTGGAACTGGGCTTTCCGGGCTTCCAGCACACAGCCCGAGGGCGTTACAGCTGCTTCGCCTGGGAACCCAGAGGCCTCCGCGTGCACTGCCTGTGCCTTAGTTTCCCCGTGGCAGGCTGGCCATACCCAGGGAGACTGAGCAGCCGCGCAGTGCGCTCCCGGCCGGGGGTCCAGGCCGCTGAGAACAGCTGGTCTCAATTTAGCCTCGGAGGCCAGGGCCACATTCTTGGCAGTTTGAGGGCAGCTGGAATGCGCCGAGAGGCGGAGGAGGTGACCGCTGCGGGTGCGGGCGGGGCCTGGACCTGGGTCTCCAGAGCTGCCACCCCAGCGACCCAGCCCGGGCCTGTAGCTTGGGCTGTTGGAACCCAACTCCTCCTCCCCGCAGTGCCTGGGCCGGTCAGGTTGTCCACTTTTGTCTTATGTCCTGGTGCAGGCGCTAATCCCACACCCCATGTTTAGAGCAACAAGCAGGAAGTGGGACACCTGTAAGGAGAGCCTGAAGCCTGTGCAGCTCTGCATGATGGTTTATGGCTGTCATCCCAGGAGGCTGAGGCAGGAGGGTCGCAGTTGGGCAAGTTGACAACTTAGTGAGACTCTATGTGGAAATAAAAATGGAAAGGATGTGCTCACCTGCGCAGCACATATAAAAAAAGGGGCTCCGTTCAAAGGCCTTGGGTCCAACCCCCAGTACCACACACACACACACACACACACAACCTGCTATGCAAACAGTTCTCCTGGGGAATGGAGAAACTCTGACTCAGGAGACGTAGCTGTCCCTGGTCATACAGCTAGGTGTGGAGGAATTGGACCTGGGAAAGGTGCCTCTCAGGTCCTTCTGGTCCCTGGGGAGTGGTGGTGGTAGTGGGGGGGGGACCATCTCTTCATTAAGAGAGGAGGGCAGGCGTCTGCAGCTGGAACTGGCTTCTATTTGTTTGTCTATTTAGTGGTACAGTACTGGAGATCACAACCAGGGCCTTCTCACTAAGTACATTCCCAGGACTATTTTAGTGCTAAGTCACTAAATTATTCAGGCTGGGCTTCAACTTGGGATCCTCCTGCCTCAGCCTCCCTAGTACAGGGACTACAGGTGTGTGCCATGGTGCCCAGGTAGGTACTATAACAGAGGAGGTACACAGCGTACTGGAAGGTGGAGATAAATGCCAGAAGGAGCATAAATGGATGTTGGAGGCAGGGAGGCTTGACAGAGCCCCCATGGGACCTTGTTGTGTTGGGACACACACAACAGACAGAAAATGGGTGGCTAGACAGTACTTGTACACAGGTTTATAGCAACAGGACTGGCAGAAGCCAGAAGTGGGAGCCACCTAAGGGTGCCTGGCAGGGGATGGCAGGGAAAGGTGAGGTTCCAGGTGTGGTGCCACACAGCTGTGGTCTTAGTTACTAAACTGAGACAAAATATCCAACACCCAAAGTTAAAAGGAGGGAAAAAAAAGCAGGCACAGAGAGGAGAAACAGCTCATGGCAAAGCAGGGCAGGAAGAAGGCAGCAAGAAAGTAGTGTAGCAAAGCAGCAAGCTGCAGCCCTCTTTCCGTCCCTTATATCCAGGCTGCCCTTAGGGTAGGTAGCACTCACACCCTAGGTGGGGGACCCTTAATCCTACCCAGAACTATCCCAGACAATCAACCACCAATTGATTTAGTAATCAACCACCCTTGGTCCCAACATCACACACTCTAGATCCAGCCACCTCTGAAAAAGCTCCACCTATGATCCCCATGAGGCTTTGGGGGGAATGTCTAGAAGACATAAGCCGTAACACCTGTCATCCCAGCACTCAGGAGGCTGAGGCAGGAGGATCACCGTGAGTTTGAGGTCAGCCTGGGCAACATGGCAAGACTCTTGTCAATAAACCAAAAAGTAAAATTTAAAAAAAAGGAGTAAGGCTGTGACACCTCCACAGCGTGGACAGACCTTCAGGATACTGTGCTCAGTGAGAGTCACCAGACACAGAGGACTCACAGTATTGGACGTGGTGGCGCACACCAGCACTGGAGAGGCTGAAGCAGGAGAATTGCTGTGATTTTGAGGCCATTCTAGGCTACATAGTGAGACCTTGTATCACAAAGGAAAAAAAGGACACACAGCATGGGCTTCATGGACAGGAAATGCCCAGGGCAGGTGAACCCAGAGACAGCAAGTAGCCTCTTGGTGCAGGTCTATGGAGGGGACGGGTGACTGCTCACCAGACCGAGTTTGTTTTGGGGTGACAGAATGTCTGGCATTAGAGGTGGTGGCCGCACATCATTGTGAACATACTGACTGCTACTGAATTGTACATTGGGAGTGGGAGCCGGGGCCTTCACACTGAGCTACATCCCAGCCCCTTCTTACTTTTTATTTTGAGATGGGGTCTCTCTAAGTCGCTAAGTTGCTCGGGCTGGTCTCAAACGTGATCTTCCTGCCTCAGCCTTCCACAGTGCTGGGTAACACACATGCACCAGCACACCTGGCTCATGCATAGGGAGATTTTTAGGAGCCAGCGTGAGTTATGAGCCTGTGTGCTTGGGAGGGCTGGTGCCTCCGGGGCCTGCGTCTCTTTCTTCTTTGGAGTCTCTGGCGGCCCACTCAGCCCTCACCTTCTGCTCCTCCAGCTCCTGTCCAAGTACAACCCGCAGAAGGAGGCCGAGCTCCGCAGCTGGATTGAGGGCCTCACGGGCCTTGCCATCGGCCCCGACTTCCAGAAGGGCCTGAAGGATGGGGTCATCCTCTGCACGTGAGTGGACGTGGCTCTCGCTTCCACTAAGTAGGCATTGTATCCTTTTCTTTCTCTCGTCTTTGTTTTTCTTTTTTCACAGTGTCAGGGGTGGAATCCAGGGTGCACTCAAGGCAGGCACTCACCGCCGCACCTTTGATTTCATTTTGAAACAGCGTCTTGCTAAGTTGCCCAGGCAGGACTCGAAGTCAAGATCCTCCTGCTTCAGCCTCCTGGATAGCTGGGATGGAAGGTGTTTGACACTGCACGGGCCTTTTATTTGTCTCAATTCCCCATCTGGCATCTACAGCAGTGGACATCCACTCTTACACTGCCCGTTTCCTGAGCCATCACTCAGACTTCCACAGCTTTGGGCGTTAAAAGGGGCAACAGAGCCAGATGTGGTTCAGGCCGTCATCCCAGCACTCTGGGAGGCTGAGGCAGGAAGATCACAACTTGGAGCCCAGCCTGGGCAGCTTAGTGACTTAGTGAGACCCTGTTTCAAAATAAGTAAATTTTAAACAGGGCCAGGGATGCAGCTCAGTGGGGAGACCTGGGGTTTCATCCCCAGCACCATAAGGAAAGACAGACAGACAGTCAACCCGGGAGAGACAGCGCGGTTGCCCAGGAGCCCTGTGCTTGGGGTAGATCTTGACCTAGACTCTGAGGCTCCTGCTCTAACGGAGGCTCTGCCCCTGTACCCCCAGACTCATGAATAAGCTGCAGCCAGGCTCAGTTCCCAAAATCAACCGCTCCATGCAGAACTGGCACCAGGTGAGGCCCGGCTGGGGAGGAGGAGGGCAGCCCTGGCGCCCAGGGATAGGGGAGACTGAGGCCCGCTCATTCCGTTCTCCTGCCTCCTCCCAGCTAGAAAACCTGTCCAACTTCATCAAGGCCATGGTCAGCTATGGCATGAACCCTGTGGACCTGTTCGAGGCCAATGACCTGTTCGAGAGCGGGAATATGACGCAGGTCCAAGTGTCTCTGCTTGCACTGGCAGGGAAGGTGAGGATCAGAGAGGGACAGCAGTCTGCTGGGTGTCACACAGCATGCTGGGGGTTGATGTGCTCTCTCGCTTGCTCTCTCTGTCTCTCTCTCTCTTTTTGGTTCTTTTGAGAAAGGGTTTTGCTGTGTATCCCAGGCTGGCCTCAAACTCCTGATGATCCTTTTGCCTCAGCTTCCCGTGCATTGGAAAGAGAAGTGTATGCCTCCATATCTGACTTACTGTTTGGTTGGGTTTGGTTTTTGTGCTGAATCCAGGGCTTTGTGAATGCTAAGCCACTGCTGCCCCTGAGCTGTGCCCCATCCCTGGAAGGAGGTCTCAGGTCATGGAATTGAGCCCCAGCTGTGCCTTCTGCAGCCTCCTGTAGGAGTGGAGGCTGGGCGGCCAGGGAAGAATGGGCAGGGGTCTGACCAGGGATGGGCTGGACCAGAATGGCCATGCTGGGGAGACGATGGTGACTCAGGTGAGCTGGAAGAGGAAAAGCACCCCTAGAATTCCTGGTCTGGCAGCCATGGTGGTGCATGCCTGTCTTCCCAGCACTGGAGAGGCTGAGGCAGGAGAATTACTGCAAATTTGAGGGGCTACTGTCATGGGCCTCCCTAGGCTACACCACCAAGGCCTGGATCCAAGGTCCCTGCTGTGCCCACATCCTCCTCGCCCCTCTTTTCCCCAGGCCAAGACGAAGGGGCTGCAGAGCGGCGTGGACATTGGGGTCAAGTACTCAGAGAAGCAGGAGCGGAACTTTGATGACGCCACCATGAAGGCTGGCCAGTGTGTCATCGGGCTGCAGGTGACCGTGCCATGACGTGGGCCCCTGGTGTCTTCTCAGGGAGGCTCTGGGGCCTGGCAGGCCAGCTTGACCCCTCCTGTGCCTCCACAGATGGGCACCAACAAGTGCGCCAGCCAGTCGGGCATGACGGCCTACGGCACTCGGCGCCACCTCTACGACCCCAAGAACCACATCTTGCCACCCATGGACCACTCCACCATCAGCCTGCAGATGGGCACCAACAAGTGTGCCAGCCAGGTGGGCACTGACCTCGGTGCGGCCGAGGCTTTGCTTTCCCCTCTGGGGAAGTGTCTAAGCCACCATGCCTCAGTTTCCCCTAAAGGGTTGTTCGAGATTCTGTTCAATTCTACTCAGTTTTAAGATCCTAGGCAGCCAGGTATGGGGGCACATGCTTGTCTTCCCAGCACATTGGGAGGCTGAGGCAGGAGGATCTCAAGTTCAAGCCTAGCCTAGGCAACTTAGTGAAGCTCTGTCTCAAAATTGAAAATGAGCTGAAAAGTAGCTCAGTGCAGAGGCCTTCGGTTCCATTCCTAGTATTGCACAAGAAAAGATAAGAAAAGATTGTAAGATCTTCAGATTTTCCACCCAGTTGAATGTATGTGTCCGTGTAATGGTATTGGAGCCCTCAGTTGCTCTGAAGAACTAAGCCCTAGCTGAGGAGCTCCCTGGCTGGCAAGGAGAAAGTGGAACAGTCCTGGTTTCAAGTGGTCGGCACTGAATCAGGAGAAAAGGAGCCCCCACTGGAACAAAGATCCACACTTCAGAGTCTGGAGCAAGCCCTGGAAAGACTCTAAGAGATTCTTGAGGTGTTTTTTTTTGAGTCAAGATGTCACTGATGTCACAAAATTGCCCAGGCTATGGTGGAACTTGAGGTCCTCCTGCCTCAGCCTCCCAGAGCACTGGGATGACAGGTGTGCGCCACTATGTATGCACCATGGGGGAGATTCTGTATCTGGTTTCAAAGCAGCCGAGGAAACCACCTGGGAGCTGTGGGACCTCTTTTCCCCTCCTGCCCCATAGTGACCCTTCCCCTCTTTCTCCAGGTGGGAATGACGGCTCCTGGGACGCGGAGGCACATCTACGACACCAAGCTGGGGACCGACAAATGCGACAACTCCTCCATGTCCCTGCAGATGGGGTACACGCAGGGCGCCAACCAGAGCGGCCAGGTGTTTGGCCTTGGCCGCCAGATCTACGACCCCAAGTATTGCCCTCAGGGCACAGTGGCCGATGGAGCCCCCTCCGGGACCGACGGCCCAGAGGATGCCTTGGAGTATCCGCCCTACTACCAGGAGGAGGCCAGCTGCTGAGGCGGTGCTGACCCCCACATCATCCCTCCATCCTGGTCTTTGGTTTTTCTGTTTCCTTCTTTTCTTTTTAACATAGTCAGTGGTGCAGGTTGGGTGGGATGGGATCTCTGGGAGCTCTTTTCCCTTATTTTTTTGTGTTTTGAGACAGGGTCTCGCTGTGTGTCTTAGGCTGGAACAAACTCACTATGTAGCACAGGCTGGCCTCCTGTTTGCAATGACCCTCCTGCCTCAGCCTCCCAAGTACTGGGCTACAGGCCTTCACCACCACACTTGGCTCCCTATGCTGTTTCTGTACATTTGCAGGACTGAGCCACTGGGTGGGGAAGGAGTTGACCATATTGGGGTGCTGTGCTGTGGGGTGGAGGGGTCCCTGACCCCTGGTTTCCCAGCAGGCCTTGGGCAGAGCCATATAGGGGAGAGACAGGACCAGCCAGGGGAACCTGGCCCCAAGTGGTTTCCTGTTTCCTCCTCCCCATGAGCTTGTGGTTTCTGTACCCACAAAGGTTTCAGGCTGTTTTAAGGGAAGAAAACACCTTTCTTTCTTTTCTTTCTTTCTTTCTTTCTTTCTTTCTTGCAAGGGGGTGGGTGTGGGGATGGTGAGGAGGTGATATGATATGGGTCCCCTGGGAAAGGGCTGGACCACAGCCCTAAAATATAGGAGCCTCGAGGAGCCCGGATGGCCTGCCTAGAGCCTGCCCCCACCTTGGCCCTCTCGATTCCCCTGCCCCTGTCCCGCTCTGGGCCTGACCCGCCGTACTCACCCCTCTTTTCCCTGCCCTCACTGGCCTGCCGAATACTGGACGTGGAGCCCCAGCCAGGGGCCCCTGGACTGAGATAATGTGAAATACAAGTGTGGACCAAAGCAATAAAAAACCCTCCGTTTTTAAGAAGAAAATGCCTGATATTTGAGAGCTCCCTCACCAGCACCCCTGGTGTGGGGGGTGGATTTGCTTTGACCCTTTGTAGGGGAGGCTCTGGGAGGAGAAACTACCTGGGAGGCCTAAGGGGAATCAGGCCTGAGGCCGTAAGGTGAGTCTGGTTTAAAGCCCAGAACTTGGGTAAGGGGAGAAATTAAGAAGGAAAGGAGAAACCTGAGCTCGAACTCGGCCTGCCCTGTTAGTCCTGGCTCCACCCTATGGCCATCTTTCAGGCTCCTGGCCTCTACTGATCCCCTCTTCCTGAGGAACTCCTGTACATCCTCAGAGTCACCTTCCTCCGTGGAACACCTATCCCGTCCTGGGGTAGTGGGAGTGATTTTAAGGCATTTCATTGAGCTACACCCTGAGTCCTTTTTTGTTGTTGTTCTGGGAATGGAACTCAGGACCTTTCGCTTGCCAGGCAGGCAGTCGTGCCGCTGAGCTATTTTTCCGGCCCCAGTCCTTTCTTAAATTTTGCATTTTGCTAACTTAGCCAGGTTGGGCTTGAAGTTGCCATCCTCCTGCCTCAGCCTCCCAGAATACTAGGATTCCAGGTGTGCACCACCACACGAACCCCCATATTATGGAGGGCAAATGGTATCCCTGAGTCTCACTCTGGCTAGGTTCCAGGTCCCTGGGAGACAAGGTCTCTGGGGAGTGGGCTGAGGGAGAGATGAGCGAGCAGCCACCGAGATTGGACGCCGCAACACGTGTGTGTTCCCTTTAAGAAACCCGGCTCGAAGCTACGGGCGGTAATTCCGCCTTCTCAGGCGCTCGAAGTTCCGGATGGGTCGCTCTGAGAGTGGCGAGCGCTGAGGCCAATAACAGCGGCCAAGGGCGGGGCGCTGCCGGGGCTCCGGGTCGGGAAGCGCAGTCAGCGGCCGCGGCACCTTGCCAGCCCGGGTCTCCTTTTAAAAGGGCCGTACTCCCCGGCCACTGTCCGGCGGAGGAAAGGTGGCTGGAGCTGGGGGGCCAAGCGGTGAGAGGAACCCAGAGAAGGAGGAAGGAAGGAGACTCGAGCATGTAGGGTGGGGTTTGGAGGTGGCCAGAGGTCAGCTGCCTGGAAGTGAGGGGATGCTAGCCGTGCCCCAGGGCATCCTCTTTCCTTCCCGGAGAATTGAGCGGCCGCTGGACTGATCAGCAGTGCTCACGGGGGGTGGGGGAGGTGGCATTGGGGCTACTCGAAGGGCCTGTGCCCGCCTGCACCTGCGAAGTCCCCATATGACTCTGTTCCTGAATCCTGCTAGGAAGGAGCCCTGGCGCGGGTGTCGGTTCTGCTTGCTGCCCCTGGGCATCAGTTTTGTTATCTGGAGGATAAAGCAGACCAGAGCCGTTCGGTTCCAAGGAAATGACAGGACTAGGAGTCTAGATCTGCCTCTTCTCCTGACCCATTTCCTGGAGCCTGTGTTTTTTCGAAGGATCAGTACTGCATGAAGGGGCGGGCTCAGGTGGGTCGCGCTGGCTCTCTGGGAACCTAGATTTGCCCCCACTTTTCTGTGCTGGGCATTACTGTACGTCCCCTGCCCTTTTAACAGTTTTATTTACTTACTTATTATTTATTTTTATTTTTTGGAGACAAGAGCTCTAAATTACTAAGTTGCCCAGGCTTGGTTCTAATTTGTGAACCTCCTGCCTCAGCTTCACAGAGCGCTGGGATTACAGGCCTGCCCCATCAGGTCTGGCTAATTTGTCTTTTCTTGAGCCTCAGGTTTCCTATTCTGTTACTGGAGTGAGTCTAGTAAGCCTTGCCAGAGTCTAGTAAGCCCTGCCAGTTAGGCAGTTGACATGTTCAGCACAGTAAACATTCGTTGCTATTATCATTTTTTGGACAGGCGGGGTGAAAGGAAACCTTCCTTGGGTCTGGGTTGAGGCCAAGAAGGCGCCAGACCTGGACCCAGTCTCTGGGTGGGGCTTGGGGTGGAACCTGGTGACGGAAGCGTTAAACTGAGGCTCCGCCCCCGTAGATTCGGGGATGGTCTTTAGGCCCCTTTGTGGGAGCGACAGCCCTAGCAACCACTCAGCTGCGAGGACGGCTTCGGGCAGTGTTCCCATTGGTTCATTCCACCCGGGTGGAGGCGAATCCTTTATCAACTGCTTACTGTAGACCTGGCTCTAATAGAGCTTCCCTGACCTGGACCCTGACGGTCTGATAGTGAGAGGGATGAATTCACAGAGGGGCAGGGGATTGCCTGCAGCGACACAGCACGACCCTTGCACTGACCCCTCCATCCTGTTCCTTGTGCAGTGTCACCATGGGTTTCCGAACACAGCTGATGCTGTTGCTCTGGAAGAATTTCACATATCGCAGGAGACAGCCGGTAATGCCCCGGGGCGCCGGCCCGGTGGAATGGGCATGATCCCCACGATCCCCACGACCTCCCGCCAATTCTGCCTGCCCCCCAGGTTCAGCTCCTGGTCGAGTTACTATGGCCTCTCTTCCTCTTCTTCATCCTGGTGGCCGTCCGTCACTCGCACCCCCCACTGGAGCAACATGAATGTAAGCTCTGAGGACGGGGGCTTTGTGTGCGGGGAAGGGGCTGTGCAAGCAGCGGCAGCCGGTACGCGCCCCTGGGAGTGAGCTTGCTGTCGCCCATGGCTTACAAGCCATGGAGTGGGCAGTCTGCAGAGGCGGGGCTTCATACGGAATCCACGTCTGTCCCCAGGCCACTTCCCCAACAAGCCGCTGCCCTCGGCGGGCACCATCTCCTGGCTCCAGGGTCTCATCTGCAACGTGAACAACTCCTGCTTCCGGAAGCCCACTCCAGGGGAGGAGCCGGGCGTCCTGAGCAACTTCAATGAGTCCCTGTAAGCAAAAGGCAGTGCAGTGCCAGGGCTGGCTAGGAGCCCGGCTCGGGTGGGGCCCTGAGCCTCCAGCCTTGTCTCTGTCCCCAGGGTGTCCCGGCTCCTAGCAGACGCCCGCACTGTACTTGGCGGGGCCAGTGCCCGCAGGACGCTGGCTGGCCTGGGTGCGCTGATGCCCACACTTAGGGCTATCTACAATGCAGGTGAGTCGGCTGAGGTCCCCCACCTACCCCCCTGCGTGATGGGGACCGTGGAGTGGGGGCCTCTCTGGCCAAGGTTTGCATGGCCCTGTTGTGTGCATTCGGCCCCCAGCCCAGCCTCAGCAGGATAATCAGCAGGAGCGACCTTCCCTCAACCTTGAGCTACTGAGGACACTGTTGCAAGGGGTGAGCAGGACTGAGGGACCAGCTGCTCTTGGGAACCACTGATACCAGGCTCCCGGACCTAAAGGGACATTCCTCATCCTGTGTCTGGACAGGGAGTATGTGGCATGGTGACAAAGACTCCAGCCAGTATGTGACCTTAAACAAGTCCTTGCACCTCTCAGAGCCTCAGTTTCCACATGTATAGAATGGGCGCAAAGATAACATGGTGGAAATTTAGTGGAGTGCTTGTCCTTAGGTGACAAGATCCTTGTCACTCTTGGCATCTTTTCCCCAGGAATCTCTGAGGTCCATCCTGAGCCAAGCACAGGAGCCCATGGGAAGCTTTGTGGAGGCCGCTGAGGACCTGGCCCAGGAGGTGAGACTTCCCACCCAAGATGGGTATGGTGGCACTTGTCTGTCACTGCAGCACTCTGAGAGGCTGAGGCAGGAGGATCTCAAGTTCCAGCCCAGCTGGGACACCCTATCAAGACTGTCTCAAAATAAAAAGAACAAAAAGAGGTGGGGATGTAGCTCATTACAAATGAGTTCAATCCTCACTACTGAAAGGAAAAGAAAAAAGAAAAAAGGTTCCACTGAGCATCGAGCTCAGCCAGGAAGCGATAAGGACAGGCTGTCCCTTGGTCAGATTTTCTGTGCACTTGTAGCAAAAGCCAGGATTAGGAGAAGGGGCTTTCAGTGGGGTCTCTGACCTGGTTAGGGCTTGGTGGTGGCTCCGGTGGTGGGAAGATTGCCTCTGCCCTCTGATGACCTCTCCTTAGCTCCTAGCGCTGCCCAGCCTGGCAGAGCTTCGGGCTGTGCTACAGAGACCCCAGGGGACAAGCAGCTCTCTGGAGCTGGTGTCTGAAGTTCTGTGCAGTGCCAAAGGCCCCAGCAGCCCCGGGGGCCTCTCCCTCAACTGGTACGAGAATGGAGACTTGAGAGAGCTGGCGGGGACGGAGCAGGCGCCAGACCTGCCAGACCACAGCCTGAGTGAGTGACAGGCCTCAGTTTCCCTGCTTGGAAAGTGGGGTGGTGGGTGTGGAGCTGGGGCTCATGGCATCCGCACCCCAGGCCCTGCTTGCTTAAAGCTGATGGGGACACTGGGCGACCACCCGCTGTCCCGCCTGCTCTGGAGACGCCTAAAGCCACTGGTCCTTGGGAAGCTGCTCTTTGCCCCTGACACGAATTTCACCCGGCAGATCATGGCTCAGGTGAGGATGCTCTGATACTGGGGGAAGAGGTGGGGCCAGAGGGTTAGGGCACTGTGTTCGGAAGAGGGAGCAATTTAGTGTGGTGGCACACACGCCTATCATCCCAGCACTTGGAGAGCCTGAGGCAACTAGGCAATTTAATGGGACCCTGTTTCTAAAAAATAAAGCATATAAAAAGGCCAGGAATATAGCTCAGTGCAAAAGCCCTGCATTCAATGCCCAACACCAATAAAACAAAACAGGTGGAGGAGCCAGAGGAAGTGCCCAGAGGCCCTCAGGACAGGGTGGTGGCAAAGGAGTGTGGACCCTTTCCTACAGGTGAACCGGACCTTCGAGGAGCTGGCCCTGCTGAGGGACATCCAGGAGGTCTGGGGCATGCTGGGACCCCAGCTCTTTGGTTTTCTGAACAACAGTGCAAATGTGGCCATGCTGCAGGTAGGGCTGGGGTAGAGGCAGGGCAGGGGGAGGCCTCACTTGGAGGAAGTGGGACCCCTGTTGCACAGGAGTCGGGCTCCTGTAGTGAGGTACCAGAGACCTCCCTCACCTGAAACCTCCCCCAGAGTCTCCTGCATATGCAGGAGAAAAGGAAGCGGCCAGGACCTGGAGGCGGCACAGGGACTGGGGCCCTTCAGTCTTTCCTGGACCCGAACAGGGGCGGCTACAGCTGGCAGGAGGCATATGCTGATGTGGACCTCGTGGTACGCACGCTGGGTGGCGTGATGGAGGTGAGGACCTGGAAGGAGGCAGGGTCCAACCTGGTGATCGGAGTGTGGAGGGTAGCTCCACTCTAGGGTTCCAAAGGGGAGAGGCCTTGTCCTGTGGAGGCCCTAAGGGGACAGGTTTGCACACTCCCCGGCCCCCCGCAGTGCGTGTCTCTGGACAAGCTGGAGGCCACTCCCTCAGAGGCCGCCCTGGTATCCCGGGCCCTTCAGCTGCTGGCTGAGCGCCGCCTCTGGGCTGGCGTCGTCTTTCTGGGGCCAGAGGAGGCCCTCGACCCTGCAGAAGTATCGGTGTCAGGACTGAGTCCTGGACACTTGCGAGTCAAGATTCGCATGGACATTGATGATGTCACCAGGACCAACAGGATCATGGACAAGTGAGCGTGGTGGGCAGGGCTGGATTAAGAGTGTGGTGCTTGGGGCCAGGCAATTCAGCCTATTGGAGACTGAGGGGCGGAACCTAGGTGGTGCCGGTAGAAGACAAAGTAGGCAGAGCCCAGGGAACCTTAGACCAATCAGGATCGTGATGGGCGTAGCCTATGTACTAGGGGCGGGCCAAGGCCCTCCCATGTGGGAGATAGGTGGAGAGCGGTGTGGGCGGGCCAAGGGCGTTCAGCCTATTGGATACAGTTATGGGCAGAACCTGAGCTTTACCCATATAAACTGTCTAAGGCACTCTTCCCAGAGAAGAGTGGGAAGAATGCCTTAGACAATTGAGAGTATTGGTGGGCGTGGCCTGGCGTCCAGGGATATAAAAGGAGAATGGGTCTAAGTGGAAGGTTGTACACCCAGGCCAGGTGCAGTATTGAGCGGGCAGATTAAAGACAGCTAAGGCTGTGACGGACAAGGAGCTCCCAGTTGACTGCCACGCCCCTCGCACAGGTTTTGGGACCCGGGCCCGGCCGCGGACCCCCTGTCGGACCTGCGCTATGTATGGGGCGGCTTCGTGTACCTGCAGGACTTGGTGGAGCGGGCGGCCGTGCGTGTGCTCAGCGGCGCTGACCCCGGCACCGGCCTCTACCTGCAGCAGATGCCCTACCCGTGCTACGTGGACGACGTGTAAGCGCTGAGCCCACCCCTTTCAACCCGCCCCCCCCGCCGCCCCCGTCCCGGAGCTTAGGCGACACTCAAGGCTGCAAGCGTCCTGGGACCCCCAGCAGGGGGAGGGGCCAAGGGTCCTCGAGGATCTTGGGGCACAGAGGGAAAGAGGGAAAGTGGCTTCTACTGAGACCTGGACCCCTGCTGCATCAGGTTCAGAGGTGGGGGAACCTCGGAGTCCCAGGGCAAGTGGCCATGCTACGTTGGGGCGGGGGGGGGGGCGCAGAGTCCCCATCCCTATCCCTGTGTCCCTCCCAGCTTCCTTCGGGTGCTGAGCCGCTCGCTTCCGCTCTTCCTGACGCTGGCCTGGATCTACTCAGTGGCGCTGACCGTGAAAGCCGTGGTGCGCGAAAAGGAGACGCGGCTGCGCGACACGATGCGCGCCATGGGGCTAGGCCGCGCGGTGCTCTGGCTCGGCTGGTTCCTCAGCTGCCTTGCGCCCTTCGTCCTCAGCTCCTCGCTGCTGGTGCTGGTGCTCAAGGTGCGCCCCTTGGCCTCCTCGGTGCCGCAGGGGCACGCGGGGCTCTGAGGCTCGGGCGCTCGGATCGGCGCGAGCCCCAGAGCCCTAGCCAAGTAGGGACAGAGCCCTGAGCCCCCTTTGCACCCCCGCCACAGCTGGGGGACATTCTCCCCTACAGTCACCCGGCCGTTTTGCTCCTCTTCTTGGCGACCTTCGCGGTAGCCACCGTAGTCCAGAGTTTCCTCCTGAGCGCCTTCTTCTCCCGTGCCAACCTGGCCGCTGCCTGCGGAGGCCTCGCCTACTTTTCTCTCTACCTGCCTTACGTGCTGTGCGCAGCCTGGCGGGACCAGCTCCCCGCGGGGGGCCGCGTGGCCGCGGTGAGGGCCAGGGCGGGGCGGGGCGGGGCGGGGCTGGCGCCGGCGCCCCTGGACGCGGCCGCCTGCTGACCTGCCCGCCGCAAACTGCAGAGTCTGCTATCGCCTGTGGCCTTCGGCTTCGGGTGCGAGAGCCTGGCGCTGCTGGAGGAGCAGGGCGAGGGCGCGCAATGGCACAACTTGGGCCGTGCGCCCGCGGCCGATGTCTTCAGCCTAGCTCAGGTCTCGGGCCTCCTGCTGCTGGACGCTACGCTCTACTCCTTCGCCATCTGGTACCTGGAGGCCGTGTGCCCAGGTGGGCCTTAGGGACGTGGGGCCCTGGGCGGGGACGCAACTGCGTACCAGGTGACTTCTGGTCTTTGGACCCCCAGGTTAGGTTCCTTCTACAGGCGGGATTGTGGCGCACGCGCGCCTGAGACTGTCTGGACCTGGGGTGGTGGGGCGCGCCTGTAATCCTTAGCGTTCTGGGAGGCTGAGACAGGAGGCTCGCAAGTTCGAGTCCAGCCTGGTCATTTTAGCAAGTTAGCTAGACTAGTCTCTTACAAAAAAAAAAAGGTAGCCGGCCTTCCCCATACCTGAAGACTCAAGTCCCAGATGAGAGGGCGGAGCTTCCCAGCATTAGCCTCTTGGAAGCTGCCTGGTGGTGGTACTTGGCAGCGAGCCAAAACCCCACCCACCTGACTACCCAGCCTGCAGGAGTGGAGCCAGGCTTAGGCGCCCTCCTTGCGGAAAGCAAGCATAACTGAGAGCCACTTCCGTCCAGGCCAGTACGGGATCCCCGAACCGTGGAATTTCCCCTTTCGGAGGAGCTACTGGTGTGGACCTGCACCCCCCAAGGGTCCTGCTCCAGCCCCTGCCCTTCAGGACCCAAAGGGTGAGACCCCACCTAACCTGCTTCTTTCCCATTTGGACTCCAGAGGCCCACTCATCTCCAAATAAACCAGGTTCCCCACACTCTAGTCCCCACCCCCACCCCCAGCCCTGGTTGCAGGCTTCCCTGAACTCGATTTTCAAGGTAGTACTGGGAGGCGAACCCAGTGCCTTGACACTAAGCTACATGCCCAGCTCTTTTCGTATTTTTTTTCTGGGAACGGGGAATTGAACTCAGGACCTTGGGCCCGGGATATATCCCCAGCCCTCTCTTTTTCTATTTTTTAAGACAGTCTTGCTAAATTTCTCCAGCTGAGCTCAAACTTGACATCCTCCTGCCTCAGCCTCCCAGAAGGCTGGACTGCAGGTGCCCATCACCATCTCTAACTCCTACAGACTCCAGCCTGACCCAATTCCAGTTCTAAACACCACCCCTGCCTCTTTCTGCAGTGTTAGTGGAAGCGGCACCACCCGGCTTATGTCCTGGAGTCTCCATCCGGGGCCTGGAGAAGCACTTCCCAGGTTGCCCGCAACCAGCCCTACGAGGGCTTAGCCTGGATTTCTACCAAGGCCACATTACTGCCTTCCTGGGCCACAACGGCGCTGGAAAGACCACCACTCTGTGAGCTGCCCGACATGCTGCTCCCTACCCTGAACTCCCTTCCTCATCTGTCCAGTGGAGAACACACCTGGGGTTAGAAGGTTCTGGGATGTAACCTAGGCGTGTAATGACACACGCCTGTCATCCCAACACTCTGGGAGGCTGAGGTAGGAGGATGGAAAGTTCCAGCCTATCCTGGGCAACTGAACATTTGAGCAAGACCCTGTCTCAAAATTTTAAAAAGAGGGCTGGGAATATAGCTCAGTGGCATAAGTGCCTGCCTGAAAGCGCAAGGTCCTGAGTTTGATTCCTGGTACAAAAAAAACAAAAAAAAGAAAATTTTAAAAAGGACTGGGATGTAGCTCAGTGGGAAGGCCCTGGGTTCTGGAGTATACTCAGGGAATGGTAGTCCCATTTCACTTTGGGCTTACAAAAGACAGGGATAAAGTATTTTCTCGGCTTCAGATTCCTCCCTATAAAATGAGGACACAATACCCCTTTGGATATAATCCCAGCATTCTGGAGGCTGAGGCAGGAAGATCACTACAAGTTTTTGGTCAGCCTGGGCTACATAGAAAGACCCTGTCTGAAAGAAAAAACCTAAAACACACCTTTGGGGTGGATGTAGAGTAGGAGTCCTGAGAGAGGTGCTGCTCTGAGACCCCTGCACCCCCAGGTCCATCCTGAGTGGCCTCTTCCCGCCCAGCGGTGGCTCGGCCTTCATCCTGGGGCACGATGTCCGGTCCAGCATGGCAGCTGTGCGGCCTCACCTGGGCGTGTGCCCGCAGTACAACGTCCTGTTTGACATGTGGGTACTGGTGGCTGGGGGCGGAGTCCCCACAAGCCCTGCCCCCTGATGGCCGCCCTTCTTCCTGGCCGCAGGCTCACGGTGGAGGAGCATGTGTGGTTTTATGGACGGCTAAAGGGTCTGAACGCGGCTGCCGTAGGCCCCGAGCAGGACCGGCTGCTGCAGGACGTGGGGCTGGTCCCCAAGCGGTGCACACAGACCCGCCACCTCTCTGGTGAGCTCGCCAGAGGGCGGGGAAGCAAGGACAAATCCAGGCTCTGATGTCTGTGTGGGTGGGCAGAAACGGCTGAGACCCCCATCTCCCTAAGGCGGGATGCAGCGGAAGCTGTCAGTGGCCATTGCCTTCGTGGGCGGCTCCCGTGTGGTTATCCTGGATGAACCCACGGCTGGTGTAGATCCTGCCTCCCGTCGTGGCATTTGGGAGCTGCTGCTCAAATACCGAGAAGGTGAGAGCTTGAGGAAGACTGAGGTCCACCCTGCCACACACCGATTCTGCTTCTGGGCATTCAGGAAAGGTTTCTGGCAAGGCAGTGCTGGTGTGGGGTTTAGAGGGATGTGTAGGAGTTTGTCACCTGACATAGTACACAATTCCATGGTGGAAACCAAAGCTTTGGGAAAGTCCGGGTAGCCTGAGATGGTTCGTGTGGGTTGGGTCCCCATGCCCAGGTCGCACACTGATCCTCTCCACACACCACTTGGATGAGGCTGAGCTACTAGGAGATCGAGTGGCTATGGTGGCAGGTGGCCGCCTGTGCTGCTATGGCTCACCGCTGTTCCTGCGTCGTCACTTGGGCTCTGGCTACTACCTGACACTGGTGAAGAGCCCCCCACCCCTGACCACCAGAGAAGAGGTGAGGACCCTGGGGCCCTGACCCCCCATAGCTTCTTCCAGCCTGGTTACCTTGCCAACCACTGCCCCTGCCTGCAGGGTGACAGTGACTGGAAGGACAGACTGGGCACTGCACAGAAGCACGAGCCAGGCAGCCAGGACAGAACAGCAGGTAAGAGCTGGCCTGGGCCATCCAAAGGAGGGGAGGTGGCAGTGTGGCTTAATTCAGGAGATCCCAAGGGCCAGACGTGCTGGCACATGCCTGTCATCCCAGTACTTGGGAGGCTGAGGCAGGAGGGTTGTCATGAGTTTGAGGCCAGCCTGGGCCACATAATGAAACCCTCTTTCAAAGAAAACCACAAATATTCAGGGGAACCCTGAGTGGACCTCTGATCCCCAGCCTTGGGATACATCAAAACAGTGACTTTGTTCAACTCTGGTCCATACCTTTACTCCATCTTATAATCTCAGCACTCTGGGAGGCTGAGGCATGAGGGTCTCAAGTTTAAGTCTAGCCTGGATAACTTGTAATTTAGAGAGACCCTGTGTCAAAATAAAAAATCAAAAGGGCTGGGGTTAGAGCTCAGTGTGGAGACCTGTGTTCCATCCCTTTTAACATAAAAACAAAAACAAAACCTGGGTCAACTAGAAAACAAAGCTACCTCTGACCTCTGCCTGCAGGGCCAGGGGTGGGGATCTCGCAGACCCTGCTTCTCCCAGATGCACCCCAACTTCTGAGCCTGGTGCAATGCTGGGTGCCAGGGGCACAGCTGGTGGAGGAGCTGCCCCATGAACTGGTGCTGGCGATGCCCTATGAGGGTGCCCAGGATGGCAGCTTCGCCAAGCTCTTCCAGGAGCTAGACAGGCAACTCGGCACACTGCGGCTCACTGGCTACGGGATCTCGGACACCAGCCTGGAGGAGGTGCCAGGGGGCTGTGGGGGAAGCCTATGTGGGTCCTCTGGGTGAGCAAGGGAGGCCTGGAGGAGAGGGCCTTTGGAGTATGACTACGAGTTTGCTTATGGACAGCAGGGGCGTTACAGTAGGGGTTAGGGGTAGGGGGAGAGCTGGTGGGTGGAGGTAGATGAGGGGCTCCTTCCTGCGGCCCCCAGGCTCTCAGCTCTCTGTTTGTTTCCCCAGATTTTCCTGAAGGTGGTAGAAGACAACAGCAGGGACCTAGAACGGATGGGAGTGCCTGCAGCTCCCAGAACCTTGAGCTTTCACCCTGATCCAGAGCCGGGTACGACCTCAGGCCCAGTCTTCATCCCTGGTTGAGCCCTGCCCCCAATGCATAGCCCTGCCCCTGACTTCTCTGCCCATGACCCTTAACCTTGGCCCCTGGCTGAACACCGACCCCTGCCCATGACCCCTGTTGACCCAACAGCTGGTACGTCCTGGGCACATGTGCCTGTGGCCACTCCGCGGCTCCCAAAACTTCCCAAAGAGTCAGCCCTGGGGAGCGGAGAGCCGGGTGAGTCCCGCCCTTGCCCACCATGACCCCCATGGCCTCCACAGCCTAACCTCTGATCCTCCCATCCCCCCAGCTGGCTTGGCCTCAGAGACACAGGCTCTGCAGGGTTCTGGGCCAGACATCACAGGCCGGGTCCAGGGCTGGGCACTAACCTACCAGCAGCTACGGGCCCTCCTTTTCAAGCGCTTTCTGCTTGCTCGGCGCAGCCACCGAGGCCTGTTCGCACAGGTAAGGGGACCCATCCAGCATGGGGAGGGGCTTGGGCCAGGAGTCCCTGGGTACTGTCTACATCCCAGCTATCCACTCAGTGGCTTCATTCAACAGTTCAGGCCCATGTGTACTTAATGAAGGCACTGGGAGCCATGGATAGTTCTATAGAAGAGCAGGGATGGGTAGGGTGGAGGTGGCATTTGATGAGCTATTCCCCCAGATCGTACTCCCCGCCCTCTTCGTGGGCCTGGCTCTGGTGTTCAGCCTCATCGTGCCTCCTTTTGGCCACTATCCAGCGCTGCAACTCAGGCCTGCCATGTATGGTGCCCACGTGTCTTTCTTTAGGTGGGTGCTGGAGACAGAAGGTGGGTGGGGGGAGGGCTGGGGACTTAGGGCAAAGCCATGACCCCACATCCCCCCACAGTGATGATGCCCCAGGGGACCCAGACCGGGCACGCCTGCTGGAGGCACTGCTGGAGGAGGCTGGCCTGGAGCAGCCGGAAGTACACAACAGCTCCACCCGGTGTGCCCACCCTCCCTGCCTTGCTTTGCCCTCTGGGCTCCAGCCCACTTACTGGGGTGTCTAGGACCTCTGGTAACACTGCCTTCACTTCCACAGGGCCCCCCAGTGTCTACAGGGCCCCACGTGCCACTTCTCGGTCCCTGAGGTTCCCACCAACGTGGCCAAGGTCTTGGCCAGCGGCAACTGGACACCAGGGTCCCCATCCCCAGACTGCCAGTGCAGCCGGCCTGGTGCCCGCCGCCTGTTGCCTGACTGTCCTGCTGCGGCCGGGGGACCCCCGCCACCCCAGGCCCTGACCAGTTCGGGGGAGGTGGTGCAGAATCTGACGGGCAGGGACCTATCTGACTTTCTGGTCAAAACCTACCCACAGCTGGTGCGCAAGGGGTGAGCAGCCATTCGGGGCATGGGTTGCCTTTTTTTTTTTCCAGTACTGGTGATCAAACCCAGGGCCTTCACACTGAGCTACATCCCCAGCCTTTCTTATTTTTAATTTAGAGACAGGGACTTGATGTGTCACTAAATTGCCTAGGCCTGGCTTGAACTTGAGATCCTCCTGCCTCAGCCTCCTAGAGTGCTGGGATGACAGTGGTGCTCTACCACACCCTACTGGAGAGAGCAGCTTGGGTGCCAGATGGGTGGGACGCCAGCTGGGGCCCTCCTCTGTGTTTGCATCTTGCTCTTAACTCAGACATCTGTGTGTCCCCATCCCTGTCTCTCCATCTGTCTGTCCCTCCCACAGCCTGAAGACCAAGAAGTGGGTGAATGAGATCAGGTAAGGGGACCCGGCCTGGGTCCTTGCACCTTTCCCATGCCTTCTGCCTTCCCTTGTCTTCCTAGTCCTCAGGTGCCACCCTCACCACTGCTCAGGTATGGGGGCTTCTCGCTGGGGGGCCGTGACCCGGGCCTGCCCTCTGGTCAAGAGCTGGGCCAGGCGGTGGAGGAGCTGCGGGCACTGCTGAGCCCCCAGCATGGTGGGGCCCTTGACCGCGTCCTGAACAACCTCACCCTGTGGGCTCTTGACCTGGACACTCAGAGCAGCCTCAAGGTGGGAACTGGGGTACAGGTAGGTGTCCCCCCTCCACCGCCCTCACCTTGAGAGAGACCCTGACCTGGTAACCGTGACTGCTCTCAGGTCTGGTTCAACAACAAGGGCTGGCACGCCATGGTAGCCTTTGTCAACCGAGCCAACAATGCGCTCCTGCGTGCTCAGCTTCCCCCGGGCCCCGCCCATCAGGCCCACAGCATTGTCACTCTCAGTCACCCGCTGAACCTGACCAAGGAGCAGCTGTCAGAGGCTGCGCTGTGAGTCTCAGTCTTGTTCCCCTCCCGTGCCTCAGTGTCCCTGCTGTTCCTGGTGGTGGGGCTGGATTTGAACTCCGCCACATGCTGGCCACGTAAATAGGCGCCCTTGTTCCCAGCATGGCCTCCTCGGTGGACGTCCTGGTCTCCATCTGTGTGGTCTTCGCCATGTCCTTCGTCCCAGCCAGCTTCATCCTGGTCCTCATCGAGGAGCGTGTCTCTCGGGCCAAGCACCTGCAGCTCATAGGGGGCCTATCCCCGACTCTCTACTGGCTCGGCAACTTCCTCTGGGACATGGTGCGGGGGTGGGGGGCTGCTGAGAAGGGCATGAGTGAGGTCTGCAGGGTGGTAAGACCCAAACACCCTTTCCCAAAACAGCCAGGGAGGTTGAAGCTGAGTGTGGTGGTGCATGCCTCTTGTCCCAGCTCCCTGGGAAACTGACACAGCAGGATCGCAAGTTCAAGCCCAGCCTTAGGGACTTAGCGAGACTCTGTCTCAAAATAAATAATAAAAAGGGCTGAGGGTGTAGCTTAGTTTGAAGGCACTGGGTTTGATCCTCAGTACTTAAGAAAAAAAAAAAGCAGATTGGGGTAGGGCACAGGGCCAAGGGTAGGAATCACTGTCCCTTCTTACCCAAGGGTGCTTTCTGTCTCCATTGCAGTGTAACTACTTGGTGGCAGCGTGCATTGTGGTCCTGATCTTCCTGGCCTTCCAGCAGAAGGCTTATGTGGCTCCTGAGAACCTGCCTGCACTCCTGCTGTTGTTGCTGCTGTATGGGTGAGGGCCCCACCTGCTGCCGAGGAGGGAGACGGGAGTTCACTGCAGCTCCTGAGAAACTGGAGGTGATCCCAGGCATACTAGCCTCAGTGGTGCGCTAATGTGGCCTTAAAAGCTCATCATGAGCCAAGCACACTGATGCCTGTAATCTCATCACTCTGGGAAGCTGAGGCAGGAAGATCTCAAGTTCAATCGCAGCCTGAATATAGTCATCTGTAGCCCTTGTCACCCCCACAGCTGGTCGATCACACCACTCATGTATCCAGCCTCCTTCTTCTTCTCTGTGCCCAGCACAGCCTACGTGGTGCTCACCTGTATTAACCTCTTTATTGGCATTAATGGCAGCATGGCCACCTTTGTCCTTGAGCTCTTATCTGACCAGGTGGGACTCTGTCAGTTGGGCTGGGTTTGGGATGGATTGGGAGCCTCAGCTCTCTGAACCACAGCTTCTTCCTGCCTCTCGAGCAGAACCTCCAGGATGTGAGCCGAATCTTAAAACGAGTCTTCCTGATCTTTCCCCATTTCTGCCTGGGCCGAGGGCTCATTGACATGGTGCGGAACCAGGCCATGGCTGATGCCTTTGAGCGCTTGGGTAAGGAATTCTTGTCTCATGGGTTGAGGATAAAGGGGGTAGGAGGGCAAATTGCCTCCAGCGAGAGAACTGAGCACTTTGGACATCCCAAATATTGGGCTAAGTTAGTAGTACAAACGTGCAGTACAAACTGCAACATGCAGTTGTAAAGGCTAATTCTATCTTGGGTCATGTCACAAGTGGTTTAAATAAGGGAGGTGATATGTCAGGTCTTTTTTTTTTCTAGTTTTGAGACAGGGTTTCACTATATCATTTAGGCTGGTCTTGAACTTGCTTGTGTAGCCTAGGCTGGCCTTAAACTCACAGCAATTCTCCTGCCTCAGCCTCCTGAGTGCTGGCATTACAGACATGCATCACCACACCCAGCGATATGTCTGTTTTCTAGGCAAATTAGATCTCAACTGAGCATTGTACCCAGAATTTGGTCCTTTCTCCTAAGAGTCCAGGGTGAACTGGAGAGGGTGCCTGACACTGAGTCCTCCAAGGACCTTCCTTCCTATCCCCATAGGAGATAGCCAGTTCCAGTCACCCCTGCGCTGGGAGGTAGTTGGAAAGAACCTCCTAGCCATGATGGTGCAGGGACCTCTCTTCCTCCTCTTCACACTTTTGCTGCAGCACCGAAGCCACCTCCTACCACAGTCAGTGGGGACCAGGGAAGGGTGGCGGGGCCAGGGACCTACTTGAGGCTCACTCATGTCACTTATCCTTAGCCCAAAGCTGGGGCCGCTGCCGCCCCTGGGGAAGGAAGACGAGGATGTGGCCTGGGAACGGGAGCGGGTGACCAAAGGAGCCACCCAGGGGGACGTGTTGGTGCTCAGGGACCTGACGAAGGTAGGCACAGCTGGGCAGAGAGATGAGCTGGAGCCCCCTCTGGCCCCCTTCCTTTCACAGTGACCTGTGTCCCTTCCAGGTGTACCGGGGGCAAAGGACACCAGCTGTGGACCGCCTGTGCCTTGGGATCCCCCCCGGAGAGGTGAGGGAACCACAGGCTGTGGCTGTGGGAATCTGTGCCAAGCACATTTTACTAAATCCTACAAGAACTACTCTGTATTCATCACCCTCCTGAGTGCCTGTATTTGAGGCCACATTAACAATCCCCCGTGAAGCATCTATTGCAGGCTTGACATAAGGGTGCACATCTGTAATTCCAGCACTCTGGGAGGCTGAGGTAGGAGGAGCCCAAGTTCAAGCCCAGTCTAGACAACTTAGCAAGACTCTAATTCAAAATAAAAAATACAAAAGGTTGGAGATGCAGCCCAGTATTCCATCTCCGGGACCACAAAGAAAAAAAGCACCTACTGCATGCTTATATTTATTTATTTATTTTCATTGGTTGTTGTTGTTTTGAGACAGGGCCTTACTACATAGCCCAGGCTGGCCTTGAACTCATGGTGATTGTCCTGTCTCAGCTTCCCCAGTGATAGGCCTGCACCACCATTCCTGGCTTGTTTGTTTTGGTTTATAATTCTATTTACTGAGTACCCCATGTGGTCACGAAAGGAGTACTGAATACTACTTTTGTGTCAGTTGCCTTTTCTCAAGCATTTAGGGAGCACCCCATATGACACACTCGCTCACAGCCAAGACTTAAACAACCCATTTGTCCCAGTTCACATGCATGCTTATACACTCACTCGTCTGCTGTGTGCCATCTTGTGGCACCTGTTGGGTGTCTGCTCACACTGTAAGCTGTTGTGCATGGCACTGTTCACCAGCCATGCTCTCACTGGGAAGCAGGTAGCATTTCATGGGTACTCATGGCAGGGTACCTGCTGTGGGCCGGCACACAGCTGACAGTCTTGTCCGTGGTGTTTGTGGTGTGTGACCTCCTAGGACACCTGCTGGGTGCCTGGATCCATTAGACAAAACCTAGCACCTATCCCAGTTAAATGCCAGCCTCCCCACGGATGCCAGTCATCCTCCTGGGGCTCCGCTTGGCTCTAGGCCCCCATGAGGAGCCCCAGCTACGTGGGAACCAAGGTCTCACTGAGCCCTGTGTGTGTCCCATAGTGTTTTGGGCTGCTGGGGGTGAACGGAGCAGGGAAAACGTCCACTTTTCGCATGGTGTCGGGGGACACACTGCCCAGCGGAGGCGAGGCTGTGCTGGCAGGCCACAGGTGAGGGGACTCCAGGGGATGGGCTGGGAAGGCTGGCCGAGCCAGTGCCCTGCACCACCACGGGTTCCCCCATGCCCTCGGCGCATGGGCCAGGCCCCAAGATACATGCCCTGGCCTGAGTGGGCCCGGATGGGTGGATTCTGAGACCCTGTATGGGCGCTTCCCGGAACCTCCTGTCCCCTGCCTCCCAGCGTGGCCCAGGAACCAGCTGCTGCACACAGTCGTATGGGCTACTGCCCTCAGTCCGATGCCATCTTCGAGCTGCTTACAGGAAGTGAGCACCTGGAACTATTTGCACGCCTGCGTGGAGTCCCAGAGGCCCAAGTAGTGCAGGTGAGCCGCCGCCCCCTTTCCTGCTGCCCTGGGGCAGCCCCGCCCCTGGCTATGGGCCACGCCCCCAAGCTACAAAAAAAAGAAAAGATGCCCTCCTTTGGTTCCTGCCCCTCCCCCAGGACATACTTCGTTCCGGAGTCACAGCTTCTGGCCACACCCCAGGCCCAGAGGAACAAACTCCCTCTTCCCCTTGATTCCACCACTGTCCCCTGCAGGAGGTCTGATTCCGGCTCTCCTAGTCTTACCCTCAAGCTGTGGCCCTATCCTCGGCTCTCTAACTCTTGGTTCCGCCCCTGTCCCCGCCCCCAGATCCCGCTTGGTTAAACCAAGTCCTCAACCCTCCGGGCCCCAGGTCCTCCTTTGGCCAGCCCGCTCCTTCATCCTCACTACCGGCTGTGCATCGCCCGGCTGTGGCTTTGATTAGAGCTTCGCATCTTTCACTCGAGGTCCCCTTCTGGCTCGCTCTGCCACTCAGCTTGCATCCTCAGTGCCCACACTTTACCTCTCTGGCACTGCTCTGTGTGCGCTCTGGTCCTTAGGGTGGCGCCGCTCCATGCTCACCCTAGTTATGCCCATCCTTCTCTTCCTGCCCTGCACCCACTCTGACCCTACTCCATCCCTCAGGGACTCCCCGCATCCCACTCCGCCTCCACCCCCTGCTCATCCTGGCCCCAGCCCTGGGTTAGTCCGGCCGCATGCCCTTTCTAGCCGGTCCAACGCTCACCATAGCCCCGCCCACTTCTTTGTGGTCCCACCCCTTGTTCTCTCTGGCCCTCCCCTTGCTCGCCGTGGCCTGCCCCACTTCCAGAGTGGCCCCGCCCTTGTACACTAGCCCCACCGTCTGCCTGTTCATCCCCTCCCCGTAGCCACTTTGCCCTTGTCCCACTCCCACTCTGGCTCCGCCCCTTACTCTCTAACCACACCTCTGTCCACATTGGCCCCACCTCTTGTTCTCTCTGGCCCCACCCCGCAGACAGCCAACTCCGGCCTGGCGCGCCTGGGGCTTCTGGGTTACGCAGACAGACCAGCAGGCACCTACAGCGGCGGCAACAAGCGGAAGCTGGCGACGGCAGTGGCTTTAGTGGGGGACCCAGCAGTAGTGTTCCTGGTGCGTGGGGGTCCTGGCGGGGCGGGGTCTGGGCCGGGCGTGGGGAGAAAGTAGGACTCGATTTAGTGCCCTCCTCTCTTCCCAGGACGAGCCCACCACCGGCATGGACCCCAGCGCGCGGCGTTTCCTCTGGAACAGCCTCCTAGCCGTGGTGCGGGAGGGCCGCGCTGTGGTGCTCACCTCGCACAGGTGGGCCCCGCACCGCTACACCCCCGGGGCGGAGGTCGAGGAGGTCCGAGCTGGGAGCGAGGTTGTCTAGCGCACAGGTCTATGGGCATGGGGAGGTTTTGAGCCAGTGAGGTGAAAGTCCCGAGAGGAGGAACCTCTAGAGCATCCTGGGCCCGCCAGGAATCCCAGAGAAGGGTGTCCGAGGTCTGGAGGGAGGGTCCTGACCAGGAGAGGATAGGTACCCGCGGCCACCGGCTCATGGAACGGGGCTCCCGCAGCATGGAGGAGTGCGAGGCACTCTGCACGCGCCTGGCCATCATGGTGAACGGGCGGTTCCGCTGCCTGGGCAGCGCGCAGCACCTCAAGAGCAGGTGAGCACCCCAGGAGAGAAGTCTTCAGGGAGGAGTGAAGTTGTGGGCGGGGCACCAGACCTGGGGCCAGAGGGGAAATTGGATCTAACTGAGGAGGTGGCTGGGGCTGTGGCCTGTACTAGAGGTGACTGAGGGGGTGAGGTCAGAGGACTGACGGGCAGGGCTGGGAGGGAGAGGTGATCTTGAGGCTGTGGGTGGGCCCATAGGCGGGGTTAGAGGAATGTGGGTGAGTGGGCGGGGTCTGCAGGTGGGGACACCCTAAGAGAGTAGTGATTAGGGTGCACAAGGTGGAGAGGATTAGGGCGCACAAGGTGGAGCCACATGTGTTGGGGAGGCAGATGGGCTCATGGTTAGGTGTGAACCTGGGGTCATTTGTAGAGATGGGGGACCAGAGAGTAGTAGGGGGGCTATGGGTTGTGAGCAGGCGTCGCTGGTTGGGTGGTTGTGTGCTAGAGAGGTGAGATGGGGCCCTGAGCAGAAGTGGGCGGAGCCAAGATAGCGGGCGGGGCTTTGGAGTGGGTGCGGCTGGGGGGAGGGACAAGGAGGAGCAGGGACCACTCCACGTGCAGGGTAGGTGTCCGGTGGGGCGTGGATGAAGAAGCCCGGGACGGTGTGGGCAAGGTGTAGGGTGTGGTGGGCCGTGGGCACGTGTGGTACCCCTGGCACTGTCCACTCTAGGTTCGGAGCTGGCCACACGCTGACTCTGAGGGTGCCTGCGGACCGGCCAGAGCAGGCCGCGGCCTTTGTGACAGCCGAGTTTCCGGGGGCGGAGCTGCGGGAAGCGCACGGGGGCCGCCTACGCTTCCAGCTGCCACCAGGGGGGTGTTGTGCCTTGGCACGAGTGTTCGGGGAGCTGGCAGCGCACGGCCCTGAGCACGGCGTGGAGGACTTCTCAGTGAGCCAGACCACACTGGAGGAGGTGACCTCGATGCCGGCCAGGGCTGGGGACGTCTGGGGCCCGCACCCTGGGCTCACAGTCCCCTCTCCTTCCCCTTCTCTCTGGGTCAGGTATTCCTGTACTTCTCCAAGGACCAGGGGAAAGATGAGGACGAGGAGGACGCAAAGGAGGTGGCGGAGGTGGAGGCGGACCTGGCACCCGGCCTGCCGTGCTCCAGAAGTGCCTCCCGATGGTTTCTCCGAGACCCCAGCACTGTGGAGACAGTGCTCTGAGCCTTCTTGTCCCGGGGGCAGGCGGAAGACCCCCTATGCCAGAACAAAACAGGCCAGGTTGCTGGGCATGATGGCATGTGCCTGTCATCACAGTACTCAGGAGGCTGAGGCAGAAAGATTCCTGAGAGTTGGTGGACAACCTGGGCTACACAGTGAGTTCAAGGGCAGCCTGGGCTACATACATAGCGAGACCCTGTCTATAAACAAACAACTCCAAAGGGGGTGTGAAGGATGGAGGGCTAGACCGAGCTCCCGGGGAACGTGAAACCCTGGAGGAATAAAGAGAAGGTTGGAAAGATGTGTCAGCATTGTGTGTCTTTCTTTGTGGCAGGCACATGGGGCCCCCTAGGAGCCTGGTGTCCTGTCCCTGGGTCCCTGTGTGCCCACATGGGCCTGGCACCTAAGGGTGATAGCTGGGAGAGCTCAGGACCGTGAAGTGTGGATGAGGTCAGGGCTATGGAATGTCCCAAGCGCCTTAGAGCCTGGAGCACCTGCCTTTCTGCCAGCCCAGAGCCCTCTGCTTGCTGGCCTTTCCTGCCCAGGCCCCAGAGCAATGAGTGAGCAGCAGATGGTTTCAAGAGGCTGCTAGACTGGGTGTGTGCTTGGAGCAAGGCCTGGAGAGCTGGATTTGGGACGGGGGGCTGTGGGCTTCCTGGCCTGTGCCCCAGAGAGGCACCCCTTCCTCCAAAGGTCAGTTTGGATATCTTGGGTGGGGCTGGGGAGGGTAAAGCATTTTTTGTTTGTTTTTTTCTATGTATACTAGGGATTGAACCCAGGGTCTTTGAACTAAGCTACATCCTCAGTTTTTATTTTTTATTTTGAGATGGAATCTTGCTAAGTTGTTAAATTTCTCAGGCTGATCTTAAACTTGCAACCTGCCTGCTTCAGCCTCCCAAACTGCTGGGATGACAGGTGTGCAGCTTCATGCCAGATCTATGTTTTCGAATCATAAGGCAGAATGGAGGGCTGTGCCTAGCATGTGCAAGGCCGTAGGTTCAACTCTCCAGACTGCAGGGGGTGGTCAATGGCAGTGTAGACATGTGGTGACTCGTAGCACAGGACGGAAACTCGGGGTAGGGAAGAAGCCTGCGGCCAGGAGGACAGGTTTGGGGATGGGTCAGCACAGCCAGTAGCCACCTCAGCTCTGGGACTGGTGGGTCCCACAGTGACGCTCCTTCTCTGCCGCCCGCTGTGTCTAGTACCTGTCCTGAGGCACCACACTGTCTTCCAAGGATAGCAAGAGGTACACGGCTGGGCCAAGCTGGTGTGGGTGCTGGGCAGAGCCGGGGAGACACCCTTCCCACCACTGCCCTCTCCTGCGGAGGCCTGGGGTCAGCAGGGAGCTGACAGGAGGCAGGGAGTGGCTCGGTCTGCCGGGGGTTTGGAGTTGAGATCTGAGTATGGAGCTCCGTGTGCCGCATCCAAATGTGTGTGCAAATCCATGTCGCCACGCACAGCTCTCTGCACCCCAGTGTGTTTCTCAGTACTGTGGACTGAACGAACATCTTTGCTTTATCTACATTTCCAGCTCTTCCGCTTCTTCTCCTTCTCCCTCCCCCACCTCCTCTTTCTGCTTGTAAGAAAGGGTCTCGCTGTGCAGTTCTGGCTGGCCTTGAACTCACTGTGCAACCCTGTCCGTGCTTGAACATGCAGTGATCCTCCCGCCTTAAACTCCCAGGTGCCAGGGTGAAGGCGCGCGCCCTCCAAGGCGGTTATGCGCTGCTAGTTGCACCTAGGTGGGTGTGCCCAAGGGAAGGTCAGGGCTCTGCTGCCGGGGTTGCATGCCCGCCTCCCCCTGGGCCCACTGAGGGCGTGAGTGCCAAGAAAGACGCGCGTCCTGTCTGCGCCCCCACCACGCGGGCGCGCAGCTCGTAAAAGCGGAAGCCAGGGTTGGGGCGCGGGGCGGGGCGGACGTTGGAGACCAACGTTCGCGCCCACACTGCAGAGCGACAAGCTGAGGCCGGGAGGTGGGAGGCGAGTCCTCGGCACCGCCTCCGGAGCCCTTTCCTGTGCTAGGACGCCACGAATGAAGGCCCGGCCTGTCTCGTGGGCGTGACAGCTGCGAAGGGGTGGTCCGCGGCAATGTGGTTGGAAGGCGGCCCGCGCCTGCAGCCGCGGTGCTGAGGACCCCAGCCCTGCCTGCCGGCCCCCGGCCCCCGGCCCCCGGCCCCCGGCCCCCGCCCCGGGCTGCCCGGCCGGCCACACCATGTTCTCTAGGAAGAAACGCGAGCTCATGAAAACCCCTTCCATCTCCAAAAAGAACCGCGCGGGAAGCCCCAGCCCGCAGCCGTCGGGGGTGAGTGGGGCGTAGAGCGCAACGCGCAGAGCGGGCGGGAGCTGGGGCCACGACGCGGAGCGCGAGGGGACAGCACCCTGCTACCATGCTGGGTCGGCGACGGGGGTCCCGCACCAGCTACAGCCCCCAGCGGGCGGGACAGCAGGGACCGCCAAGGGGAGCCTGGCACCTGGGAGTCTGGCTAGCGGTACGCGGCGGTGTTGTGTGGCACCTGATCTGATCCCATTGGAAACCCAGAGAGTGGGTAGGGAAGGGAGGGGTCGGGTGAGGTTATGGGGGGCTGCACGGTGGACAGCGAAGTCTCAGGCAGTTTGGGGGTTCCAGGAGCCGCTGGGAGTTCAGGGGCCTGGAACTGGGTTAAAGGCTTATAAGGGATCATTTAATGGAGCCATTGGCTACAGTGGTCTGTTTCTGGGGCCTCGGAGTGTCTACGAATTATAGGGGTGTCTGTGAAGTTTGGGGTGCCTGTTAAGTTTGGGATCCATGTAAAAAGGTCCCGGGTGTGGCTACAGGATTTAGGGGTCTCCCGGACGCCGAGGGTACAGGGATCCTCAGAGTTGCCTTTCCCGGGAAGTGAGCCCATCTGCGGGACTGGGGTGGTCGCTGCGGGGGGCCAGGACCCTTTGTGGCTGCCCCAGCCCCACCAGGAAGCCGGCGCCCCTCCCCCACGCCCTCCGCAGGCCCCGCCCCGCTGCGGTTTGGGCAGGGACCGTTGTTTGTGAAAGCACCGGGGAGGAGGATGTTGGGTAACAGGTGGGGGGGGGGCGCAGCTCCAAATCTCAGCCCCCTGGTGCCGGCCTTTGATCCCGTGGAGGGTGCCCAAGACCCTCTGGGGCCCCTCTGTCTTTCTGAGGAAACTGAGGCAAGTGTGCAAGATTCCAAATCCCCTTCACTGGCTCCCTCCGCCCTCCAGGAGCTTCCCAGGAAAGACGGGGCTGACGCTGTGTTCTCTGGACCTGGCTTGGAGCCCTCAGGTGCATCCTCTGCTGTCAAGGGCACAGCTACCCTGAAGCGGCCCACCAGCCTCAGCCGCCATGCCAGTGCTGCTGGCTTCCCACTCTCTGGTTCTGGCTCCTGGACACTAGGCCGGGGCTATCGAAGCCCCCTGACAGCTGCCAGCCCTGCAGAGCTGCTCACTGAGGGGCCTGGCGCCGAGGCCTCAGATGACATCTCAAACCTGCTGGCTTATGTGGCCCGCTTTGCAGAGGGTCTGGAAAAACTCAAGGAGTGTGTACTGCACGATGGTGAGCTGCCTGGGTGGGTGGAAGGCAGGGGCAGACATACAAAGTACTAAGAATGGGACTTGGATTGCAAAGAGAGCTGTGTGGAGCAGGGAATTATGGCTAAGGTTCTGAGGGATGTATAGGAGTTTGGTGGCAAGTGGAGGCAAGGATATTCCAATAGAGATTCCGGAATGTCCCGTGCATATACTGAGAAGTATGGAAATGCAAAATGAATTCAAAGGTGTGTATTGTGTGAGGTTGAAGGGATGGGAAGGCCAACCTGAGGAACCCTGGATCTTATCCCATGGGCAGTAGGGAGCCATGCAAGGTGTTAGAGGAGAGCGGAGTCCTTCTGCACTTGGAACTATGTGGACTAGAAGTGGCCTGAGGTCTGTTGTGGAGAACCCCAGGAGTGCACGTACCAGGCAGGGGTGCTGGGAGTGAGTGGCCTGTAAGATAGTTCCGTTTTCTCTTCCACGAGGCTACAACAGCCCGGCTTCCTGCCGAGTTATTTTCATCTGCTTCCTGTTTGTCCCCGGCAGCCAAGCAGGCACCTCAAGCTGGGGCAGACACAGCATTTCATGTGGCATCTTCAGCCCCACCAGCTGATCCCGGAAACCACAGTGCCAAGCACCTGATAGCTGCCCTCAGCCGCCCATTCCACAGATGGGGAAACTGAGGCCCAGTAGGCCCAACCCCAGCCTGCAGGGTGCTGGGGGGGTTCTGTGGCCCTGGTGGGAGGGTGCAAGACCCCTGGTTATCTGGTCCCAGGGCGGAGGCCCGTTTCCTGGGGAAACTATAATCACCATTCCCTTCCCATCCTGGGTTTCCTTGGAGGCCTGGCCTGGGTGGAGTGAGCAGGGGCGTCCTGTGGGCCAGCAGTCTGAAGGGGCCTGGGGAGTCTCTGCGTTTCAGAAAAGGGCACAGGATGTGAGTTGGTCCCGGGCTGCCTCTGTGCCACTGCCCTGCCTGGGCCTTCCAGATGGTGTGGGACTCAGTGTAGTGGTGCACGCCTGTCATCCCAGCACTCTGGGAGGCTGAGACAGGAGGACTGCAAATCCAGCCCTGCTGGAGAATCTTAGCAATTTAACGAGACCCTTTCTCAAAATAAAGGGGTGGCATATAGCTCAGTGGAAGGATGCCTCTGGGTTTAATCTCCAGTACCACATAAGAAAAAGAGAAAAGAGAGCCTTGAGTGTGGTGGTACACACCTGTAGTTCTAGCACTCAGGTGGCTGAGGCAGGAGGATAGTCATGAGTTCCAAGCTCCCCTGTATTACATACCAAGACCCAATCTCAAAAAAACTAAATAAAACAATAGCAATGGGTGGTGACCTCAGGCTCTGCAGGGCTGGTGTGCAGGTCACCAGGTGGCCAAAAGTTCCTGAGGGCGTTGTGGGTCTCACGCAGTAGGCGGGTGCAGTGCACAGGGCCTTGTCCCTTAGCCGAGCCTTCCCACACGGGGCTGCAACGCTGAGCCTCAGTTGCCCCAAACATCCTCCATCCACCAGACCTGGAATAGCGCCCCCGTGGTCAGGATTCTTTCCAAGCAAGCAGGGGGGGCGGGGTGGGGAGCCCGGGTCCAGGGCGAGGCCAGGGGCCTACGGGGGCGGGGCTTTGGTTCAGGGGCGGGGTCTGCGGACAGGCCCAATCTGGTTTGTCCTCACTGGACTTCGGAGCGCAGTCCCCAAGCCGTGCCTTGGTCCCACACACCATGTGCATCTGCGGCACCGTGTACCCCGCGCTGGACGACGGCGCTGCAGGCGCAGGGCCCAGATGAGGAGACCGTGTAGCGCAGGTCTCCAGCCCGGCCCGTCCAGGTGCGGCGCACCGTGGCTCCAGGGCCTCAGCCAGCTTGCAGGGTCGGCAGGCGCGGGGGCCCATGGTGGCCCTGGCGAGCTGAGGAATCGAGTGGGGAAGGAATGGCTTGGGGCGAGGCGGGGCCTCCCAGATTCCTGAGCCACCTTCCTCACCTGAGTGGGCAGCAAATAGCACCGCTTCTACCCAGGCCCAAGCGGACAAACGGTCACTCCAGGTGGCGTTCAGCGGGAGTGTGGCCCACTCCTGAGTCTCTGCATCTTTGGCCATCCTGGTCCCTTCCACCAGTTCCTGTGCTAGATACCCTATTTCCATTTTGTGGCTTTACTTTTCTTGTACTGGGAATCGAACTTGGGACCCTGTGCTTGCTGGGCAGGCACTGTGCTATATCCCTGGCCCTAGTTTGTGTTTTTTTGAGACAGGGTCTGGCTAGGTAGCCCAGGCTGGCCTCAAATTGACAGTGATCTTCCAGCCTCAGCCTCCCGAGTTCTGGGATGACAGGTGTGCACCTCCCCACCCGGCTCATTTGTTTAAATAATCTTCCAATTTAGAGAACTTCTTTGCTCCATACCTGCTGTGGCCCCCAGGAGCTGGAGCGGAAAGGCCCCGCATCTCCAGCCGGCAGAGATGGGAGAGCTGTGTGCTGTTAATCTCTCTTCTTCCGCAAAATGTGGGTCTGGATAGTGCCTGGCTTCTAAACTTGCTGCTGAGAGGGGGCAGAGCAGGGTTGCTCAGGGACCAGGCAGGCAGGACTGGAAGAAGCAGGTAAGGCCTAGAGCTACCCTGAAGGGACAGGGAAAGGGCCAGGCGAGCTGCCCAGGAGAGGTGGCCCAATCAGGATTTGTTCCCTAAGGAGCTGAAAAATATTTGGAGAAGTGACTGTCTAAACTGAGGTACAGCCTTTGGGAACCTCCCCAGGAACCCAGAGAGACATAGTAGCCACCATCCCACCCCCATGGTCTTTTTCTTTTTTGTTTTTTCAGATAGTTTCATTATGCAGTTCAGGCTGGCCTTGAACTCACTTTATAGTCCTGGCTGGCTTGGAACTCGCAGCAATCGGCCTGCCTCAGCCTCCTGAGTGCTGGGAGTATAGGCATGTGCCACCACATCCAACCCCCTCACTTTCACAGCTACCTTCTCCCACCTCTACCTCAGTTTCCCCATTTGGGACAGCAGCTCTGCGAAGGCAAGAAGATATTTTCTGGGATGGAACACCTCTTTCCCTCCTCACATCCTCTCTGCCCAGCAGACCTCCTGGAGGCCCGCCGGCCACTGGCCCATGAGTGCCTGGGTGAGGCCCTGCGTGTGCTGCACCAGGTCATCACCAAGTACCCACTGCTGAACACCGTGGAGACACTGACTGCTGCAGGAACGCTTATTGCTAAGATTAAAGGTTAGCAAAGGCAGCTAGGCCTTGAAGGGCTTCCTGGAGGAGGAGATATCTGAACTGGGTTTTGAAGGGTGGATAGGAGTTCAATAGGCACAATTAACACCTGATGCCCACCCTCTGGGCTAAGCCTTCAGACCAATTAGTTACAAAGATAGTGTAGGGGCCAGGGATATAGCTCAGTGGCACAGTGCCTACTTGGCAAGCACAGGGGCCTGAGTTTGATTCCAGGATAGTGCAGGCCAACCACGTTTCCTCGTCTCTGCCTCCCAGCCTTCCATTATGAATGTAACAATGAGTTGGACAAGAAGGAGTTTGAGAAAGCCCTGGAGACCATCGCAGTGTCCTTCAGCAGCACGTGAGCAGGGGCATCTGTGAACCGGGGAGGGGGGACAGTGGGGGTGCCACAGGTCCGCAGACACTGACCCTCTGGCCCTGCAGTGTGTCCGAGTTCCTCATGGGTGAGGTGGACAGCAGCACACTCCTGGCCGTGCCACCTGGGGACCCCAGCCAGGTGAGCAGTCAGAGGGTTAACCCTGTCACCCGGGAACCTTGGGGTGTGTTGGGGCGGGGAAGTCACACCAGTGTCCCCGTGTGAACAGTCCATGGAGAACCTGTACCAGGGCAGCGAGGGCTCCCCAGCCGGTGCAGAGTACTTTGAGGGTGAGTGTCTATAGGCCACAGGGCAGGGTGGGGAGGGCACCCCTCTGACGTCTCCCAAGCTGAGCAGGCACCCCACAGGCTGCCTGCCCCCAGAGGAGGTGGACATGCTGCTCCAGCGCTGCGAAGGTGGCGTGGACGTGGCTCTGCAGTACGCCAAGAACATGGCCAAGTACATGAAGGACCTTATCGGCTACCTGGAGAAGCGGACTGCGCTGGGTGAGCACATGTGCAGAGGTCTGGTAGGAGGGGCTGAAGGGAACCTTTGCCCAATGCCTGACCACACCCCCTCACACCCCCAGAGATGGAGTTCGCCAAAGGTCAGCAGAAACTCATCCACAGCTGCAGACAAAGCTTCGTGCATGAGGTGGGCTCCGAGTGGGCACTGGGCAGGGGCTTCCTCTCTAATACCCAGGAACTGTAATCCCAGGACTACGGGAGGCTGAGGCAGGAGGATTGGAAGTTTCAGAGTCCTGCCTGGACAACTAAGTAACTTAGCAAGCTCCTGTTTCAAAATAAATAAAAAGGACTAGAAATATAGCTCAGGGCTCCTGGGCTCCATCTCCAGCATGATAAAAAGAAGAAAAAAAGAAAAGTCAAAATTCAAGCTCAGGGCTGGGGATATAGCTCAGTGGAATAAGTGCTTGCCTAGCAAGCACAGGGTCCTGAGTTCAATCCCCAGTACCGCAAAAAAAAAAAAAAAAAAAAAAAAAAATTCAAGCTCAGCAGCACAGCGCCTGCCTGGCAAGCACAAGATTGTTTGATTCCCTGTACAAAAAAAGTAAATAAAGGGCAAAACTCATTCTGGGTGTGATGGTGTAGCCTGTAATCCCAGCACTCTGGGAGGCTGAGGCAGAAGGATGCCAAGTTTGAGGCCAGCCTGAGCAACTTAGTGACTTAGCAAGACTCTGTTCTAAAATAAAAAGGGCTGGTGATGTAGCTCTGTGCAAAAAGCCCTGGATTCAATCCCCAGTACCATTTCTTTTCTTTCTTTCTTTTTCTTTTTTGTCTTTTTGAGACAGGGTCTCCCTATGCAGTTCAGGCTGGCCTTGAGCTCACTTTGTAGCCCAGGCTGGTCTTGAACTTGCAAGGATTCTCCTGCCTCAGCCTCCCAAGTGCTGGGATTACAGGTGTGTGCCACCATGCCCTGCTTCGGTACCATTTCTTAAAATATTGCTGAAATACTTTCTTCTAATATTGCAGAAATTGAGAAAGGGAGTTGGTAGGGAGGTGGCAGCTAGGAATGCTGGGGCCACCGCTGTCCCAGTGTCTCCCTGACCCAGTGACTGCCCCCTGCAGCCCCACATGCCCCTGCTGTCCATCTACTTGCTGGCCCTAGAGCAGGACTTGGACTTGAGCCATAGCATGGTGCAGGCGGTGGGAACACTGCAGACGCAGACCTTCATGCAGGTGAGCTGCAGGGCATGGAAGGCGGCCAGTGGGTGCATCCCCAGGGGCTCCACTCATGTACCGTCTTGCCCTAGCCCCTCACCCTGCGTCGGCTGGAGCACGAGAGGCGCAGGAAGGAGATCAAGGAGTCCTGGCACCGTGCACAGCGGAAGCTGGTAGGAGCGGGTGGGGAGCAGGCTGCGCAGGCGCAGTGTCTTGCACAGGCTTTGCGAACCAGGCATGCGCCTGCGCCCTTGCTGGCTCCTGCACGGATCTGTCCTAGTTCAAATATTCTCCAGTCCAGAGGCCCCAGGGTGCATTTGCTGGTCGGAGGTTTACAAAAGGGGTCTCCCTTGGATTACCCTGAGAGAATTCCCCGGATGGAGGGAAACCGAGGTGCACTCACTTAGGTACGGGATTCTGGGTAGTATTCTTTTCTTCATTCCCTTTGTAGTGCATTCAAGGCACTATGGAAAATGTGCGTAGTGGCAGCAGTGTATGATCCCAGCACTCGGGAGGCTGATGCAGGAGGATCACAGAGAGTTCCGGGCCATTCTAAGCTATGTAGTGAGTTGAATGGCAGCCGAAACTTCATAGCAAGATCCTGTCTCTCAAAAACATAAAAACTAAAATGTTTTGCACTAAGTTGCCCAGCCTGTACTGGAACTTGTGTTCTTCCTGCTTCAGCCTCCCAGGAGGGCACTGGGATGCCAGGGTGTGTACCAGGAAACACAGCCTTTTCTTTTTTTTAATAGCCTTTTATATCATTCATACAAAAAGGCCTTCCCCTCATTAGGGTTCTTTTTAACTATTACCTTACTAATTCTATTAGTTCTTTTTTGGGGGTACTGACCCTAGGGTAAGTACAAGCCACACCCCAGACACTCCATTCTTTTCTAAATGTTGAAGCTTCTGCGGTCTAGAGGGCTGTGAGATCCTCCCCACCCGCCCCCCAGTTTCTGGCCAAGCACTTCCTGAGGAGCCCCGGGGCTGCTGACTTCCTCCTGCCTGGGCGGCCCCTGTTTCATCTCTTGGAAGGGAAATGAGATCAGCTGAGATGTGAGGTGCCAGTCTGCGCCTTCCGGGAGTGAAGCTGATAGTTGGTACTTCTGTTCCGAGCTGAGCTGAGCTGTGCCTCAACCTCCCTGGCTGAGAAATGGGGACCCATTCTGCTTGCCAGAGTGGGTGGTGGGTTTCCAGGGAGCGGGCACTGGGTGGGCAAGGTTGCAGCCGGTCTCTTCCCTCCCATGCCCACAGCAAGAAGCTGAGGCCAACCTGCGCAAGGCCAAGCAGGGCTATATGCAGCGCTGTGAGGACCATGAAAAGGCCCGCCTCCAAGTAGCCAAGGACGAGCAGGCAGCCACCTCGCCTGGGGCGGGAAGCACAGCTTCCAAGACACTGGACAAGCGGCGGCGGCTGGAGGAGGAGGCCAAGAACAAGGTCAGGGTGTGGGATGAGACCCAGGGGTGCAGTTTCCCACATCGAGGCTCTGGTTTAGACCTCGACTCCTTCCAAGAATACCCTTCACAGTATGTGTGGTAGTGATCTGTCATTCCAGCATTCTGGGTGGCTGAGGCAGGAGGATCTCAAATTCTAGTTCAGCCTGGACAACTTAGCAAGACCTTGTCTCAAAAAATTTTAAAAAAGCCAGGCATGTCGGCTCACACCTATAATCCCAGCACTCAGGATCGTTGCAAATTCAAGGCCAGCCTGGGCTACAAAGTGAGTTCAAGATCAGCCTGAACTGCATAGCAAGACCCTGCCTCAAAAAGATAATTTAATTAATTAATTAATTAATTAATTTAAAAAGGCTGGAGAGCCCAGGGGTATATCTCAAGGGCACAAGCAT
This sequence comes from Dinomys branickii, assembly GCA_004027595.1. Lineage (NCBI taxonomy): Eukaryota > Metazoa > Chordata > Mammalia > Rodentia > Dinomyidae > Dinomys > Dinomys branickii. Next base: position 125,418 of record PVLD010000208.1, read on the forward strand.
CTATCTGGTAAGCGCAAGGTCCTGAGTTCAATTCCCAGTATCCAAAAAAAAAAAGACGGGATGTAGTTCATGTACAGGCCCAAGATTCCATCACTAGGTCCACAAAATAAATACATAATAAAAGTTGGCCTTCCCACCCTCTCCTGCCTGGCTCCTTCCGAGAATATTTATTTGTTTGTTTTATTTATTTATTTTTGAAAAGGCCTCACTATGTAGTTCAGGCTGGCCTTGAATTTACAATGTAGTCCAGGCTGGCCTCAAGCTCGTGGTGATCCTCCTGCCTCAGCCTTGCGAGTGTTGGGATGACAGGAGTGCACCACCATGCCTGGCTCTCTGGAGATTTCCCTATCAGACCTGGCCATTCCCTGGCTGAGCCCTGAGCCCGGGGCTGAGCCTCTATGTCCATCCCACCCACCCCAGGCAGAGGAAGCCATGGCCACCTACCGCACATGCGTGGCAGATGCCAAGACACAGAAACAGGAGCTGGAGGACATGAAGGTGACTGCACTGCGGCAGATCCAGGAGGTCATCCGCCAGAGCGACCAGACCATCAAGTCGGTGGGTGGCCGTGCTGCATGCCTGTGGCATGGGTGGGGCAGTTGGCGGTCCAGCGCCTGACCTGTCTCCCCCCTGGTGCCCTAGGCCACCATCTCCTACTATCAGATGATGCACATGCAGACGGCGCCACTGCCCGTGCACTTCCAAATGCTGTGCGAAAGCAGCAAGCTCTATGACCCCGGCCAGCAGTACTCGTCCCACGTGCGACAGCTGCAGCGTGGCGAGGAGCCTGACGTGCGCTATGACTTCGAACCCCATGTGTCTGCCAACTCCTGGTACCGCCGTGAAGCCCTGTCCTGAGCCCTGCTGCCCACCCGCTGCAGGCTAGCCCCCTTCGTGACCTTGTACTCTGCCTGGGTCCCTGCCAGGTCCCCAGTGATACGTACCCGGAAGAGCAGCTTCAATGTCGGTGACACCCTGGGGACAGAGGCCACCAGCAGCAGCCCCTCAGAGGAAGGAGGGCCCAATGAGGGGACATCTGCCAAGGACCACAGAGGTGAGCGCTGACAGGGGCTCCGGGCGGGCACTGGCTCCCTGCAGCCCCCTGGCTCTGCACAGCATACGTCTCCTTTGTGCTTCCCCAGGGGGACGGGGACACCAGGTGCACAAGTCATGGCCAATCTCCGCCTCAGACTCGGACGGCACCCTGGACCCCAGCGTGGGCTCAGGTGAGATGGCCGCCGCCCGTCCCTCCCCCTGTCCAGGGAGAAGTGACAGCGTCCTTCCTGCCTCAGGCCTGGTTCATGCTGGGACTCTGACAGCACTTTTTCTCGGCCAGGAGACTTTAAGAACTTCCAGCGGATGTCGTCCAGTGGCACCGTGTCGTCCAGTGAGGAGCTGGTGGACCAAGAAGGTGGAGCAGGGTCAGGGGAGTTTGAACAGGGTGAGGAGAGCTGAGCTGGGCCACTGAGGGACGGGGCTTTGGACATAGCCTTTATCTGGGTCTGCCCCTTCCTGCCTCAGTGACATGGACTCCTCCTCCTGCCCGCAGATGATATCAACAGCATGGCCCCCCAGCTGCCAGTGACTGGGTTCAGTGGGCCCTTCCGCCATGTCGGGCTGTCCAAGGCAGCGCGCACACACCGGCTCCGGAAGCTCCGCACGCCAGCCAAGTGCCGGGAGTGTAACAGCTATGTCTACTTCCAGGGGGCTGAGTGCGAGGAGGTGTGTGGGGCACACACCTGTCATCCCAGCGCTCCGGGAGGCTGAGCCAGGAGCATAACAAGTGTGAACCTGGTCCGGGAAACTTTACAAAATGCTGTTCTCAAAAAAATTTTAAAAGGGGGGGGCTGGGGATATAGCTCAGTGGAATAAGTGCCTGCCTAGCAAGCACAGGGTCCTGAGTTCAATCCCCAGTACCGCCAAAAATAAAAATAAAAAAAATTTTAAAAGGGGTGGGGATACAGCTCAGTGTGAAAGTCCTAGGTTAAATCCCCAGTATGGGGGGATGGGGAGCAGCAAAGAGAGGGAGTGTGGAGTTTTATATGGTTTGGTCTCCGAGGAGGTGAGGCTAAGGTTGAACAGGGTGTCTGAAGAGGAGGCAGGAACAGCCAGTGCAAAGGCCCTGGGCCAGAAAGAACAAGATTTGGTGTATTTGGTGTGGTGGTGCCCACCTAAATTCCTGGCTCTAGGGAGGCTGAGGCAGGAGGATTGCTGCAAAGTCTGGGCTACATAATGAGACCCTGTCTCAAAAAAAAAAAAAAAAGAAAGAAAGAAAGAAAAGAAAAGAAAAGGGCAGAAAGGAGGAGTCAGTAGGGTCCAGGAGTACAAGAAAGGCCTGTGTTTTTAGCAGGTACCAGGGGGTTCTGAGGGCTCTAAGGGAGATGGAAGGTGGATCTGAGCATCTGTGTGGGGCTGGGCACCCACAGGGCCAGGACTCACTCCCTGTCATCCGCAGTGCTGTCTGGCATGCCACAAGAAATGCTTGGAGACCCTGGCCATCCAGTGTGGCCACAAGAAGCTGCAGGGCCGCCTTCAGCTCTTTGGACAAGACTTTGGGCATGCGGCCTCGGGCACCCCAGATGGCATCCCATTCGTCGTGAAGAAGTGCCTGTGCGAGATCGAAGGGCGAGCACTGCGAACTAAGGTTCCCCTCGTGGAGCAGGGCTAGGCGAGATGGGGCGGGGGAGAGGGGAGGGCGGGCCAGGGGCGGGGCTCACTGCCTCCCCGCAGGGCATCTACCGGGTCAACGGGGTAAAGACGCGTGTGGAGAAGCTGTGCCAGGCTTTTGAGACCGGCAAGGAGCTGGTGGAGCTGTCACAGGCCTCGCCCCACGACATTAGCAATGTCCTCAAACTCTACCTGCGCCAGGTGAGTTGTACTCAAGGTGTGGTTGTTGGCCTGGGGGCGGGGTCAGAGTTGGATTGAGTTAGACTTTAGTGTATTGGGCGTGGCCAGAGCGGGGAGGGGCGTGGTCTTGGCAGGAGCAAATCTGATGCTGAGCTGGGGGGTGTGGTCAGAAGTTGCAATGGGTGCAGCCTAGTGTCATTTGGTGAGGCTAGAGCTTTATTGAGGTGTGGCCACAGCAGGGGCAGGTCTGAAGCTGGGGCGTGGTCATATTCTGGAGTGGGTGGAGCCTACTGGCTGGGGCGTGGCCAGGGTGCTGCAGGAGCAGGACCTTGTCAAGTGTGCAGTCCCCCTAGCCTAGTCTCACTGCTGGATCCTGTTCCGTTGCCCTGCAGCTGCCAGAGCCACTCATCTCCTTCCGCCTCTATCATGAGCTGGTGGGGCTGGCCAAGGACAGCCTGAAGGCCGAGGCGGAGGCCAAGGCAGCGTCCCGGGGAGGCCGGCAGGATGGGTCCCAGAACGAGGCCGTGTCCCTCACCATGGCGGGCCGCCTGCGGGAGCTGCTGCGGGACCTGCCACAGGAGAACCGGGCCACGCTGCAGTATCTACTGCAGCACCTGCGCAGGTCAGGGCCACTGGGCAGGAGTCCGGGGTACGGGGGTTTTGCAGGACCACTTGCACACTCTGACCCTTCCCTGCGCACAGGATCGTGGAAGTAGAGCAGGACAACAAGATGACCCCGGGGAACCTAGGCATCGTATTTGGGCCCACACTGCTGCGGCCGCGGCCCACTGAGGCCACAGTCTCCCTGTCCTCGCTGGTAGACTACCCACACCAGGCCCGAGTCATCGAGACCCTCATCATCCATTATGGCCTGATCTTCGAGGATGAGCCGGGAGAGGGACTCAGGGTACAGGTCAGTCTGAGCCAGGGCTATGCATAGAGAAGGATGGAGACAGGGCCTTTGCTTTGGACCGGATGGCTGGGGAGGTCACCGGGAGATTTCTGTCTAGCAGAGAACTGGATGAAATAGCCCTAGGGTGTGCAAAGGCCCTGTGGGCCCTGCTCTGTCCTTTGTAACTCACATCAGACCCTGCACAATCTGCACAGGTCCACAGTTGGGTCCTTTATTTTTGCTTTTTGAGACAGGGTCTCGCTTTGTAGTGCAAGCTGGCCTTGAATTCTCAGCCATCCTCCTGCTTCAGCCTCCCAAGTACTAGGAGTACAGGTGTGCACCACCATGCCCAGCAGCTGGATCCATTTACCTGACTATTTGGCTTGGATTTCATGCCTCCGATGTTTGTGCCTAGAAGTTATTTTCAGAGCTGGGCATGGGTGTATACCTGTAATGCCAGCACTTTGAGAGGCTGAGACAGGAGGATCACCATACATTCTAGGCCACCCTGGGCTACATAGTGAATTCAAAGTCAGCCTGAATGACAGAGATCCTGTCTCAAAACAAAACAAAATAAAAAACAAAAAAGAAGTTAAATTCAGTCCATTACCTAAAGACATCTTGCTCCTTTTTCTTTTCTTTTCTTTTCTTTTTTTTTTTTTTTTTTTTTTTTTTGTCTTTTGAGACAGGGTCTCACTATACAGTTCAGGCTGGCCTTGAGCTCACTTGGTAGCCCAGGCTGGCCTTGAACTTGCAACAGTCCTCCTGCCTCAGCCTCCTGAGTGCTGGGATTACAGAAGTGCCCCACCACGCCCGGCCTCTTGTTCATATTTTCAAGTCCTTGTATTTTTTCATCCTCTTCCAGCATTTCTTACTGGCCGTGGGCTTCTTCCCATCCCTACCAGCATAAGTAGGATCCTGAGCCGAGGGAGCCGAGGAAGAGTACAACCTCAGGACAGGGGCTCCTGTGTGGCCAGTGGGGCTGGGCTTGGCCTACCTGACCAAAGTGTTCATCCCTTAGGGAACCATAAGAGTGAGCTTTCAGCTGGGCTTTGGGGTGTACACTTACCACCCCAGCACTTTGGGCTTGAGGCAGGAGGATCACCAGTTCAGACCTAGCCTGGCCCCTGACCCTGTCTCTACCTTTGAGAAAAAAATTTTTTTAAATATTTAAAGTGCTGCTCAGGTATGGTGGTGCATACCTGTAATCCCAACACTTGGGAGGCTGAGGCAGGAGGATAGTCATGAGTTTGAGGCCAGCTTGCACTACAAAGCGAGACCCTGTCTCAAAAAAAAAAAAAAAAATTAAAAGTGCTGCAGATGTAGCAGAGCTCAGTGGCAGAGTGCCTGTTCCTAAGTGTCATTACTGTGACACACACACACACACACACACACACACACACACACACGGGTTCTCAGGAGCCAGGGCTGTTTGCTACTACCTCAGCAGCAGCCAGAGTTAATCCTTTAGGGATTTTGTTATAATTTCTTAACACTCCGCCAACCCACTTCCCTAGGATCAGCCAAGCAAGGAGCACCCAGAGGTGGTGGTACGGGTTCCCTATATGGAGGCCAGTGAGGAAGCCACCTACGTCCTGCAGGAGGAGGGCAGTGGCCGCGGTGAGTAGTGGTTGAGATGGTCGGGACACCATGCAGCAGGCATGGAAGGGGGAGTGTGGCATCTAAAAGACAGAGCAGGAGCCAAGCATGGTAGCCCATGCCTGCCATCCCAGCGAGGCTGAAGCAAGAGGATCCCAATTTTGAGCTCAACCTAAACAACTCAGCAACTTAGTGAGATCCTGTCTCAAAATAAAAAATAACAGGCCAGGGATATAGCTCAGGAGCATAAGTGCTTGCCTAGGAAGGCTAGGTCATGAGTTTAATTCCTTGTACTGAAAGAAAACAAAAAGAAAGAAAGAAATGTTATCAAAATAAAAAATACCGTAAAGGTCAGGGGATGTAGCTCAGTGTGAAAACATTAGGTTCAGTCTCTAGTACCACAGAGAGAGACAGATGGACCTGAAGCAGGGGCTGGGGTGGGGTCCAGGGATTTGATGCAGGCAGGGATAGCCTCAGTTTTTAGTAGCCAGGGGACACCTATCTCACTCTCTGTCTGATTTTCCTAGAATCCCAAGCGGCATCCAATGATTCTGACTCAGAGCTGGAGGAGGCCTCGGACCCGCTGTCCCTGTCAGAGGCTAGCGCCCTGCACCGCCTCAGCTTCCTGGAGAAGCAGGAGGGGGAGGCCAGCCCGGAGGAGGGTCCCCAAAGCCACAGTGGCAGTGAGGAGCAACTGGGGGATGAGGACGAGGAGGGCCCCGTCCAGCAGCTGTCCACGTACAACACCAACCAGTCCAATAACACAGCCCCAGCCCCAGCCCGGCTGTCACCCATGAGACTCTGTGGTGGGCACATAGCAGGGGGTGGCTGTGGGAACAGGCGGCTGGAATTTGTCTGAGCTGGGTGGCAGCATCGTACCGCTGCTCGCCTGGCGCTCTGGAGGGTTCTGGGTTACAACCAAGGGCGCCTGGACTTGGAGGCTGCACACAGAGCAGCAAGGCGACATCGGCCGCCTCTCTGGGGACAGCAGGGCTTGGGGTCCACCCTGTGTCCGCCACCTAGTCAGGCCCAGCTCAGCCTGGCTGGGGTCCCTGCCTTTGGGGAAGTCACCTACAGTCTTGTCAGAGGCCCCAGAGCCCCAAGGACTGACCAGCCCTGTCCCTCATGAGCACCTCTCCCACCGCCCCTGCATTCCTGGGATGCAGACCCTGCCTGGACCGTGCCCTGCCCCATCTGAGGCTATGTGGGTCCTGTGGGGAGGCTGCTACCACCTGGGCCCACCCACCAGAGCTCTGACTCCAAGAAGCTGTCACCTCTAGCTGTCAGCTTTCTGTAAAGTTGGACTTGGACAGCTGGGCTTAGGTACACAATGGAATATGTCACAGGCTACAATGTTCCTGCACATCCAAACTTCTGTTTTGCTTAAAATAAACCTTTCAGTCTACTAGGGGTTGGTTTTTTTATTTTTGTTGCACTGGGGATTGAACCCAGGGCCCATGGGGGCTGGGGATATAGCTCAGTGGAATAAGCGTCTGCCTAGCAAGCGCAGGGTCCTGAGTTCGATCCCCAGTACTGCCAAAAAAAAAAAAAGTGAACCCAGGGCCTTTGCACTGAGCTACATCCCCAGATTTTTTTTTTTTTTGGTCTCTTTTGAGACAGGGTCTCACTATGCAGTTCAGGCTGAGCTTGAGCTCACTTTGTAGCCCAGGCTGGCCTCTAACTCACAATAATCCTCCTGCCTCAGCCTCGCTAAGCTCAGGCTACAACCTGCCCAGCCCATGAGCCTTGGAAGACAGAAGCCAGCTGTTTTAAAAACATAAATGCTCAGGATGGAACCCAGGGCTTACTCACCACCAAGCCATATCTCAGGGGCTGGCTAAGTTGCTCAGGCTGGCCTTGAACTTGTGATTCTCCTGCCTCAGGCTCCCAAATAGCTGGATGATTGATAGGTGTGAGCCCGCTTTCCATTCACAGTGGGGAGGCGGGTGAACTGGAGGCTGCTCACCATAACAACAGGGCACAGGAAGAGCCCTTCTCTTCCTGTCCAAGAGCAGCACTTCAGAGCCACAGCAAAACCCCAAACACAGACCAAGAGCCTCAGACAGTACAGGGCCTCACTGAGATGCCTCAGAGGAGAGTACACAGGTCAGGATGCTGGGGCTCAGAGCTGGTTTGATAAACAGAGACATCTTGGCCTAGGGCCAGCCACAGGTTTGCAGGTTGACTGTGGTTGTCATTTCTGCCACAAGGCAGAGTTGAGGAAATGACAGGGTGGTCCATGAACTGAAAAATATTTACTGTCTGACACGTTACAAAAAATAAAACTTGTCAGGTGTAGTGGTACACTGCTATATTCCCAGCACTTAAGAGGCTGAGGCAGGAGGATCACTGCAAGTTTGAAGCCAGCCTGGCCTACATAGTGAGTTGAAGGCCATTCTGAACTCTAGGAATTTATTGAACTTCAACTACTATTTATTTTTGTGGTATACCCATAAAATTCTTTTGTGTTTTTTTGAGACAGGGTCTCACTATGTAGCCCAGGCTGGCCTGGAACTCACAGTGATCCACCTGCCTCACCTTCCCAGGTGCTGGGATTACAGGCATGCACCACCGTGCCTGTTTTGGTTTTGAGGCAGGGATTTGATAAGTTGCCCAAGCTTGGCTCAAACTTGCCATCCTCGGCCTCCACACCCAACTACATTTTATTTTTCCAGGGCTGGGGATGGAAAGCCAAGGCCTTCAGTATGCTGAGCACACTGATCTACCTTTTATAAAGGTCAAAAAGATGGGCAAAGTTGGGGGCTGGGGATATAGCTCAGTGGAATAAGTGCTTGCCTGGCAAGCACAAGGTCCTAAGTTTGATCCCTAGTACCGCAAAAAAAAAAAAAAAAAAGATGGGCAAAGCTACTCTGTTACCTCCTAGCATTAGTCAGGGAGGAAATGTCACAGAGCGGCCCTTTGTCACCGGGACAGGCCAGCAGGAAGGGTGGCCGGGCATGCTGCTGCTTTGCCCCTTCTTTTGAAGGGGGGTGTCTTAGTTACTTTCTTCTCATTGCTGGGATAAAATACCCAACATTCAAAATGAAGGAAAGGTTTATTTAACTAACAGTCTGTGGAGGTTTCAGTCCTTAGCTGGCTGCCAGAGCGGTACACAGCGTCCCACTTCCTGCACCTTGCTGTTACCTGAACAGAGCAGAGGGGCACATGGCAGATGACAACAGCTCACGGCTGCCGAAAACAGCAAAAGCAACAAGAGCAAAATGGGAGGAGCACAGAGAGCAGCCTCTTTCCCTCCCTCACACTGGAGGCCGGCTCCCCGCCCCAGGGCGGGTGCAGCACTCACACCCGAAATCCCAGCACTGGACTGAATCAATCAAAAGTCTAGAAGCCGCCCAAGACAGCATGAGGCTTTGCAGGGACATCTAGACACAAACCATAACACGGTGCTGGCGGGGAGCCCCGAGTATCACACACGCTAGGTTAGCGCGTGCCACTGAGCAATACCCTCTCTGAATGATCTTCACACCATCAGGAAGTCAGTGCCAATTCACACCTACCCCACCCACCCCAGTGACTCACGGGAGAGAGCCAGGTTCCGGGGAGGCTCCACCTAGCTTGACCCTGGTGCCCAGGAAGTGATGGTCAGGGAGCCTCCTGGACGCCAGGCCCCCTCCACTGTGCCTCCCCAGGAGCCCTAAAGGTGATGCCATGGTCCTGCGCACCCTGCTGGGATAATGCCACTTCTGGGCCATCTTGGGGACTCAGAGCAGGCACGGTTTGGCGGCAAAGGAGAAAGGCACAGGCGGGGAGATGATGCACAGTAAATTTCCTCCACTTTGAAGCCCTAGAAGCTAACCCCTGGCATGTGCAGCAAAGCATCACTGTGCCCAGCTTCAGAATTAAAGCAAAGCTCTTCCTGAGGCTTGCCAGAGCTGACTCCAAATCCAGGTATAGAATACTCAACAAAAACTGAGATTGTGATAGTCACTATATTTGGTTTTCTGAAAAAATTTTTCCAATCAGAATTTTTTTTTTTGGTACTATGAATTGAACTCAAGACCTTGTGCTTTACCAGGCAGGGGCTATGCCACTGAACTATACCCCTGGCCCTCAATCACATTTTATTGATACATTTATTTTTATTTTTCTCTTCCAATCAGATATTATTGGCATGTTTTATATACACGTAAGGGTCACATTCAGCACAGAGAATTTGTACCCGTAGGTGGTGTAGCGTGTGTCTTCCTTTCCCGTTCCCCTTCCTTCCCCTCAACCCCTCCTCCCCTCCCCATTTACAAAAGCTTTGTTTCCACTTTTTCCTTTTCTCATTTTTTTTTTTACTTTTCCCTTCTTTCCTTTCTCCTTTGTTCCCCTCCCCGTTTGAACATTTCTCTCCTATTTCACAACACCTTTTACACACTTTAGTCCTTATTTACACTTTTGTTTTTTCCAGTTTACTTCACTTAAGAGTATGGTCTCAAAGTGCATCCATTTTCCTTTATTTTTTTTGAGACAGGGTCTCGCTATGCAGTTCAGGTTGGCCTTGAGCTCACTTTGAGGGCCAGGCTGGTCTCGAACTTGCAATGACCGTCCTGCCTCAGCCTCCTGAGTGCTGGGATTACCCGCATGCATCCATTTTTCTAGAAATGTCTCAGGCTTATCCTTTATGGCAGAGCAGAAATCCATTGTCTAAAAAAATCACATCTTCTTTATCCATTCACCAGCTGATGGGCATTTGGGCTGTTTCCAAGATTGGCTATTAGAAATTGTCCCACGATAAACGGATGTGCATATATTGCTGCAGTATGATGCCTTTAATTTGGGAAGATACCAAGAAGGGGAATAGCTGGATCAACCCTCTAGTCCTAGGTTTTTGAAGAATCTCCATTCTGATTTCCACCATGGTTGCACCAGTCTACACTCCCCTCCAAAGTGGAGTAGGATTCCTCTTATCCCACAGCCTCGCCAGCATTTGTTATTGGTTGATTTCTTGGTGATAGCCATTCTTCCTGGAGTGAGATGGAATCTAGGGTTGTTTTTATTTGCATCTCTTGAATGACTAGTGACACTGAACATTTTTTCATATATTTATTTGTGTTTCTGCCTCTTCATCTGAGAAGTGTGTATTCATATGAGATGCCATTTTTGGATTTGGTCTTTAAATTTGGGGGTGTGGCTGGACATGGTGGCACACATCTGTAATCCCAATATCTTCAAGAGAATTTCTGCAGATTTAATATTTCTGTCTTAATATTTAGATCTTTGATCCAACCCAATTTTAGTTTAGTGCATGGTAAAAGATGTGGGTCTAATTTTAATCTTCAAGATGTGGAAAGCCAATTTTTCCAGCACCATTTATTAAAGAGGCTTTCTTCAGTGAATGTGTTTGGCACCGTTGTCAAAGATAAAGAGGCTGAGTGTGTGTGGAGTTGTTTCTGCATCTTCTAATCTGTTCCCCTGATCTTTGGGTCTGTTTTTCAGTACCACCTTACTTTGTGGTATGATTTCAGGTCAGGGATTGTGATGCCTCCTGCTTTGCCTTTTTTTGCCCCAGAATTGCCCTTGCTGTTCGAGGTCTCTTCTGGTTCCAAATGAATTTTAGGGTTGTTGTCTCTAATTCTGTGAGCTACACTGTTGGAATTTTATAGGGATTGCATTAAATGCATATAACAGTTTTGGAAGTGTGGCTAATTTCCTACCCAAGAGCAAGGGACATCCTTCCATTTTCTGATATCCTCTTTGATCTCCTTTTCCCGAGTACTGTAGTTTTTCAATTTAGAGATCTTTACTTCCTTTGTTAGATTGATTCCTAGGTTTTTTTTTTTTAACGCTATTGTGGAAAGTGTTTTTTCCCTAATTTCTCTTTCAGTGAGTTTGTTATTTATGTACAGGAAGTCTATTGACTTTTGAGTGTTGACGTTTTGGGGAGGGTACTGGAAATTAAACTCACAACTGCATGCTGGCCAGGCAGGTGTTGTGCCGCTGAGCTACATCCCTGGCCTGTGTTGAGTTTGTACACAGCTATGCTATTGAATTTGGTTATTAAACCTAGAACTCTTTGGTGGAGTTTTTGGGGGTCTTCCATATAGAGTATCAGGTCATCCTCAAATAATGATAATTTAACTTCTTCCTTTCCTATTTTTATTCCTTTTATTTCTTCCTCTTGTCTAATTGCTCTGGCTCAAGTTTCCAGAACTAGGGGCTGGGGGATATAGCTCAGCACCAGAGGGCCTGCCTAGCTAGCACAAGGTCCTGGAGTTTGATTCCTGGTACCAATAAATAAATAAATAAAATGAAAGAAAGAAAGAAAGAAAGAAAGAAAGAAAGAAAGAAAGAAAGAAAGAAAGAAAGAAAGAAAGAAAGAAAGAAAGAAAGAAAGAAAGAAAGTTTCTGGAACTATATTGAATAAGAGTGGTGACAGTGGACATCCTTGTCTTGTTCCTGATTTTAGAGTGAAAGCTTTTAGTTTTTGTCATTTAGTATGATGTTGCTGTTGGTTTGTCATAGCTAGCTTTTATCAGATTGAGATAAAGACCACCTATTCCAATTTTCTGTAGGGTTTTGAATAGGTGTTAGACTTTGTCAAAAGCTTTTTCTGCATTGAGATGCTCATATGGTTTTTGTCCTTGACTCTGTTAATATAGTGTATTTACTGATTTGTGTATGTTGAACCATCCTTGCATCCCTGGGATGAATCCTACTTAGTCATGGTGTATAATCTTATTTGCTAGATTCTGTTTGGCAGTATCTTATTGAGGATTTTTGCACCTATGTTCATTAGGGAGATTGGCCTGTAGTTCTTTCTTAATTGGGTCCTTTCCTGGTTTTGGAATCAGGATAATGCTTGCTTTCAGGAATAAATTTGGGACTATTGCTTCCCTTTCAATTTCATTAAAGAGTTTGAGAAGTAGAGGCATTAGGGCTTCTCTAAATTTCTTATAGAATTCATGAGTGAATTTGTCAGGGCCTGGGCTTTTCTTTGTTGGTAGGTTTTTAATTACATCTTCCATTTCATTGGTTGATATTGGCTTATTTAGGATTTTTATATCTTCTTGATTCAGTTTTGATAATTTAGATCTAAGAACCTGCCAATTTCCTCTGCATTTTCTTTTTCTCATGTTTTAAAAGATAAAGAATGAAAATATATTAACAAGCACAGAGATAAAACAATACAAGGACAATAAAAGCAATACAGAATTTCAGACAAGGTGATAGGAAATTAACAATGGTTGTTGTATTACATATTATTATCTTCAAATTGGTTACTCAGGTAAACAAATATAGGCATGTAAGACTGATCAAACAAACATTAGATGTTCCTTTCCATAAAGCAATAGAAATTCGTAGTACAATTATCTTAGCTATCTTATGTATACATATATACATACTTTTCCCTTTTCTTTTCTCTTTTCCCTCATCCCAGTTGTTCTTTCCTTTTGAGCAGTTTCTTTCCCTTTCACAGTATCTATTGTACCTTTTAGATTTTACTTACTCTTTCAGGTTCTTACACTAGGGAGACAATATGGTGTTTACACATGTAGGTCTTATGAGTATGGTCTCTAGTTGTACTCATTTACCTAATAAAGACGTGAGTTTATCTTTCTTTATAGCTGAGTAATATTCCATTGTATAAGAATACCACATCCTACACTCCCACCAACAGTGAAGAAGGTTCCTTTTTCTCCACAGCCTCATCAGCATTTGTTATTGATTGATTTCTTGATGATAGCCAGTCTTTCTGGAGTGAGATGGAGTATCAGTGTTGTTTTAATTTGCATTTCTCGAATGGCTAATGATATTGAACATTTTTCATGTATTTGCCATTTATATTTCTTTATCTGAAAATTATGTATTTATCTCAGATACCCATATTTGTATTGGGTCTTTGAATTGGGGAGCTGGCTTTTTAAAAATTCTTTATATGTTCTAGATAGAAGTCCTTTGTCTGAAGGACAGTTGGCTAAAATTTTTTCCTAGTTTGTGGGTTTTCTTTTTACTCTGCTTGTGATTTCTTTAGATGTGCAAAAACTTTTCAGTAAGATGAGACCCCAGTTGTTGATTCTTTGAAGTGTTTCCCGTGCAGTTTGGCTTTTGTTCATGAACTCTCTGCCTATCCCCACATCTTCAAGATTTCTACCTACTTTCTCTTGCAGTAGATAAGGTGTTTCTGTTTTCTTTTTCTTTTTCTTTTTTTTTTTTCTTTTCTTGAGACAGGGTCTCACTATGCAGTTCAGTCTGGCCTTGAGCTCACTTTGTAGCCCAGGCCGGTCTCAAACTCACAACAATCCTGCCCTTAGCCTCCCGAGTGCTGGGATTACAGGCGTGTGCCACCATGCCTGGCTAGTGTTTCTGTTTTAATATTTAGATCTTTGATCCATTTTGACTTGACTTTTCCATCTTATCAGAATACAAGTTCTTGGGCCAGGAATATAACTCAGTGGCATATCCATGTGACTGGCATGTGCAAGGTCCTGAGTCTGATTCCAAGTTCAAAAAAAAAAAAAAATACAAGTTCTTGCAGTAGCTATAGATGTTCTCCTGGATTTCTGCAGGATCCATTGTGATTTCACCATTCCCATTCCTAATTGTTGGACTTGAGTCTTTCCTTTTTTGGGATAAGGTTAGCTAAGGGTTTGTTGATTTTGTTTTGTTTTTGGTCTTTGTGAGACAGGGTCTCGCTATGCAGTTCAGGCTGCCCTTGAGCTCACTTGGTAGCCCAGGCTAGTCTCAAACTCAACGATCCTCCTGCCTCAGCCTCCTGAGTGCTAGGATTACAGGCATGCACCACCACGCCCAGCTGGGTTTGTTGATTTAATCTCTTAAAGAACAATTCTTTGATTCATTGATTCTTCATTTTTTAGTCTCCATTGCATTAATTTCTGCTCTGACCTTTATAATTTACTTCCCTGTACTATCTTTGGCTTTGCCTGCTCTTCTTTTTCTAGAAGCTTGAGGTTTAACCTGAAACTGTTCATCTGAGCTTGCTCTGTTTTCCTGATATGGGTACTGACTGCTATAAATTTCCCTTGTAGGACTGCTTTCACTGTGTCCCATAAGTTCCATATGGTACTGGTATTACTGTTTAATTGTAGAACCTGTCTACAAAAAATTGTAGAAACCGTCTAATTTTTTTTAGTTTCATTTATGATCCATTGTTTGTTCAGAAGGGTGTTATTTAATTTCCATGTTTATGAAGTTCTTGTGGTTTCTTTGGCCACTGATTTCCAATTTCATCACACTATGCTCTGATAATACACATGGGATAATTTCAATCCTTTGCATTTACTTAAGCATGTTCTATGAACTAGTACATGGTCTATTTCAGAGAACATCCCATGCACAGCTGAAAATATGTATTCTGATGTTGTGGGGTGGAACACTGTAGACCTCTACTAAGTCCACTCGTTCAAGAGTTTGGTTAAATTCTAGTATTTCATTGCTGATTTTTTGTCTAGTTGATCTACTTGTGACAGTGGGCCATTGAGATTCCCTAATACAATTGTATTAGTGCTTATCTGTTTTTTCATTTCCATTAATATTTGTTTTATATAGCTGGATGTGCTGATATTTGTTGTATATATGATTGTTATCTTGTCCTTTTGGATTGTTCTCTTTACAAGGGTGTAGTGATTTTCACTTTCTCATTTAATCAGTCTTGGCTTGAAATCTCTTTTGTCTGCAAATTGAATAGCTACCTCTGCTTTTTTCTGGGTTCCTATTGCCTGGAGTATTGTTTTCCATTCTTTGACTTTCAGTCTCTGAATTTCTTTGTGAATGAAATGTTTCTTGTTTACAGCATATTGTTGGACCTTGCTTCTTGATCCATTCCGGAGCCTGGTTCTTTTGACTGAATTGAGACCATTCGCATTGATGTTTATAACTGATATATATTAATGTATCCCTGTCATTTTGTTTTCCTGCTTGGCTCCCTTTCTCCCACCCCACCCCCATTTCCTTGCCTGGTGGATTTATTTTGTTGGGGCTCATGCAGTTGCAATCCTTATCATTTTCTAGAATGTCCTTCAGAATATTCTGGAGTGCTGGTTTGGTATTCACGAATTTCCTCAGGTGTTGTCATGTTAGTATTTTATTTCTCCATCAGTTTTGACAGTTTTTCAGGGTACAGGGTACATCAACTGAGTCAGAGGTTGTTTTCTTTTAGGGATTGAAATACTTCCACACTCTCCTTGACTTAGGGTTTGTGTTGAGAAGTCAGCTGTGATTCTGATGGGCCTTCCCTGATATGTAATTTCTTTTTTCTAACAGCAATTAATATACTGTTCTTGTGTTGCCATTTCTGAATTTTGACTATTATATGCCTTGCTGTAGTTTTTTGATCATGGCTAACTGAAGTTCTATATGCCTCATTTTGCTGTGTCAGATCTTTTTCCCTGCCAGTGAAGTTTTCTGCCATGAGGTCTGTCAACAAGTTTTTTAATATCATTCGTACTATCTCCAGCTTTTTCAGACTCCAATTAATCTTACATTATTCTTCTTTGCATCATCTAGTAGCTGCTGGATTGATTTCTTGTGATCCCTTGTTATTTTAAATCTTTCTTTGGCCGGGCATGGTAGCACACATCTGTAATCCCAGCACTCAGGAGGCTGAGGGAGGAGGAACGTTGCGAGTTCAAGACTAGCCTGGGCTACAAAGTGAGCTCAAGGCCAGCCTGAACTGCATAGCAAGTGCCCGTCTCAAAGAGACTTAAAAAAAAAAAAAGAGCAATCTTTCTTTTTATGATCACTAACTGCAAGGCTGTCTTTTATGAGATTTTTGTCCTCACGTTAGTTCATTCTGCTGTGGATACTTTCAATGGAATTTTTGTACTCTCCTGGATTTCTGCTTCTGCTTGAATCTGTTTTATGGTTCCCATTTCTTTCTTATATTGGGCATTCGTGGTTTCCATCATTTTCCTAATCTTTTTTTTTTTTAATCTGTATATCGTCTAGAGTCTTTAAGCAGGTTTTTCATTGTGGTCACCATCTCTGTAGTTAACTGAGAAATTATTTCTGATGTGAGTTTTTTCTAGAGCCTCATTCATTTGCTTTGTTACCACTTCAGAGGCCAGGGGCAGAGCCTTCAGTTGTCCCACCTCCTTGCCCCTGAGGTTTGCCTTTGATGCTTACAAATTGTCTATAGTGAGTTGCTTTTTTTTTTTTTTGCTAGTATTTAGAGCCCTTAGGAAATGACTTTGTCAGAGGTGTCTTCCAGGTGTAGCTGGTTTTGGGTTTTGAGTCTGCTGCAAGATCCTGCCTCTTGAATATATTGGGGATGAGAAGTTGCTGGCTGCTAGGACAAACTCCTGGTTCTTTGGCAGTGGCCTACTATATTTTCTATGACCCTTAGGCAATCTTAGTCTCAGTATATTGGGAAGAACAGCTGGTTAGACAATTATATCACTCTGGCTAAAGTGGTACAGTCAGCCATAACAATACCTCAAATACAGCCTAGCAAATGACAAAATAAGGCAGGCATTAATTTACCACCTTTAACCATATGAACTAGATTTGTAGTTACAGAGCAAAATCTAAAACAAACCAGAAAATTGTATGCAGTAAACAGGCTCTCAATATACCAATTTTGCCCTTAGGGCAGAAAACATAAAAAGGGCTAATGGAAAAATAGAAGAAAAGAGATTAGAAGCAAAGCTGGAAGACAAAAGAGGATCATGCAAACTTTGGGAAACTGGTGCAGAAGACAGGCAAGAGAGAAGGAATAAGAACAGAACCACAAAAAAACTAGAAATCATGTTCACAATCATAAAACCAACATTAAACAATTGAAAAACTAAACAACAAAAAGTTAACCAACCAACCAACCAAAAAACAGAGAGAAAAGTCAGCCTCAGGGTTTGTCTCTGCTGTCACTGGCAGACAATATGTAGAGACAGTCTGGATCTGTACTGATTTATCCCAGCAAGCCAGCAGCAGTAGAGCAGGGTAGTGGATAATCTCTAATAGCCTACACCTTTATTTCCCCTCAAGTTCAGATTGTTTTCTGACCATGACGGTAGAATCAGACTTGTTCAGCCGACAGCACTCACCTCACCTTCTGCAGGACTGAACTCAGCTGGGATCCCCAGCCAGTGCAGTTCCTGTCTCAACTTAGTGAGGAAAGTAAGATCAAGTAACCCAGAGAGAGGACAGGGGAAGGATGTGCTCAGAACTTCTCCAACAATACTATCCAAACAGACAAAGAGCATGAGAAGGCACTCAGCCCCATCAGCTGATGGGGAAAGCAAATCTGATCCAGGCCACCCTTCCCCACCATCTGGACAGCTGCAACCAAAACACACCAGGTCTTGGGGGCTGAGGCAGCCTTGGCACAGCATGGTGTAAATGTGAGATGGTGCAGCAGCCATGTGTGAATTAGCCTGAGGCTTACACGTTCCCTCCAGGGGCCACCCGTCTGTGACACCCCTAGTGGCAAGTGTACCATAGAACACCTGTGTGAAAACCTGCACAGTGCAATTCACAGTGTCCAAAAGTCGGAAACAGCCACAATAAACAATGTAGGAACAGAAAAGCACATTGTGTTCCAGCCCTATTTGGCCAGGTCAGGAGGACATTGACAGTGTGCTCAGTGAGATGAACAACACAGGGGACAGTGTTGGCTCCATGCACAGGAAACACCCAGGACAGGTGAACCCAGAGACACAAAGTGGCATTGTGGGTGCTAGGGAGGGGACTGCTTCTGTGGATGGGGCTTCCTATTGTACTAATAGAATATTCTAGCTTTAGAGACGAACAAGGGCAGTAGCACCTTATGAGTAGACTAGAAACCACTGACTAGCTGGGCATGGTGGCACACATTTGTAATCCCAGCACTCAGGAGGCTGAGGCAGGGGAATCATTGCAATTTCAGACCAGCCTGGGCTACAAAGTGAGCTTAAGGCCAGCCTGACTGCATAGCAAGACCCTGTCTCAAAAAAGACAAATCAAAACAAACCACTGAGTTCAAGGCCAACCTGAACCAGAGTGAGACCCTGTCTCAAAAAAACAAGTAAATAAATAAGACAAAACAACACTGACTGTGGGCTGAGGGTGTAGCTTGATGCTAAGTACCACTTTGCAAGTATGCCAGGCTCTTAGTTTAATCCCCAGATTCAACAAAACAAAATCAAACAAAAACTGTTACCCCCTGCAGATACAAACTTCTACAATAAGACATTAAAAAGAGCAGAGGGGCTAGGGATATAGTTCAGCAGCACAACCGCCTGCCTGGAAAGCACAAGGTCCTGAGTTCGATTCCTGCTCCCCCCGCTCCCCCCCACCCAAAGAAAGAGCAGACAGACCTGGGAAGGGCAGAAGGATCACTGAACTCCTGCACGGGACCTGGCACAGACCCACCAGGGAGTCAACAGAGCAGGAGAAGGACCCCACCTGCACACCAGGCCCTGCTCAACCGACCTGAGGCTCAGGGCGATGCCACCCCATGGAAAGCTAGGACTCAGCCTTGTTGTTTGAGACAAGTTTATTTACTCAAAATAGACTTAATTTTAAAAACATTCAACGTTCTATGACAGCTGAGAACTTCATCAAGTTGTGACCTCAGTTCCTGGTGACTGCAATGCACTCGCAGGGGCAGAGTCTGGGTGCTGGAGGCGGGGTGGGGACAGGCCACAGGCTTACACAGGCAGCCCACAACAGCGGACAGTGAACCACATGGTCAGCCGCACATCATGACCACTGGGAGAGGCAGTCCTGGTCCCCACCTGGCATGTTTCCCCAGGACCAGGGCTCCCATCAGCTGTCCCAGGGGGCCTCCTTGGACAGCACCATGTCCTTCCTGAGGCGTTGGCATAATGCAGCTGCTGAAATCCCCACCCAGATAAGCTAAACTGAGGCAGTGGCTGCTATCCTGGGGAGCTCAGGGCAGCAGCAGCGAAGAGCCTGGGGCACGTCTCCACAGACGGTGACCAAGCCCGTGCCCACATGTTCATCTGTTTGTCTCCAGGAGCTGGCAGAAGTGACAGCCACGTGAGCCAGGCAGACCCCAAAAGGACAGAGATGTGTGGAGGATAGGAGAGCCCTGACCTCCGAAGAGACTGAAGCCAACCGTGGCCAAGACACGAAGGCCTCAAGCAGCAGGAGCCATGTGTCCGTCCTCTTGCTACTGTACCAGCCGGTAGGTGATGTACCTGCCCGCCGTCTCACTGGGCCGGATGATCTTCACCACCTGCACGGGGCAGGGGTAGGGCTGGGCTGAGTGGCAGGCAGCCCAAGGAACTGGGAACCCAGGGCACTGTGTTCCCTGGCTCTGGCTTTAAAGGGCTGGGGGTGTGGCCCCGGGTGGGTGGGGCTGGGATCCCCCAGGGACCACTCACCTGCCCTCGCTTTATCCCAAAGTAGCGGGCCACGGGGTCTCCTGCCTGGATACGGGGCAGCTGGTTCTCCCGGAGCTTACTGGGCAGTGGTCAAGGAAAAGTCCGGTTGGCTCTTAGGGCAGGAGTTCAAGGAGCCCAGAGGGAGAGGCACAGGGGGAAGAGAGGGACAGACAGCCCGGAGGCCTGAAAGGATACTATCGGGCCAGCAGCTCTGCCACCTCCTCCTTGGTCATGACGACGTGCTCTGGGACCAGCTGCAGAGAACATATCAATTAGAATTCACAGACACTGGAGTGACCCCGCAGTCAGACAGGCTAGGCAAAAACCTCTACCTGGTGCTCAGGGGGTGCTGGCAGAACCTGGGTGAGGCTCCCCTGTACCCCCAGCTACATGCAGGAGAGCCTCGGTCCACACAGTTACCAGCTCTAGGACCTGCCCCACAAGCAACCTAGCCTGCCCCCCTCCCCCCACCCCCGCCTCAGGCCCCACCTCATGCTCCGTGATGTTGATCAGCAGCTCCTGCTGCAGGAATTGCTCCAGGATGTACTTGGGTGCCATGTCTACCAGGGACTGTGGGGGACACAGGTATCACATGGGCTGGGCAGCCATGCCCCCACATGTGCCCCAGAGCTGATAAGAAAGGAAGTACCTGGCCCACATGTCCTCCACAGTGTGAGGCCGTCCACCCCTGGCCTGAGGACTTTCAAGACCTTGGGTTAGGGCTGGCGTGTGGTTACAGCCAGCAGGGATCCTCAGCACCCTCTGATCTGTCAGAATGCTCTGTGGCACAGAGACCTTTCCCCAAGAAAATGGCACCACTGTGTGTGACCCCAGGACCCCACTGCCTGGGCTGCCAGCACAGGGCAGCTCACCACCCTCCATCCTCAAAGTCCACAAACCCACATCAGCTCAGTTCCATCTGAATGAAAGATGAAAAATAACAACACATGCCCAGGGACCCAGCCCTGTTCTGGCCACCAGGCAAAGGGGCAGAAACCTGGGCCCTCCAGGATGTCCCCATCACTGCCAGACAGGATAGTCCAAGTCCCCAAAGTCAGGTCTGGACCCGAGGCTGGGGAAGACAGGGTGTGGTATGGCAGGCCAGAGCGTACAGCAGGGCAAGTGAGGTGCATGGCTGAGGTACCTACCTGCTTGGCAGAGGGCGTCATGCCCTGCTGCACCACGATGAGCGCGCGGGTGATGTTCTCCTCCTGCATGCGCTGGCAATACACCTTGATGGTCTTGATGCCCACCTTGGGCTCCTCTGGGGACAGACATGCACTGACACACTGCCCAGCAAGCCCAGCCCATCTGAGCACCAGGGGTCTGGCCTGGCTTCAGGCCACCTGTAGCCTTATGGGGCCTTAAGTTCCCCTGCTCAGACCTGAGCAGCAGGATCCCAGGATAGGGCTGGCTGCCTCAAAAGCACCAGGAATTCAAAGGACCCTAGGAGGCCCAGTGCCATCTGGGGACTCCTTCCTGCAGCATGAGGTTGGTGCCCCAAGTGGTGGGGCTTGGGAAACACTGGGGAGATGATGCTGGCTGAGCTGCTAGAGAGGCAGAACACCTGTCCCCACACCAGACTAGGTGTCACCTGTGCTGTGGGACCCAGAGCCCTCAACCTCAGCCTCCTCCCTCAGGCCCCCACCCCACCCACCTGGGCCATCACAGATGTGCTGAAGCCCTGAACCCCAGAATCTCAGAATGTCAGTATAATTGGAGACAGTCTTTAAAGACGCAAATCTGAGCACGGTGGTGCACGCCTGTAATCCCAGCACTTGGGAGGCTGAGGTAGGAGAATTGCTGAGAGCTCAAGGCCAACCTGAGCTACAAAGTGAACTCAAGGCCAGCCTGAACTGCACAGTGAGACCGTCTCAATAAGATAAAACAAAACAAAACAAAACAAAAAAAAAAAAAAAAAAAGAAAAAGAAAAAGAAAAAGTACAGGGCTGGGGTTATAGCTCAGTGGCACAGTGCCTGCCTGGCACTGTGGCCGTAAAAGGTCCTGGGTTCAACTCCTGGCACCAAAAAAAAAAATAAATAAAATTTAAAAGTGAGTTGATTAAAGGACCATGCCTGCTGATGCATACCTCTCTCATCATAGCTACTCAGGTGGCTGAGGCAGGAGGATCACAAGTTCAGAGCCAGCCCGAACAACTTATGGAGACCTTATGTCGAAAGTATAAATAAAAAGTGCCAGGGATACAGCTCAGTGGTAGAACACTTGCCCAGCATGTACAGAATCACGGGAGTAATCCCCAGCACCACAAACTTTAAAGAAGTGATTAAGACACAGCTGTACTAACACCTTGGCCTTGGATTTAACTCCGTAATTGTGAAAAACAGATGTCAGCACTCACAGGTACTTGTCTGACAATTTGTGCCAACAGCCCCCACAGACTGGCACAGGCGGGAAGCTCAACCTTGCCCTGTCAGGAGCAGTGACACACTCCCCATTCCCAGAGACCAGGGAGCCCAGTGAGACCTTTGACCCTGGGGAGGCCCTGAGGCCGGGCAGGTTCTGCGGAGACTACAAGATGGCTCCACAGGGAGGAAGGTGATCAGCACCAGGCTCTGTGATAAACCCATCTCACACACAGGGGACACCTGCTCTGCAAAAGCCACCTGGGCCAGCCGCCACGTGATATTCGGCCCATACCCCAGAGTCCAGGTGCCAGCTGGGTCCCGGAGGCACTCTCAACATCCCTGCCAACCCTCCAGGGCTTCAGAGCAGGGACGCACGCACGCATGCACACGCAACAGGGGGCAATGACACCACCCAGGAGCAGCCTCACACAGGACGCAGCAGACAGCAGCACAGGGGCAGGGTGCCCAAGGGCACCTGGTGTTTCTGGGAAGAGGTACTCAAGGTGGATCTCAAGAGATAACCAGTGGATGCTTGCCAGGAAGACTGAGGAGGGAAACTGTGAGAAAAAGGGAGGCCAGAAAGCCTGTCACACTTCTGAAGGGGACACAAGGCAGGAGCGATCAGGATAGGCCAACAGAGATAAGGCCTGTCTGCCGGGCTGAGGCCTGTGACCTGCACATCCAGGCTGGGGTGGGGGAGCAGAGGAGACACAGGCAGATCTGAGGTAGGTCTGTGTGACACTTGGATGGACAGCAAGGTCAGAAGGAGATGAGGACTGGGGGGAGGAGAATGCCAAAGGGTGAGCTACACAAGCCACCTCAAGATGATGCTAAAGAACCATGACCCTTGAGGAATACTATGTGGCCATGGAAAAAAATGGGCCCTCACCTGGGAAGAAGACAAACATCTGGTCCGTGGGGTCATCGTTGTGCGCCACCAACACAGTAAGATCCGTACGCCGTGGACGCCCTTCACTTGGCTTGTCCCCAAACTGGGCCTTGAACTCCTCCAATGTCTGATCCAACTCATCCTGGGTCACCAGGTAGCCACGGTCATGGCACAACTGTGAAAAGAAACAGCTTGGTGAGAGTGGGACCCGGAGGCTCAGCAAGATAACATCTTAGACAGGCCCGGTTATTCACACCTGTAACCCCAGTACACTGCGAGGCTGAGGAAGAAAATTCAAAGACTGAGTCACACCTAGGCAACTCAGCCAGACCCTGTTTCAAAACAAGAAGTAAAACGAGCTAGGAATACTGGGCATGGTGGCACACACCTGTAATCCCAGCACTCGGGAGGCTGAGGCAGGATAGCTGTGAGTTTGAGGCCAGCCTGGGCTACAAAGTGAGCTCAATGCTAGCCTGAACTGCATAGCAAGACCCTGTCTCAAAAAGACAAACAAAACAAATAAAAGGAACTAGGGTATAGCTCACCCCAAAGGCCTCAGACTCAATCTCCAGTACTGAACATAAACAAGATGGCACAGGCCTGTCATCCCCGCTACTCAGGAGGCTGAGGCAGTAGGATACTGAGTTTATATCCCACCTGGGCAGTTGAGCGAAAGCCTACCTCAAAATTTAAAACACACAGGCCACTTCTCAGATGAAGAAAAACAAATGGAAAATAAATATATGAAAAAATGTTCAACACCATTGGTCATTAAAGAAATGCAAATTAAAACAATACTGAGATTCCACTTCACCCTAGAAAGAATGGCTATCATCAAGAAATCAATAACAAATGCTGGAGAGGCTGTGGGGAAAAAGGAACCCTTCTCCACTACTGGTGAGTGTAGACTGGTGAAACCACTGTGGAAATCTGCGTGGAGATTCCTCACAAAAGTAGGATTAGAGGTCCCACTTAACCCAACCATTCCCCTTCTGGATATTTTTCCAAACTGAAACCGTCATTTTACCACAGTGATACATGAGCACCCATGTTTATAGCAATGCAATTTGTCATAGATAAATCTTGGAAATAACCCAAATGTCCATCAACGGGACAATGAATAAAAAAGGTATTTTCATACAATGAAGTATTACTCAGCTATTAAAAAAGATAAACTTGAGGCTTTCATAGGTAAATGGGTGTAATTAGGGACCATACTTGTAAGTGAAATAAATTGGATCCACATGTGTAAACATCATATTGTCTCCCTAGTGTAAGAACCTAAAAAAGTAAATAAAACCCAAAAGATATAACATATTCTGAAAGGGAAAGAAATTGCTAAAAGGGAAGGAAAAAGTGGGATGAGGGAAAGGAAAAAAGAAAGAGTGAAAAATATGTATGTATATACAAGGATAGCTGAGATAACTGTACTGCTGATGTCCACTGGTTTATGGAAAGGAACAGGTAATGCTTAATTATTTTTTCTTTTTTTGGTCTTTTTAAGACAGGGTCTCGCTATGCAGTTCAAGCTAGCCTTGAGCTCACTTTGTAGCCCAGGCTGGTCTGGAACTCACAATGACCCTCCTGCCTCAGCCTCTCTTCCCTCCCCGAGTGCTGGGATTACAGACAAGTGCAAGGATTACAGACATGTGTCGTCACACCCAACTATGTGTCATCACACCCAACTAAATTCTTTTTCTTGACCAATTTTGAATGATTATATTTGGTAATCTGAACTAATGTGAAGACAACATTATGCAATATAACAACCATCGATGAATTCCTACTATCTTATTTAGTGAAGCTCTGTATCATTTCTAATGTGTTTTTTATTACTTTTTATTCTCTAGTTGTTTGCTTAATCTTGCCTTCTTACATCTAATAATCTGAGCAAGTCTGTTGAAGATAACAGTCTATAATATAACAACCACTACTAATTCCTGTCATCTTGCCAGGCATGGTGGCACACGCCTGTAATCCCAGCACTGGGTAGGCTGAGGCAGGAGGATCATTGCGAGTTCAAGACCAGCCTGGGCTACAAAGTGAGCTCAAGGACAGCCCAAACTGCAGAGTGAGATCTTGTCTCAAAAAGGCAAAAGAAAAAACCCTCTCATCTTGTATCAAAATTGTACATCTTGTTTTTTATTGTTTTGTTTTTATTTTTTTTCTTTAAAATAAAAAAAAAAAAAAGGACCACAGGCAGGGCGTGGTGGTGCACGCCTGTAATCCCAGCCAGTAATCCCAGCACTTGGGAGGGTGAGGCGGGAGGACTGTTGCAAATTCAGACCAGCCTGGGCTACAAAGTGAGCTCAAGAGCAGCCTGAACTGCATAGCGAGACCCTGTCTCAAAAAGACAAAAAAGAAAAGGCTCTGACTTCTTCCCCCACAAGGTCTCTTTTTGGCCACCTACTCAAAAACCTTTGATTTTTTTTTCTCCTTTTTTTATGTTGAGGTAGGGTCTTGCTAACTTGCTGAGGCTGGGTTCAAGCCCGAAATCGCCCTGCCTCAGGCTCCCATAACGCTGAGATTACAGGTGTGTCCCACTACACCTGGCCTTTTTCTGGTTTTTTTTTTTTTTTTTTTTCTTCTTCAGTGCTGGGGTTAGAACCCAGGGTCTTACGCATGCAAGACAAGCGCTCACCACTAAGCGCCATCAGCAGTCTAAGAGCCCTGACTTTTTTTTTTTTGAGGCAGGTTCTCGCTATGTTGTTCAGCCCAGCCTTAAAATCAGAAGTAGTATGTAGCCCAGGTTGGCCCTGAACACAATGCGAACCTCCTGCTGCAGCTTTCTGAGTGCTAGGTTGACAGGTGTGCGCCACCACATCCGGGGAGGAACCCCATTTCCAGCCAAGGCTCAGGGCGTCTGGCCCTCAGTCTTGGCCTGGTTTCCGCACCATCAACCCAGCCGGCTCCAGACCCCGCGGAACCATCTCGACCCCACTGTGGCCGCTCCCTCTGAAACGCCACCCTTCCCTCCCACATTCAGAAAGGAACACGACGCGCAGCGGGACAGTGGTCGCCAAGGGGCTCTCTCGCGGGTGCGCCCCCTCCTGGTCCCGCTTGTCCCGTCTCTTTTCGGGGCACAACCTCCACTCCTAGGAGGGTCTCGGGGGACGCAGAGCAGAATCTGAGCCGGCAGAGGGAGGTGGAGAAACGGCGAAGACCAAGCTAGATTGTGCGGCAGCCCGGGACAGAGATGCAAGGGAGGCGAGGGACAAAACCGGGATAACGAAGACGGAGCGGCGCCGCCCTCCCGCCGACACCGCGCGCACCCGGGACCCCGAGTCTGGTCTGGCCGCCGGCCGACAACAGGGCTGACCAACCCCGGAGACCGGAAGGTCTGGGGAGCCTGCATGGATCTCAGTACACCCCGTACGCACCCACATCATGCCCAGCTTACAGTCACTACGCGCTACTTACCTGCATGATGGTTTTGCGGATTTTCCAGAGTCGGTAGGTCTCCTCCTCGTCGTCCATGGCGGCGCGGCTCACACAACACCACGCACTCGCCACTCAGGACCCGTGCGCACGCGCCACTCAGGACCTGTGCGCACTACGCCTGCGTCAAATACAATCAGGACTGCCCCCCCCCTTTCCCCGCCCCGCGGAAGGCTGTTCTCGGCAAACTCCCGAATAAAGCGATATCAGAGACCAGCAGCTTCGACCAAAGCCCGCCAGAGTTTTCACGAGAGCAGCAGTTAGTCACGCGATACCACGTGAATTTGCAGTTATCGCGTGGTTTTGAGATTTTGAGCGCAAGGCCTCTCGGGAGCAGTAGTTACTCTTGCAGCCTTTGTGGCAATTTAAAACCGCACGAGCCGGGTGGGGTGGTGCACGTCTGTAATCCCAGCACTCGCGAGCTGAAGCAGTAGGATCCTCACGAGTTCGAGACCAGCCTGAGCTACAACGTGAGCTCAAGGCCAACCTGAACTACATACCGAGACTCTGCCTCAAATAGAGAGAGAAAAAAAAAATCAGTATGAGGCCAAGAGTAGGGACAGAGGTCTGTTACCTCAGTATTTGGCGGCTGAGGCAGAAGGGTCGGCGCGAGTTCGAGGCCAGCCTGGGTTATACAGTGAGACCCTGTCTCAAAAACATAACAAAACATAGCAAAGCAAAACTAAACTAAAAACAAAACACAAAAATTTCAGGAGGAATAGCTGAGAAATTGAGGTGCCGGGGGTGTGTGTGTGAAGGGTCAGTTTGGCTCGTAGGGATGATCAGGAGCCGAGTAGGCTCTCCACGCGAACTTTTGCATCAGACTGTAAGCGGGATTCGGGTGGCTGAGGTAGAAGGCTCTCAAGCTGGCGCCTGGCCGGGGCAGTGTAGTGACTTAGCAAGATCCCGTCTCAAAAACGATCACCTGGGGCTGTAGTGAATGCTAAGTGAGTTGGTAGGGTAGCCTGCGCCCTGTTTCTCAGACGTGCTGTGTATTTTCATTTTTGCATTTCTCCTTGTTGGGGCCCAAGTTTGCATCACAGAGCTGGTTTCTCCCATGCTCATTTACCCTACACTTTTCAAATAAACTTTTTTTTTTTTTTTTTTTTTTGTCTTTTTGAGACGGTCTCATTACACAGTTCAAGCTGGCCTTGAGTTCACTTTGCAGCCCAGGTTGATCTCAGACTCACAATCATCCTCCTACCTAGGTCTTCCCAGTGCTGGAATTACAAGCGTGCACCACCACGCCCGGCTCAAATAAACATTTGACAATGATTGATAAAACAAACACACTGGGGATATAGTTCAGCGTTACGGCTCTAAGTTCAATCCTCAGTAGTGCAAAAATATATAGGAAAATTTTAAAAGTTGGGGTTTTGGTTTTGGTGTTTTGAGATAGGGTCTCATTATGTAATAGTCCAGGCTGGCCTTGAACTTATGGCAGTCCTCCTGCCTCAGCCTCCCAAGTGATGTGTGCCACCATGTCTGGCACAGTCCCTGCACCTTGGGAAGAGCCTGGTACAGCTCGAGGTGCTTTTAAAGTACTTGGCCTCTGTGCTGTTGTGGGAGCCCCCACCTGGGATTCCCACACCCCAAATCTTTCCTGTTACCCAGCCAGCCCCTTTTGCCCTCTGCATACTTAATCCAATCACTGGAAGAACGACTTTTGCAGAAGAGAATTTACTCAGGAAGCAGACAAACTTGAGGAGGTGGAAGCCTGAAGTCCAAACATGCCCCCCCCCATACACAGGGTTTGGGGCATTTACAGAGCGAAGAGGCAAAGTGGTCACAGAAGTTAAAGGAAAGCGATGGGTGGTCCACTCCTGTATGACTGGACTTAGCAAGACCTGTCTCAAAAGAAAAAAAAACAAAGCACGGGTTCTGTCTGCAGCCACTGTGGTGTTTGAAGCTGTGGTGCTGGGAGCTGAGCATGAGGAACCAGGGCAGAAGCAGAGACCAGAGGGGGGCTGGGGAGTGTTTTGCCTAGTAGCTGTGTCTGAACGTTAATCTGTTCTTTGTTTTTGTTTTGTTTTGTTTGTACCTGGAATGGAACTCAGGACCTTGCGCTTGCAGGCACTGTGCCACTGAACTATATCCCCGGCCTTCGTTTTGTTTTTTGAGACAGGGTCTCACTAGAAGATTCAGGCTGGCTTTGAACTCATTCTGTAGCCCAGACTGGCACTGAACTCTCAGAGATCCTCCTGCCTCAGCCTCCTGAGTGCTAAGATTATAGGTAGGTGCCTCCACACCTGGCCTATGTCTTGTCTTTCTGTTCCTGGAGGAAGAGGGACAGGGAAGGAGGGCTGTGGTGTTCTGACCTCAAGGTGTTGGGAGGAGAGTTCAGGATAGGCCCAGGGTCCCCGAGGAGACAGACTTATGGGCCTCACTGGCACTAGGTGCAATTATTACAGCCAGATCATGGAGGGTTCCAGGGCACAGCAGTTGGGCCTGAGCCCAGCCTGGCCAGGTCCAGAACCTGGAACAGTGATGGCGAAAGTTTTAGAGGTTTCAATGATTCAAACATTCCCCTGCACGCAGACATAGGTTCACCATCACTGGCCTAGAGGCTCTGCTAGGACCCTGGAGAGGCGCCTGGCTCCACCCCACTGTGTGACCACAGGCGCTCGGCTTAACCTCTCTGTGCCCTGCTGTCTCCCTCCCTCCTGCCTTGAGACATGAGAGAGGAGTAGTGCCCGCTTCTCAGTAACTGGTTAACAATCCCAGCTTGCTTTCAATGCCCAAGTTGCATAATGTTCTTGGAATAGATCCGAGGGCCAGAGGCTGCCAGGGACCCCAGAAACCCAATGCGGGAAGTATCTGGAAGTGAAGGAGGGAGCCAGCATCACCTGCTACCAAGGTGCCAGGTCAGGCCAACCCTGAGCACAAAGCCAAGGGTCAGGCAATGGATGGCGCTATTACATAAAACTCAGATTGGGGTTGAACTTTTGAGCTTCCTGTTTCAGCTTCTCAGAACACTAGGATGTCCAGGACTTGCTAAATTGCCCAGGGTGGCCTTGAATTTGAGATCCTCCTGCCTCAGCCTCCTGAGTAGCCAGGACACGTGTGAGCCACTGCACCTGGCTCAGAGGAGGGTTTTAAAATGGAAGAAGGTGGACAACTGGGATGAGGGTAGAGGCAAACTGAGCGAGTCTGAGCCCAAGTGCCAGGCAGCCTGGGGTGGCCATGGGGGGAGGGCCATGTGGGGGAAGGGGGATTGGGTATGGCAGTGTCTTGCTGTCCCTCAGTGTTTGAGAATTTTCAAGAAACTGGAGAGACCAGGAGGGATTACAGGAGGATTTTAATCACTTCTTGGCCTGTTGGCTAAGATCAAGTGTACAGGAGCATTTCATTCACGCATAACCCAGCCACTAGAAATGCTTCAAACCAGACTGGGCCTGCACCAAGCAGAGGTGCCCTTTTATACGGCTTGTGCCGGCAAGGAAGTAGGCATACAAAAGTGAAACAAAAGCCGGGAAGGGTGGCGCACGCCTGTAATCCCAGCGCTGTAATTGGGAGGCTGAGGTAGGAGGATCGTTGCGAGTTTGAGACCAGCCTGGGTTACAAAGTGAGCTCAAGGCCAGTCTGAACTGCATAGCAAGACCCTGTCTCAAAAAGACAAAAAAGAGAGAGAAGTGAAACAAGGCCGTCATCCTCGCAGCTAACCCCACTCCGGCCTTGAAAGAAAACACATCCTGTGTCTCTCAGGATGTTAGGGTGCTATGAAGCTTGTTTATGGCCCATTTATTAGTTTTAGCCCCTGTAAATGAGAGTCCGAGACAGAACAGCTTGATGTGTCTCCCTCACCAGTGAGGAAAGCACAGGGCCATGGTGAGAAAGGTGAGTCCACACTCCTGAGGGGGGGTTTGCTCGTGGAGTTGCTCGCCTGAGCTGGGAAGATTTTACAGAGAGAGGTGGGAACAATAACATGGCTTAGTTACAGCGGGCTGGTCAGGTCTGCAATCTCCTGAGTGCGTGTAGGTGAAGGCTTAACACAAAGAGGCAAATGGAATGATTTCAGGGCCCCAGGGGGATCAAAGCCCCCATATAATTCAAGATTCTCTCTGGGGTAAGACCACGACCTTCCCTGGGTCACCCGTATTTATCTGGTTATCAGAAGGGAGGGGAGTCCTCAAGAAGGGCAGAACCGCTCCAGGACTTCTCTAAGGAAGGCATGAGGTTAATCCACTGAAGAATGAGGTGCCTGAGGCCATAGTCCTCATCTAGTTGAGATCTGACCCAGGTGTCCTTGGCTGTGATCTTGTCTTGTCCTTTGAGGCTTTCTGGTTTCATCCACCTCTACAGGTTCTAGTAGGGATCAGTGACTCACAGAGGTTCACTGGCTATGAGCCCGCCATGTCCAGATTAGGAGCCTAGGTGTTAGACAGATTCACAAGTGAACACGGAAAGCCAATTGGTGAATATTAAATCCTGCTCAGAACCACTTTGTAGTGGTCTCCAGCAGAGAGCAGCTAAGCTTCTGTCCAAGTTCTCCTTTATGGGGCAGTGGAATTGGGGCAGAGGTGTGGGTGGAGTGGAGAAGGAGGTCATGGGCCATGGGACTGTGGATGCTGGCAGGGCCCAGCCACCCTCCTGCTGCTGATGGTTCAGCGTTCAGCTGGTGACCTTAGACCTCAGCACTGGGTCTGGGAACATAGCCTGCGCCTTCACATCCACTACACCCACTCCCTGGCACATCCAGAGGCCCAGAAATCAGGTCACGATTCACACACAGGGAAGGATAAACATGTGAGGTGCCAACTGGGCATGAGAGCACACACCTGTAATCCCAGCACTCAGGAAGCGGAGGCAGGAGGATCAATGGGAGTTTCAGGCCAGCCTGAGCTGCATAGCGAGACCCTGTCTCAAAAAGATTAAAAAAAAAAAAAGTTAAAGGAGGAAAGGTTTATTATTCTCGCTATGTAGTTCAGGCTGGCCTTGAACTCACTTTGTAGTCCAGGCTGGTCTCAAGCTTGCAGCGTTCCTCCTGCCTCAGCCTCCCGAGTGCTGGGATTATAGGCGTGCGCCACCATGCCCGGCTTCTGTTCATAGTTTGAAGAGGTTTCAGTCTCTAGTCAGCTGGCTCCAAAGCAGGATGGCACCATGGAGGGGCATCACAGAGGAGAAACAGTGCACGGCAAGCACGGCTGGCAGAAGCAGCAGGAGCAACAGCCTTCTCCCTTTTTATTCCTCCCAGGCTACACACCTTTGGACTGGTGCTCCCCATACCCAGGTTTAACTCCAACCTGACACATTTAATCCCAGTAACACATAACCTAGATCTAGCCGCCTCCAAGTTGTCTCACCTCAGACTGCATCAAGCTTGTTGGGGGGCGGATAACTGGATACAAGTCATGACCAAAGGCATTCTGGCAACTCTTCAAATAGGGTTTGCCTAAGACCCAGCAGTTCCACTCCAGGTAAAGGAAAACATAGGGTCACACAAAAACTCATACATGGCTGCAAAATGAAAGAGTGAAAAACACCATTGTTTTATTAAGGAACGAATGGGCATACACAGTGAGGTCCATCCCCATGGTGGAATATTATTCAACCAGGAAAAGGAGCAAGGCTGTGACACTCACCACAGTGTGGACAGACCTTGAGGATGACATGTCATGAGAGACGTCACAGAGGACACACACCAAAGTACTCCACAGATAGCAAATGTCCAGGACAGGTAAATCCAGAGATAGCAGACTTGGGAGCGAGGCTGGGGAGGAGAGGGATAACCACTGTAGGGAGGCCTAGGGCTTCTTTGTGGGGTGGCAGGAAATTCAGAATTAGAGGTGTTAGAGTATACTAACAATGCTGCACTGCACTTTTCAAAAAGTCAAGCTGATGAATTTATGTGTACTACATCTTAATGTCAGAAACTGTTTGTCAAGTGTGGTGGTACATACCTGTCATTCCAGAACTCTGGAGGCTGAGGCAGGCAGATCAACTGAATTTGATGCCAGCCTGGGTTACAAAGTGAAACTCTCTGTCTCAAAAAAGAAAAAAAAGAGAAAGTTTTTTTTCCTCATAAACAAAATTTATTGATGAACACAACAGTTGGTCATGATGACACACGCCTCTAATCCCAGCACCGGGGAGCCTGAGCAGGAGTACCACTGTGAATTCCAGGCCAGCCTGGCTTGAGCTCCCTGGCTTGGGCAGGGCCTTGCTTCCCTGTGCCTGGCACCATGTGCCTGAACACCCTACACAAAGAGTCACTGTTCCAAGAAGGCTGGGAGCTGTGGGTGTCTTGTACCAGTCTGAACATTACATTATAAAATGACAACTGGGACTTTGAACAAGACTTTTCCCTCAGCGAACCCAGTGTCTTTGCCCTGATCTACATCCCCAGCCCTCCCCCTTCTTTTTGAGACAGGGTCTCACTATGCAGCCCAGGCTGGTCTTGAACTTGCAGTGATCCTCCTGCCTCAGCCTCTTGAGTGCTGGAATTATAGGCACGAGCCACCACTCCTGGCCAAAGGTTCTAGCTTGTGCTTAAGTTCTTGTGGTTTGTGTTGTTAAACTTTTGGTTACACTAATTATTGAATGTTATATTCTTTATTGTCTTTTTGAGACAGGGTTTCACTACACAATTCAGGCCAGCCTTAAATTTACTTTGTAGCCTAGGCTGACCTCACACTTGTAGCCATCCTCCTGCCTCAGCCTCCCAAGTGCTGGGATTACAAGTGTGCCCCACCACATCTGACTTTTGATTTTTGTTTTCAGCCAGGGTCTCAGTAATTCACTGAGTTGCACAGGTTGGGTTCTTGATCCTCCTGCCTTAAGCTCTAGAGTAGCTGAGAGGACAGGTGTACACCACCACCCTTGTTTACAAATTGATCTTAAAAAGAAAAAAAAAATTAGTTGGGCTGGGTGTGGTAGTGCAAATGTTCTCTTAGCGCTAGAGAGACTAAGGTGGGAGAATTACTGTGAGTTTGAGGCCAACCTAAACTACATAGTGAGACCCTGTCAAACAGAAAAACAAATAATAAAAAGAAGAAATCAAGCCAGGCATGGCGGCACATGCTTATAATCCCAAGTATTTGGGAGGCTGATGCAGGAGGATTGCAAGTTGGAACCCAGTCTGGGCAATTTATTGAGACCCTACCTGAAAAAACAACAACAACAACAAAAAAAAAACAAGTGGGATATAGCTCAGGGAGAAGAAGCCAAGGAAGAAGAAGAAGAGGAAGAAGAAAAAGAAGAGGGAGAAGGGGACATAGCAGCCTGCTCTGGGACCAGCGGGAACTCAGGCCACTACAAGCACCCTGTGCTTCCCCCTTTGGGAATGAGGTTCACTGCTGAGGCTGAGAAAGTTCTCTGGCAGGGAGCAGCTCCTCTAAGCAGCCTTGCGCAGCTGCAGCTCCAGGCCACTCCTCTGCCCTTGTGAAAATCGACACTGCGGCACAGGTGGGTGAAGCTTCTCCTCCCAGGGGTGCTCTTGGAGGGCGTCACCCTGAGATGTTTTTCTGGAAGCTCTGAAATAAACAACCATTTCAGGCATGGCACCCTGGAACCCGGTGTCATCTGTCTCCTCCACGCCTGGGGTGGGGCAGAGGAGGGGGCTCCCCACATGGGCCCAGCCAGCGACCCTGCCTCCAGCTGCCTTTGCAGAAGTGGGCTCTGGGGGTGAGCAGAGGCAACGTGACACACGATTCAAGCCACCAGCAGGCCCCAGGCCTAAGTTCCAACGTGGGGGTGGGCAGGAATTTCATGACTCAGTGCTCAGGAATGTGTGGGTCTCTGGGCACAGCTGTGGCTAAGGCAGAAGCAGACTGAAGACAAGGCAGGAGAGGATGCAGGGCTGTGTGAGTTGTTCGAAGGCCGTAGGGAAGCCAGTGCTGGCCTTGAGTCCCTTGTCTCTGGGGTGGGACCTCTAAAGTGAACTGCTCTGATGTCTCCAGGGCCACCTGCTACTCTATGAGCAGTTTAAGGGACAAAGGATTCCAGGGGCAAGATGCACCTGCCTCTGAGCTGATGGCAGGGTGTGGTGACCCATATTTGTGCATTCTGGCAGGCTGAGGCAGGAGGATTGCAGGTTCAAGCCCAGCCTGGGCAACTTGGCGCCTCAGGGAGGCCGTCTCAAAATAAAAAATAAAAAGGGATGGGGATGGGGATGGAGCTCAGGGTGAAGGCTCTGGGTTCAATTCCCACTATCGCAAATAAATTAGGAAAGAAAAAGTCAAACTTTCACATTCAAGACTTTTTTGGGGGGCGTGTCTTTTGTTTGTCCTTTTGAGACAGGGTCTTGCTATGCAGTTCAGGCTGGCCTTGAGCTCACTTTTTTTTTTTTGCGGTACTGGGGATTGAACTCAGGACTCTGTGCTTGCTAGGCAGGCGCTTATTCCACTGAGCTATATCCCCAGCCCCTTGAGCTCACTTTGTAGCTCAAGCTGGCCTCCAACTCGCATCAATCCTCCTGCTTCAGCCTCCCGAGTGGGGGGATTACAAGCATGCGTCACCACGCCGGGTTCAAAATGCTATGTGGGGGGGCTTGTCTGTGATTTACTGCCCCCGCTCCCGGGTTTCCAGAATTGTCAAGAAGTCAGGCTGCCCCGCAGGCGGCCGCCCCGCAGGTAACCGCCCGTAGAACTGTCCGCAGTCAACCTACACACCGACTGCATGAACGCGTCTCCCGCTCCCTTGACCCCGAAACGAGCATGCGCAGTCACTGACGACAACAAACCTGCGGCCGCACCTGCCCTCCCGTCGGCCCCGCATCCTTCCTCCCATTGGCTGGCACCGCCGTGTATCCGCATAACGGCGAGGTTGACCAATGGGAACGTGAGTGGGCGTGACCGAAGGCGGGCTGGCAAGGCAGGACAGCTCGTGTCCATTGGCAGGCGGGGTGAGGGGAGGAGCCGCTGGCTCTAGTCAACGCTATGTTCCTGGGACGCCTGAGCCGCCTGCTGAAGCCTGTGCTTCTGTGCGGAGCTTTGACTACGCCTGGTCTGGCCGTCACCATGGTGAGCGCCGCCAGCCGCCCGCCGCCCGCCACTCGCCACTACGGGTCCCGCGTCCGCTTGCCGGGGCCGTTGGAAGGGTCAGCGTCCCCACCCCTGCCGACCCAACCTGGCCTCGCGGACGCAGTGACCGTGCCTGGAAGCTACTTCCGCCGAGGCCGGGCCGGGGTCAAGTGACGGGGCCTGGGATGGCGGGTCAGGGTCGGGGTCCGGGAGGGCAGGCGGGGCCGGGCGGTTAGCTGGGCCGGGGGTGGAATGGGGACGACATTGTCCAGGACTGCGGGCCGAAACCTGGCCCGCCTCTACTACTCGAGAAGCTGAGGCAAGAGGATCTCAAGTTCGAGCCAGTTCGGACGACCTAGCGAGACAGTGTCTCAAAGTAAAAATATAAAAAAAGTGCTGGGATGTAGCTCTGGACTGTGGGCAGAGGTCGGGGCTGGAGGCCAAGGTAGGAGGTGACGGTGCTTCGGGTGGGGACCGTGTCCGGGGCAACGGGCTTCGCGGTGCCCCCGGCGTTCCCGGGGGCTGGAAGGCGCGTCACACGCCATCGCCCGCTGCTCTCTGCCCGCGCTTGCGTCACAGTGCAGGCCGGTGCCCGGCTACGGCTCTTTGTCCCGTCCCAGCTCTTGTGAGCCAGACAGCGGGCATGGGCCGTGCGGCCGCGCGCTGCCCCAGGCCCAGAAGGCGGCGAGCCCGGGGCCGGGGAGGCCGACGGCGCCAGCGCCGTAGGCGGCGCCGAGCTTGCGTGCACCGGCGCAGGAGAACTCGCCCGCGTTCGAGCAGCTCCGGGCAGGCGGCACAGGAGACCCAAGAGAGCCGCCCCTCCGAGCTGCAGGGCCCGGTGCGCGCCGCGACCCAGCCCTGCTGTCCCTCCCCGTGTCCATCCCCACTTATCCAAGCTTAGAGTCTCCTGTGGGGAGCGCGCGCACCTGGGGAGGAAACCCGACATTTCTCTTGTGCCCTGTCCCTGGGGTCTGCCAGCCTGAGGTCCAGCACCTTGAGGCTCGCCCGTCACTCAGTCCCAGCCATTGCCACTCAGCGCCCTTTGTTTTGCAGTGCGCATCCCGAGACGACTGGCGCTGTGCGCGCTCCATGCACGAGTTCTCCGCCAAGGACATTGATGGGCACATGGTCAGCCTGGATAAATATAAGTGAGTGCCTGCCCATGGGGGCTGCCAGGGCCACGGGGTGGGGCAAGCTGGCCTCCTCTGACTGCCACCCATCCTCTTCCCCATAGGGGCTTCGTGTGCATTGTCACCAATGTGGCCTCGCAATGAGGCAAAACCGAAGTAAACTACACTCAGCTTGTCGACCTGCACGCACGGTATGCTGAGTGTGGCCTGCGCATCCTGGCCTTCCCTTGCAACCAGTTCGGGAAGCAGGTGCGTGCTGGGGGCCAGGGAGGGGACACGGAGAGGAGGCAGGGCCCGGGATGTCTG
Organism: Dinomys branickii; assembly: GCA_004027595.1. Lineage (NCBI taxonomy): Eukaryota > Metazoa > Chordata > Mammalia > Rodentia > Dinomyidae > Dinomys > Dinomys branickii. The sequence continues at coordinate 162,134 of PVLD010000208.1, forward strand.
CTCCTGACCCCCCACCTTTGTCCCTGCCTCCCTCTCCCAGGAGCCAGGGACTAATGAGGAGATCAAGCAGTTCACCACTGGCTACAACGTCAAGTTTGATATGTTCAGCAAGATCTGTGTGAACGGGGATGATGCCCACCCGCTGTGGAAGTGGATGAAAGTTCAGCCCAAGGGGAAGGGGATGCTGGGAAAGTGAGTGCCCTGGGGCAGTGGCCAGTAGCCTGGCTCAGGGGATTGGTGGCTGCAGCTTGCTCAGACTCCTGTTTCTGTTACAGTGCTATCAAATGGAACTTCACCAAGGTAAGAGCTTGTCGGCAGGAGAGGCAGTAGGCGAGGTGGTAGGTGGGGATCCTGCCTATCCTGGGACCTCTCTCCTTCCCCTAATACCTTCCCCTCTTTCAGTTTCTCATTGACAAGAATGGCTGTGTGGTGAAACGCTACGGCCCCATGGAGGACCCTGCGGTAGGTGCCTCCCCAGACGTTGGGACCTCTGGTGAGAAGACACCCCCCTGATGCCTCTCTCCCTGCAGGTGATAGAGAAGGACTTGACCTGCTACCTGTAGCCCCACAGTTGCGCCCCGCTGAGCCCCTGCCCGCCCCGAGCCTTCTACCCGGCACCATGATGGCTTGCCTGCAAACCAGCGTGCTGGTGGGGCAGACCTGAGAACGCGTGCACTGCCGGAGGGAGGACCGGCCACGGCCCGGGCTTGGCGCCCACCCTTGCTGCCTTGTGGGAATAAAACAGAAGCGGGCAGCTGTGTCCTCCTCTTTTGCATGAGAGGGGGGCTCCCTGGGGCTGAAGGGCTGTGCTTGCACCTGTGCCTGGCAGATCTGGGTCAGCCGGCCACAGGGTTGTGCTGATCCCACAGTCTTGGATAGGCGAGGTGCGAGCAGAGGAGATAATGCCCTAAGCGGTTGAGTCCTCACTGGGCCAGGCCTGGGAAGCAGCTCCAGGGGTGCTGAGAGCACCGTCCTTCCCAATTCTCAGAAGCTGGTGACAAGAGTGTGTGTGTGAGGGTCAAGGTCTGGCCTGGTGTGAGTGGTCAGTGTCTTGGTGTTTAGGGGTGTGTGTGTCACTGTCCAGATGGGTTTTTTGTTGTTTTTTTGTCTGAGACTTTTTTTTTTTTTTTTTTTTTTTTTTTTTTTGAGACAGAGTCTCACCATGCAGTTCAGGCTGGCCTTGAGCTCACTTTGTAGCCCAGGCTGGTCTTGAACTCACAATGATCCTCCTGCCTCAGCCTTCCAAGTGCTGAGATTACAGGCATGCGCCACCATGCCCAGCTAATAAGATACAATTACTTTTTTGGGGGGGGGTACCAGGGATCAAACTCAGTACCTTGCACTTGCCAGGCAGGGGCTTATTCCACTGAGCTATATCCCCAGCCCCTTGAGACAGGGTCTTGCTATGCAGTTTAGGCTGCCCTTGAGCTCACTTTGTAGCCCAGGCTGGTCTTGAACTCTCAATGATCCTCCTGCATCAGCCTCCTGAGTGCTAGGATTACAGGTGTACGCTGCCATGCCTGGCCACACCCGGGTGTTTTGTTTTTTTAAGACAGGGTCTCACTGTGACTGTTGGTCCAGACTGGCTTTGAACTTAGTGTATAGACCACGCTGACCTTGAATTCACAGCAATCCTCCTGCCTCAGCCTCTGGAACACTGGAATTACTGCTGTACAGCACTACACCTGGCCAGATTGTCTCCTGAGGGGGACAGGTGGACTGTGGTGTGGGGTTTGTGTGTGTGTCTGCAGACCTGAGCCCAGCTGCTCCCCATTGCACCAACTTGTGGTGCCCCCAGGGAGAGCAGAAGCTGGGTGGGGACCCTTGTGCCAAGGCAGGGGTTAGGGGTTAGCACGGGGGTCCTTGGTCCCCAGGAACTGCCTCAGCCCATTTAGTCTTCTGTCCCCCACCCCCAACCACAAGGTGAAGAGTCTCCTAAGTTTTGGGCTAGAGGTCAGCAGTGCCACAGGACAGCAGGGCTGGTGCCTGTTCCGGTTTGCGTCTTGATGCCCCCCCCCAGCCTCATGCATGATCCTAGGTGGGGCTTTTCAGAGGCAGCAGGAGGGCGGCATCTAGTGTCTGACCCTGGGTTGAGGGTGTGTGATCACTGGTTTGGCAGGCTTGGCAGGCTCTGGGAGTGGGTACAGCGAAGGCCCACCTGGGCTGTGAGCAGCACCCAACCCAAGGGCGGCAGCCTGGTGGACCACCAGGGACAGGGCTGCTGTCCTCGGTGATGCCTTCTTCCTCTGCCATGCGACCCTTTCTCAGGGCCTGGCAACTATCAGCTGAAACCTTCAAACTGAGCTACTATAAACCCTCTTACCTTCTGGTGTTGGGTATTTTGTCTGGGCAATAGTAGTAGTACCGTTTCTGCCCACCCAGAGCCTAGACCCTGGGTCCTGTCGCTGGCTGGGACCAGCAACTCGGGAAGTGCTGAGGCCTTTATAGTCAAAAGGCAAAGCGCCATGTCGGGGTCCCCAGGATGCACCCCGGCCCTCCTCAGTGTCTGCACAGTGCTGAGGGATGCGTTCCTGGCCCACTGGTGCTGCCTCAGCAGATGGGACACCTCCCCTGTGACCCTGACACCCCCCCCCCGTCCCCACGTGACCGCAGGCTGGAGCAGCAGACTGGGAAGTAGACAAAAGAGACATATATTTAAAAAGATTTCTTTACATATGTACATTGGGATTCATTATAAATATACATAGAAATCAGGGGCCACCCGCCCCGGGTTGGAGGAGAGGTGGGCGGGCAATAATTTAGGGCGCAGAGGGGATTGCATATATTAACGGGGTCTGCTCCCCGCAGAGCCCCCGAGGCGGGGCCCGAGCACCGGGATTTCCTGAGTGAGCAGCTCCGACTCCAGCGTCCTCGGCTCCCCGGCAGCCCGGGTACACAGGCGGGGGCAGGCGTCCTGCCCCAGCCCCAGAAGGTGAGCCCCGCACCCGGCTCCAGAGTGCCGGCTGGCGGGGGTCCGGAGGGAAAGGCACTGCGGGGCCTGTGCGCCCCCCCGCCATCCAGAGAAGGGCACACGGCCGCGGCCGCTGGAGACGCCTAGGAGTTGGGGAAGGGCGGGCTGAAGTGGATCACGCTCTGGCGCTCTGGGCCCCCGCCGCCTGCCCCCGCAGCGCTCGCGCCCGCACCCATCATTGGGCCGGGGGGCTCGGTGGGCGCCGTGTGCAAGGAGCGCAGCATGTCCTCGAGCACCTCCTTGAAGTTGATGTCGCAGCCCTGGCCCACTAGGGCCGCAGGGTCCGGCACGGCCTCGCGCGTGCCCAACAGCAGCGCACCCGGGTCAGGCGGGGGCGGGAAGGCGAAGTGCGGGGGCGGCGGCAGCTGCAGCGGCGGGAAGGCCTCGGCCGGGGGGCTGTAGGTCAGGTCCAGCACCTCGCCGGGGCCACAGGGCAGCGCCAGCGGGAGCCGCGGGGCGGGCGGCAGGGCAGGGCGGCTGCGGCGCTGCACCTCGGCGTCCATCTGCCGCAGTTCCTGCAGCACGCGGCGCACGCAGCCCTCGGGGATCTTGATGCCTGCGGGCGGCAGTGCTCAGGCCCGTCCCGCGGCCACGGGCCCACGCCCCCCCTCGGCCGCGCACTCACCCACTTGCTTCTTCCTATCCTTCGTCTTGAGGCGCACGATCTGCAGGTAGCTGCTGCTGCTGACATCAGCCATGACGGCGGCCACGCGGCCCCACACGCGCAACAGCGCTCCGCACAGCACGTAGTGGTGCCGCAGCCGCAGGCCCTGCACGCAGTCCTTGCCTTCCTGCGTCACCCGGCAGTGCTGGTTCCTGGGGACCCAGTGCACGGGTTGGTGCCACTGCTGCCTCCCGAGGGGTCCCCTTCCCGGTGTCTCCCCCACCTCCGCGGCGCTCACCAAGCCATGTGGCTGCATTGCGTCAGCGAGTAGGCGTAGCTGCTCTCCCAGTGCTTCTGTGCTTCCTCCGCAGTGACCTGGGGTGGAGACTGAGGTGAGCCCCGCCCGAGGTCCCCAGCCCCGCCACGCTGTTCAAGGGCCCCACCTGCTGGAACTTGCGGCACAGGCTGTCCAGGGTCTCCGGCTGGCTCTGGCGGCCGATGTTGGGCTTGTACACCGTGAAGTACTTGCCACTGCCCTGCTCAGCCAGCAGGCAGCTCAGCTTGTTGCCCCGCACCTGCAGAGGGGAGTGTGAGGCTGGCCGAGGGCTCAGGGCAGGAAACTGCCACCCTGCCTGCCCCTGGAGTACCGACTGGAGAGGGGGCCGAGACTCACCCTGTAGGAGAGGTAGAAGCCGTCATATTGGCCCTTGAGCCCCAGTGACTTGGTGAAGGCCTCTTCCCACTTCAGCCCGCGGTCCACAGTGATCTGCCAGGACACAGGGCATTAGCAGGCAGGTGGGCCTCGGGTAGGTGGGCGGGCCACAGAGCTGGGCAGAGGCTGCTCACCGTGTAGAAGACCACCTGCCCGTCCTGTGGGTGCCCAGGGGCCAGGAACACCTGCTGGCTCTCTTCATAGATCTCATCAATTCCAGGAGCCAGGTCTGCAGGGAAGGTGGGAAGTGAGGGCCAGGGCAATTCCCGCCTGGGAGAGACCCTCAGCTCCTCATCTGGCTGTCAGCACCTGGGGCCTGGCTGGTCCCACTCTTCCATTTTTTTTTTTTTTTGGCTAATAATGGGGATAGATCCCTTCCCACCAGCCCCACCACCCCCCTTTTAGCCTTGAGAGAGTTTCACTATGCAGTTCTGGCTGGCCTTGAGCTCACTTTGTAGCCCAGGCGGGCCTCCAATTCACAGTGATCCTTCTGCCTCAGCCTCCTGAGTGCAGGGATTACAGGTGTGCACCACCACACGCGGCTGTTACTTTTTGAGACAGGGTCTTGCTAAGTTGCCCATGGTGGCTTTGGGTTCTTGTAACAACAAGCAGTACCCTAGCCCCGGACCTGCACTTTGGGGTCTGTTGATCCCATAGCTCTGGATGTGCCCCACGGCTCAGTGGGGCAGAGATGGCCTGGCCCAGAAACAATCAGCTCATGGATGTCAAGTGTCCTCTCCTGGTGGGGGGCTGCTTGTGTCATGAGGGACTCCAAGCAGGTCCCAAGTAGCTCAGTGCCCTGATCTGAACAGCTGTTCAAGGGATCTGTGGGAGCAGCTGAGTGAGAATACAGGGGTGTGTGTGTGTTTGTGTGTGTATGCATGTGTGTGTTTTCTTTTGTTGTGCTGGGATGGAACCTGGGACCCAGCATGTGCTAGGCAAGCACCCCAACCCTGAGCTATACCCAGCCCTTGTTTTTTAAACAGCATCTCATTAAGTTGCCCAAACTGGCCTTGAACTAGTGGTCCCCTTGCTGTAGCCTCCTGAGCGCTGAGATGACAGGTAAGTGAGCCTGCTTGGTTGGTTTTTGTAAGTAGAAATCAAGTTTTTTGCTTTTTGCCATACTAGGCATTAAGCCCAGGGCCTTCCCACTGAGCTACATGCTGAGGTCTTTTTTATTTTTTATTTTCAAACAGGATCTCGGTAAATCACTAAGTTGCTTTGAGGCAGAGCAAAAAAGTCGCAAGTGCAGAGTGCTGAGGTCTCAGGTATGTGCTGTGTGCCCAGCTTGTCATATATTTTTTTTTTGGTACTGGGAATTGGACTTTGTGCTTGCCAGGCAGGCACCTGTGCCGCTGAGCTGCATCCCCAGCCCGTGCCAGTGAGGTTTTATTGGCCCCTCCATCTGTACCCGTTGACAGCAGCTGTCTGCGAGGTACCGCTAGAGACCATCTGTCCAAGCAAGACTGAATCTGCAACCTCATCAGAAAGGCTTTAGACCTTGTTGTGAGGATTTCACCAAGGCTAGGGGTGTGTGCCCAGATCACTGGGTAGCTTGGGATAAACCTCAATCCAGGCGCGCCTACATGTGCCCGGGGCTCACCCAGGATGCCCATGTCATATCTGCCCTCCTTCTTGTCCATCTCGATGAGGTGATCGAAGGTGTCTGAGAAGTACTGGAACAGTGCGTTCTGCTTGTGGACCTCCAGCCCCAGGATTCGGTTCAGAAACTTGGTGATAGAGCAATCTGGGGGCAGCAGGGACCCTGTCTCAGGCCACAGCAGGTGGCCTGCTGCCCTCCACCCGTGCCTGGATCCTCAGGACTCACCCTTCTCCACGTCCAGCCCGCCGGACCGTGACTCCCGCCCGCCGATGCCGACTGACAGCAGGCCCTGCTTCATGTCTGTGGAGAAGGCGCTGTTCCTGAGCCCCAGATCCCCCAGGAGCCACCAGGCTCACCAGAAGGCCCTTCCTTCCCTGTCTGCCCCAGTTCTATCCAGCACCAGGGACGTCCTCATGGGGGTGGCTCTGTTACTAGGCCCTGGAGCCAGGGCTTCTGGAGTGAGACTAGAACTCTTGGGAATATGCCCAGACCCCACAGGCCTCAGCCAGGAACCCTCCCCGGGGACCACTAGAGGCCACCACACTCAGCTCCCTTTCTGTCCCACCCACAGCCCCATCTGTGTAGGTGGTGGTGGGGGGCTCGTTTTCTTTCAGTACTGGGGATTGAATGCAGGGCCTTCATATGGAGCCACACCCCCAGCCCTCATTTTTCACTGAGTCTGGGTCTCCCTAAAGTCACTCACTGGACCAGACTGGGCTTGAACTTCTCCATCCTCCTGCCTCAGCCTCCAGAAAGCTGGGATTAGATATACACCACCACACCAGCTAGGGAGGAGACTTTCAACAGGACCCCAGTCTACAAATTCAGGTGCCCTAAACTCTGATCTGCTACTCTGCTGTGCTGTACCCTAGACAGACCCTCACATGCCCCCCAGCTCACCCCGGAAGAAGGCGGCATCCCCTCCAGGGTAGCCCCGGGGCAGCGGCACCTTGTTTTCCGTCTGGCTCAGGATGGTGTTGAGGACACAGCTGAGGGCCCGGGTGCCATACTGGAGGGTAGGGAGAGTGAGCAGGGGGCCTGCCAGGTGGGAGCCTTACACCTCCTGCCCTGACCTCTCCCCAGGCACCTTGTTCTCGAAGTTGTACTTGCTGAGGTCCCGGGACTCAGTGGCGCGGCGGTCCCCATGTGTCAGGGCACCCTGGAAGCGGGGGAGGCTGTTGGTGTGTTGCCCAGCCCTGTCCCACAATGGGAGAGCCAACTGGCCCCTGACTCACCAGGCTCTCCAGCCGCTTGGCAACAATGGAGGCAAAGCGCCGCTCCCCGGCCAACTCAGAGATGAGGAAGATGTACTCGGGTGCGGATACCTGGTTGGAGCGGTGTGTGCGTCCTGGGGGCAGAGCGGGGCTCAGGGCGGTCCAGAGTTGGGAGGCCCGCCTGGCCAGTGGGGTGGTGAGACAGGGTGGTGCTTACCAAACTGCTGAATGGCACGGTCGGCGCTCCAGGGCAGTTCGAGCGTCATGTGTACACGACGGCGCTGGTTCTGCACGCGGCGGTCAGCTTGCAGGGAGACGCCAGAGCTGGAGGCCTCAGAGATGATGGCCACGAGCTGTAGGTGGGTGGGCAGGCTTGGTCAGTGGACAGGGTGTGGACCCTGCACACAGGCTGTTCCTCCTCACCCTGGCCTGCCTAGTGCTGGGTCCCCAGCCAATATCACATGTACAAACGTCACCAGAAGTCAGGGCGGTCCTGAGCATCACATTGTGCTCAGGCATAGGCGTGCGCACACACATGCGCCACACACACACGCGCGCGCACACACACATGCACACACCCATGTCATGAACACTTTCAGAGGGTGCCAGGGACTCCCAGATCCCCAGAGCTTCCCCAACGCAGGCTGGGACCCACCTTCTCACCACTCATGAACCGCTGCTTCTCCCTGAGGTTTACATGGTCAATGGATAGGCCTTGCTCTGCCCGCGACTCGAAGGTCACCGTCCCGTCAGGCCTGGACACGACACGGCCTTTCCTGCCTGTCATCTGTGACCAGAGTCACCTGTCAGCAGGGTGGGTGCCCAAGGGCTCGGCCACATGGGAGGGGGGCTGGACGGGAGGTCAGGGTCTGAGTACCGCCTTAGGGAACTTGTATGAGTGAGCGCAGGCCAGGCTAAGGCAGCCCAGCACCTTTGTTACAAGCTCTTGACACTGGGGGGGGGTGGCAGAAACAAGTGACCAGCAGGGTCCGCCAGAGCCAGCAGGTGACCTGTGCTTACCTCTGCCACATGCTCAGGGCCCCCAAGCTGGTCAATGAGCTGGTCCAGGGTGTTGATAGGCAGCTCACGGCCCAGTGCCCGCACCTTGGCCAGGAGGTCCTGCTTCAACCGCTCCACGCGCTCCAAAACAGCAGGGCCGTGCAGGTCCCTCTGTGAGGGGAACAGAGGGCCTGGGGGGGGGGTGCAGGTAAAAGGTCAGGACTACCATTCCTGCAGTGCTTTCCCTGAGACCATGGTGACTCGAATTCTGAACCTGTGCCTGCCTCTGATCAGAGATGTGGCCCTGATATTACCTCTCTGAGCCTCACTTTCCCCAGCTATAAACGGCATAACTGAGGACACAGGGTTCTGGTGCCACCTAATTCCAGTGGGGCTCTCACCCCGGTCATCCACAGGATGCCCGCCAGCCTCCACAATGACCACGTCATCATCCACCAGGGACTCAGGGGAGGAGTTGAAGTCGCTGTCCAAGCCGGCGTCTGACTCAGTGCTGCTGTCATCGCTGATGCGGATCACGCTTGTCCCCTCAAGTGCCAGCCTGGGCACCTTGGTCCCTCGACCTCGTGGCCGCCCTGCAAATATAAGAGTAGACAGGGTCACCAGGGCTGGGATAGCAGCCAGTGGCAGGCAGGAGGGACAGGGAGCAGAGGCAGAAGCTCTGAAGGGATAGCGAGAGGCCTGCAGATGCCAAGCTGGGAACAGCTCACCCTCCGACCTGGGGATGGGCTCCTAGGGAGGCCTGCCCCACGCTGGGACTGCCAGGCTCCTCCCACACACACCCTGACTGCAGCTGCATCCCCAGTCCTATTTTTATTTTGTGGCAATGTTTTGCTAAGTCGCTGTGATGGCAGGTGTTGTGTGCCGTTGCACCTGACTCTTCCCAGAGTCCTGTGTCCATCTGCTATGAATGGCTATGGCTTCAGGCAGCTTTTGGCCACTTTCTTAGCTGTCTTCTTGGAAAAGCTGTGCCCTAAAGGCCTGGCTGGGGGGAGGGTGGAAGGCTTGGCTGTGTGTCCCCTGTCAGCTCTTCAGCCCATGAGCCTGGCTCCCGTGTCAGCCCAGCCTTGGGGACACTTTCTGGGGGACCCCACCCAGTTCACACAGCAATGAGTTTGAGGCCCACTTTCATCTGAAGAGCATTGGCCTGTGTAGGGGTGAAGGCCCCTCGCCTGCTTGCCCGGAGTAGGCTGGAGGCAGTGGGGCATGGCTAATGCTGGGACCAGCCATAGGTCCTTGTGCCCCCTGGGGCAGTCCTGGAGGCCTGGGCAGCAGCAGCTTGCCTGGCTGGCATGGAGTAGGCTGAGTCAGGCTGAAGTCTTACGGGGTGGGGAATGAGGGTACAGGGGCAGCCTGGGGTGCTGTGCAGAAAGCAGAGGGAGCAGCAGGCAGGCGGTGGCAGAGACTTACGCCTCCTCTTACTGCCGGCTCCTCTGTCCCGCTTCCTTTTGGTGGAAGGAAAGTGCTTCTGGATTAGCGACAGGAAGACGCCTCTGGAAGGAGAAGACAGCTTGTGCCCCTGCAGCTGCCCTCAGCTCTCCGGGGTGGGGCTGGGCCTGGGGAGGGGCCTTGGCCACAGGGAGTGCAGCTATTTTTCCTTGTGATACTGGTGCTGGAACTTAGTGCCTTTATCCTAAGCTCCATCCCTGGCCCTTTTTATTTTTTTGAGACAGGGTCTGGCTAAGTCACTAAATTGCTCAGACTGGGCTCCAATTCTTTTTTTTTATTATTATTGTTTTGGGGGTTTTTGTCTTTTTGAGACGGGGTCTCACTCTGCAGTTCAGGCTGGCCTTGAGCTCACTTTGTAGCCCAGGCCGGTCTCGAACTCAAAACAATCCTCCTGCGTCAGCCTCCCGAATGCTGGGATTACAGGGGTGTGCCACCACGTGGGCTCCAATTTGTGATCCTCCTGCCTCAGCCTCCCAGAGTCCTACCATAACAGACACGGACCACCATGACTGGCTGGAACAAAGGGGACTGTAACAGGGCCTGGCTGGGGGCTGCCTCCAGCTCTATATCCTGCTGGCCTCATACTCAGCTCAGCCCACACAGCTGATGGGCTCCCAGGATGAAGATGGCCAGATACACAGGCCCCCAGGGGTAAGGATGGGGCATGTTGGAGTGGCCTGGCCCTGAGGGCGCCGGCGGGAATCAGGAGTTGCAGGAGGTCTCAATGGCCAGTTCTGAAAATCCACAGGTGCCTATGGAGGCGGCACTGCCCCCCACATAGTCAGACTCCCTGCAGCCTACTTCCGAGACTGGAGGTGCCCAATGTGTCCTGCCTGCACTGCCAGAGCCAGTCACCGCTTACAGCCTCTAGGGTTTCCCTTGGCTTCGGGGTTTCACAGAGAGGGTAGCCCCCACCCTCCACCCTTCACCTGTCCAGTGCACAGTCACTCACTCGGCAGCCGAAACGAAGCAGTCGAGGCGCCCCTCATTCTCATCCAGGACCTCCCGCGTCCGTGCCTCGCCCGTGGACTGCAGCCCGATGACCACGCACTGTGGAGATGGGTGGCTCGGAGCTGGCTCCAGTGGCCATGTTTCCCGCCCACACTCCATGCTGTGAGCTCACCGTTTCCCCAGATAGGGGATATGGCCCACTGACGGCCACTTCTTGCTACTGCCATGGCCTCCGTCCTTTCCCGTGGAGACCCTGGCTGGCCTGTCTGCCCCGACCACCACGCTTAGCCCATGTGAGGCTATGGAATGGACATGGGTGCCAGGGTCCTCACTATGACTGTGAACCCTGAGGTGTCAACTTCACTGGATTAGTAAAAGCAGGTTCTTGGGTATATCCCGGTGGGCCACAGAGATGAGCTCTTGGGGTCTTTGTCTGCTCCTTCACTTTTCTGTTTTGTTTTGGTTTTATGAAATGGTCTCCCTATGTATCCCAGCCTGGCCTTGAACTCCCAATGATCATTCTGCCTCAGCCTCTCAATGCTAGGCTTACAGGCATGCGCCCCCACAGGCAGCGCTGCTCCCTGGCCTCTCCTGTGGCTCTGCCCCTGCTGTGCTTCCTGGCCACCTGGAAGTGAGCGGCTGTGCTCTGCCACGCTCCTCCGCCCCGGATGCTCCTCCCTGGGAGACCCGACCACGCACCAAACTCCCCTGCACCTGGAGGGTGAGTGTGTGGCCCTGCTCACCTTGTCACTGGCCAGCTCCCTGCGGGCCAGCTCCACCAGCCGGTGCACCTTGGCGGCAACACACAGGTACTTGAAGAAGCGCTGGTGGGCTGACCAGAACTGGCCCCACAGGGACTTGCGTGACTCCAGGCCAATCCAGTCGGCTGCCTGCTGGAACACGCCCAGGGCCTCAGCCCACTGCAAGAACGAGATGTGGGTGAGCCTGGGCCCAGGGGAAGGGGCCCTAGGCAGCCAGGCTGTGGGGCAGGAAGAGGTTTCTCAAAAAGCCCAGCAATAGCAACAAGAACCAAGGCATGGCTGGATTGGCTTAGGGCACATGTGACACTCTGGGTTCCATCCTGGGCACTGAACAAGTGAGTAAGTAGGAACCAGAATAAACAGCCTGCAGTGACAGCGACACTGAGCACAGACTCCTGCTCTGGGCCAGGACATGGGGTGAGGTGCTCGCGAGGCCTGGGAAGGAGGGCAGGGTTTAGGCCGATGCCCGCTGTGTCAGTTACATAAGAACCTGGGCAATGGGGGTGGAGACTAGAATCCTGCCTGATACCACACCAGGACAGTGTGGTTTCTAACGTTTTATTTTTCTGTAATGCTGGGGACTGAACCCAGGGCCTTCACAATGAGCTACACCCTCAGCCTTTTTTATTTTTTGTGTTGAGACAGTGTGTCACTAATTCATTCAGTAGTACATGTTGAGCTTGAACTTGAGATCCTCCTGTCTCAGTTTCTCAAGTGCTGGGATGACAAGTGTGCGCATCATGCCTGACTCTTAGAGCACTTTGACAAACATCTGTGGCGTCTTTAAGGCAAGACCCTTGGAGACAACAGGTGTGGTTTTGAATGACACAGAGGACTAGGGAGATCCCCTGGGGTCCCTGGGGGAGACCCCTGTCACCTGTGACCATGGAGAGGGCCCCAGCTCACCAGCAGTGCTGCCCGGTTGTAAACACGCTCAAAGTCTGGGGGCAGCGGGATCTCCTCGATACGGAAGGTGACTCCGGAGAAGCTGAGCTGGCGTGCAATGTACATGCCACTGACCTTCATGTCCATGGCCACAATCTCCATGGCGCCCACACCCCTGCAAATGGGTACGGCCTCCTGAGTTCCAGGGTCTGTCAGCCCCTGGGAACGGGGACCCCAGCATGAGACACAGGTGTGCAGAGAACAGACAGCACAGGGCTTGTGGCCACATGGGAATGTGCTGCTTCAGTGACTCCTACTGCTGGGTTGGGGAGCACTTACCTCTTCTCGATGGCATGTAGAAACTCCTCGAATGTCCGGAAGGGGGTCCCCTCGCCCCAGATGCCCAGACGACTCATGTAGATCATGTTCCGAGGCTCAGAGGCACCTGGGCAGCAGAAGTGGAGAGATTCTGTCAGCTCTTCCTGACTCAGCCAGGAAGTGATGGTTGTTCAGGGTGCAGAGAATTTAGGTGCAACCCCTGGACTGTGAAGGGGTGGGCAAGATGGAGAGGCCTGAAGTTCTGGGCAATGTAGCCAAGGGAACACCTGCCGAGTTTGGCCAAGTCAGCTGGCAGAGGACACAACCCTGATGGGGTATGAACAACTTAAGTCTGTCTTTGCCCAGGTCTTGAGAAGCAGCAGGGTGCAGACAGAAAACTGCACACAGCTCATAGGATACACCTGCTCCAGGCTGTGCCCAGGCAGACATCAGTAATGGATGCCACATATGTGATCCAGCCACCTGCTGCCCTCAGAGATGAGCTGGGGCCCCTATAAATCCCCACCTGTGGCACTGGCGTAGACCACCCTGGCCAGGGGCAGCTTGTTTTGCAGGTCCAGCACGGCCTTGCCCATCTTGGTGGAGCTGGCATTCTTGGCTTTGTGGCACTCATCAAACACGATCTGGAGTGGGCCAGTTAAGGAATGTTCCGCAAGAGCGGCACCACTGATCACTGGAAACTGAAGGTCATGCCTGGGGGAATGTCAACCAGGCAGCAGCCTATCTCCTACCTGTGACAGGGTTTAGTGCCTTCAGGCAGCATTAAAAACAGCCTTGAGCCTAGGGATGTGGCTCAGTAGTGAGCACCTGCCTATTATGCCCCAGGTCGGAGTTCATGCCTAGCAATGCACAAATACAAATAACAAAAATAAGCCTAGATGTGGACACTCCCGCAGAGGAGCATGAAGGTGGGGGCCCCGCAGCATGGGGGCTGTGGCGAACTCCACAGCCCTACTGCAGCAGTACCAGTTTGTCAGAGGATGTCGGCACTGGAGTAGTGGGTAATGCATGGTCAAGTCCTTGATTTCATTTCCTGAAACTACATGGAGCCCTTCTCTAATTCCTTTCAAAACCAAGGAAAAGAACTGAAGATGTTAATAGTTTAAGAAGAACCTGTGAGCCCCTCATTCTGGGAGGCTGAGGCAAGAGGATCACAAATTTGAGCCTGGCCTGAGCAATTTAGTTGACTTATAGAGACCCCATCTCAAAATAAAAAAAATAAAAATGAAAAAGGGTTGGGGATGTAGCTCAGTGACAAGACCCTGAATTCAACTGCCACTATGGTGAGGAAAAAAAAAGACAAGTTATAGAGAAGTATATGTGTGTCAAAGGCTAAGAAAAAAGGCAAACATAGTTAAGAACTTGAAGAGGTTGCCAAGAACACAGCTTGCTAAGAGTGTAAAGCTGGTATTTTCTGTAAAACTATCATGCGGAGGTGCCATCTAGGGACTGGGAACACACTGAGAGCCTCCAGTGTCTCACCATGGACCTGACCCGCATGTTGTTTGATCTGTTTTGGTTTCAGGTGCACAGGCCTGGACTCCAGCCCACCACCCTTCTGTCTCAGCCTCCAAAGTGCTGGGATTAGAGGCCTGAACCACTGCACCTGGGGTTAGACCTGCACTGCAGGGCTCCACGCACCTTCCTGAGGAGACCAGCATCCTTCCTCTTACTCTGCCCTTGCTCAGGGCTCAGGAATGGTACCCACCTTGGCCCAGTCACCCACTTCTGGGGATGGGGGAGGAGGTAGGATATTTGTAACACGGGGCCAGCATACAAATCAAGTCTTGATGCAGTGACGGGGCAGAACCTGAGCTGGGGCCAGACAGCCTGGTGCATAGAATGGGGCCGGGAACAGCAGGGGAGTATGTGCTCCCTTGGCCTAACGCATTTTCCACCCGCCTCGCGGGAGACACTTTCGCGCATGCGCACCTGCATGCAGGCAGGCTGTGCGCTGAGGGGCAGGAGAGGCGAGAGACTAGCGGGCAAGGGCACCGTGGCAGGTAGACCTGTTGCCCCTGCGCCGGCAGTGACGGGAAAAGAGCTGGCAGAGGGATTTGGTAATCCTAGCACGCTGGGCAGCTGAGGCAAGGGGACTGTGAGTTGCAGTCCAGAGTGGAAAGGAGACCCTGCCTTGAAATAAAAAATAAAAAGACTGGGCGTGTAGCTCAGTATGAAAGGCCTAGATTCACTCTCTATTACAAAAGACAAAAACAAAAACCACAATTTTGTAGATAAGACAGATTATTAAAAAGTTTTAAGAAAAAATAAAAGAAGTCCTCTGATCTTTCTGCCACAGTGAAGCGACCCTGTGGGTCTCTGTCCCCAGACCCCCTTGGCCCACGCCCTGCACTGGGAAGCCAGTGCTGCCCGGCCTCGGGTGTAGACTGTGCATGGCTCTCCTGGGCACACACAGGGCCCCCAGTGCGAAATCCGGTGGCGGACAAGACACCCTCCTCCCTCTGCAGCACAGGGCGGCCACTGCCTCTGCAAACGTCTTTGCAAACACCATGGCTGAGTCTGTAGTTGCTGTCAGGCTTGCTAGAGCCAGACTAGAGGGGCCAGGGGACAAAGTGAACTTGGGTTGTGCCCCACCTCTGGCCCCCTACAATCCACAAGACCCAGGGCCTCATGCGGATCTCCACAGGCTCTCTAAGCCTTTGCCCCTTTCCTCAAGCACTGCCCCACCCCAGGCCTGGTCTTGCCCACACAGCCCTGCCACACCCAGTCCCATCCAGATTTTCTGCCCTAGAAGCGACCCGCCAAGCCACGCCCATGCCCACTCCCGGAATGGAGGATACCACGCCGTCAAAGCCCTCCCCGCACCACTGGAGGATCTGCCTCAAGCGCGTGCGGTGCTGCCCGCCTGCCTGGCTCTCCCCGATCAGGGCTGAGTAGGTAGCGAAGAGGACGCCCTCTGAGGTAGTGTTGTCGCCGTACTTGATCTGTGGACACAGGGCAGGCATGGGGGCCTCAGTTTCTCCGTGGGGAGGGAACTGGGTGTTACCTGGCCGGCTCCCTCCCACCCACTCACCTTACTCAGCGCATGCACTGCGATGCCTGGGGCTTCGATGTCCCTTAGGTCACGCTCTGCATCATACTTGAGGTCGTTGGAAACACTGAACCTGGTAGGGGCAGCTGGGTCAGGGGAGTCCTTACCCCGCACACCACTCCACACCCACCCCGCTGGCAGCTCACCACAGGGCCTTCTTCCTGCCGCGCACGTAGTTCTCCACGATGATGCCGGCCACCGTGCGGCCCTTGCCCACTCCAGCCCCGTCGCCAATAAGGAAGCCCGCACGCTGACCACTGGGCAGCCGGACCTCATGTTGCTGCGGCCAGAGGAGGCAGTCAGGCCAGGGTTGCCGCTCCCCTGGCCTTCCAGGGACAGGGCATGGGTGGGGTCAGGGCAGTCACCTGGCAGGCGTAGGTGATGGCTTCCAGCTGCAAGGCGGACAGGGCTGTGCTGTCCGATGTGGGCAATGCGAGGGTGTAGGTGATGTCCGGTGGGGGGACGCTGGACAATGTGCTGGTCTCTACCACTCGATCTGGATGCTGCTTCCCGATTTTGGCTGGAGGAACCGAGTGCAAGGTCAGGGAGGGGGTGTGGAAAGGTGGGCAGGGCAGGGAGGTCTCTAGGAAGGCACACAGTGGGCCATCTGGATGCTTTTCCTGTGTTTGCAGACCTCAGTTTTGCTGATGGGAGAACCAACCCCAGGGACCTGGGGACCCCATGCTCTCAGTGGGTCTTGTGTGGGGAGTTGGGGGCGGTGTCATCTGTGTGAGGGGATCTGTGCATCTGCGCCAGCCTGGGCCACTCACACTTAGAGGGCACATAGTCAGCGTAGGTCTCGGCATGGCCCAGCTCCTCTGCCTCTTCTTCCTCCTCGTCCTCCACCTCGTCCTCAGGCTGGCTTTGGGACTGCAAGGTAGCCAAAATCCAGGTGTCAATCCTGTTCTGTGTTGACACTACCTGGTATCCCTCACAGGTGATGAACCAGAGACCCCTGGGGCCTCCCTGGGCCTTTGGTTTCCTCATCTATAAAGCGGGGCACTCCCTGCTTCTGGGTACCCACCCCGTCCTAGGCCATGGGGCACACAGGCTGGGGATGGGGCTGAGCCGGGGACCAGGCTCACCTGGTAGCTGACGAGAAGAGAGGTGCTGGGCAGGGAGGTCACAGGGTCCTCAAGGCCTGGGAACCGTCCGCTGGGCAGGAACAGCTGAGGGGAGAGCAGGCCATCAGCCGGGGCGGGGAAGTGCTCCATAATTGTTAATGACTGACTGATTGACTGATTGCTGACAGGGTCTCAGTATATAGTTCAAGCTGGTCTTGAACTGAATTCATTATGTAGCCCAGGCTGGCCTCATACTTGATCCTCCTCCCTCAGCCTCCTGAGTGCTGTAATTACAGGTGTGTGCCACCACACCTGGCCTTGCTTGAGAATTCTGACAGATGGCAGTGCCCACCCGCAGGTCCAGCTTGAGCGACTATGGGCAGTGGCTGAGACTGGCCTTGTGCTGGGGCTTCAGGGATGTGGGCAACCTGAGGAGGGGAGAAAGGGGGTGCAAGCCAGAGGGACCAGAGACTCGTAGAGCTGGGCTGTGACCCTAGCGTGTGTTGACACTGGGCTCTCAGCTAGCGGGCCCAGCACATGGCACCAGTTAATGTGGTGTCCAGTGGCCGAGGGGCATCCTTGAACTCCCTGTCACCCCGTCACCCCATTAGTGCTCCCCACGGTGGCAGGTCCTCTGGGTGGACTGGCCAGAGTGACAGACTTGTCCCAGACCCTCACACGTACTGGGGAGATGGGCTGCTTGTCTATTTGGACAGAAGGTAGAGGGCAGGGTATGCAGAGCTGGCTGTGGGCACTGATGACAGACAGGTTGGCAGGCAGGACAGGCCTGGGCTCTGGAAGGAGCCTGTGTGCCACTGGGGTATGGAGGGGACAGGGTCCATCCTGGGGTGTAAGAAATGACCAGGCATCCAGAGCTTGTGGATGGGCAAGGACAGGACCTGTACCTACCAACCCCTGAGCAGTGAGGTCATTAATATGCAGACCATGGCACTGAAGCCAGGCAGACCAGGACCCATCGTAAGGACACAGGGGTGTCCAGACAAGGGTCTGTGATTCAGAACATGCACATGCTTTAAACAAATCCTGAGCACAGTGGAGCTCACCTGTAATCCCAGACCTCTGAGAGGCTGAGACAGGAGGATAGAAAATTCAAGCCCAGCCCAGCTTGAGAGATTTAGAGAGACCCTGTCTCAAAAAAAAAGTGGGGAGAGGGTTGCAGTGTAACTCAGTGCAAAGGCCCTGGGTTCAGTCCTTAGTAACAAACCAAAGCAAACCAGAGGAGAGGGTGGCTCCTAACCCTGACATGCACTTGGACGTCTGTCTAGACTCAAGGTGGGTCTTTCACAGGAGCTGCTGGAGCTAGAGCAACAGGTACGGCAGAAGACCCCAGCATCTGCTCACGTGATGACGGGTCTCCGAGGGTTCTGTCAGAGTATGATGAACTCTGACTGCTGTTTTTTATCAAGGTTAGGAACTTGGTGAGGGATTTTGAAAGAGGTTAGTACGGAAGCCAGGCCCAGGAAGGTTGTAAGTCCACGCTCAAAACTCTTGCTCTGGGTTTTTTTTAAAATTAACAAAATCCAAACAGACGCGGCAGTTCCTGGAAGGCTGAGTCACGTTCCCGGCCAGGCCAGGCAGCTTTGGGTGTTGGGTTTCAGATGCCCTCGCACTGTCCAGGGCAGACTGGGCTGGGGGTGGGGCTGGCAGTGCCCCACTGGGACTGGATTCCAAGGGGAACAGGCCTGAGTGGCCCCCAAGAGGGTGCAGAGGGTGAGGTCAGTTCCAGTGCTCCAGGCTACCCCCCGCAGGCTGGAACCAACCAGCCTTAGTCTATCACCTCGGCAGTCCAGAGTGGCGGAACCTGACAGCCACCCCCGATGCACCCTTATCAGCATGGGGGATGCTGTGTGCCCTCAACCTGGGGCCCTCCCAGATATGGTCCTAACATTCCAATTCTACAAGCTTCTCTGCACAGAGGGCCCTGGAGAAGGCTGGATGGGATCCCTCTCTCCACACTGCTGAAATTAGATGCATTAGTGAGGTGGGTGGTAAACACCTTGTTAGCCCTGTCTCAAAAAACCAAACTTCACTGCTGTGAGTTCAAAGCCAGCCTAGACTACATAGTGAGACCCTGTCTCAAGTAAACAAACAAAAAAACACAAACCAAAAAAAAGAGGGATAAGTCAAGCATGGTGGCGCACGCCTGTAATCCCTGCACTCCAGAGGCTGAGGCAGAAGGATCGCTGTGAGTTCAAGACAAGCCTGGGCTACAAAGTGAGCTCAAGGCCAGTCTGAACTGCATAGTGACACGCTGTCTAAAAAAAAAAAAAAAAAAGGTGGGGCAGACTATTATCTGGGGTGGGCATCCTGGGCACTGGGGGCTCAGCAGCATCTCTAGCTTCTCTGGCTTCTACTAGTCCCACACCTGGAGCTCTGACAGCACTACAGCGTGTAGCTCTCCAGTCACTGCCCAGGGTATGGGAGCCAAATAGCCTGGGGTGAGAAGTTGTAACCAAAACTGCTTTTCTTGGGGGTGGGGGACTTTGAGACAGGGTCTCTCTGTATAATACAGTTTGGCCTCAAACTCAAGGGATCCTTCTGCCTCAGTCTCCTGAATGCTGGGATTTTTTTTGTCTTTTTGAGACAGGGTCTATGCTATGCAGTTCAGGCTGGCCTTGAGCTCACTATGTAGCCAAGGCTGGTCTTGAACTCCGTAACGATCCTCTTGCCTCAGCCTCCAGAGTGCTGGGATTACAGGCGTGCACCACCATGCCCGGCTTGAATGCTGGGATTATAAGTGTGTGCCTCCACACATGCCTGGCTCTAAAATAGATTTTGATTCTCTACTAGGTAAACTTGATTCCAGTAGAACAGGGCCAGACACTTGTCAGAGGGGTGGGGTGGGGGCATGGACCGTGAGGGCTTCGAGGAGGCGACCCCCTTCCCAGGCTGCACAAGACACATAAGCACAGATGTCTCTAAGCAGCTAGAGCAGTAACTGCTCTGTCCCTGTGTGCTGACCTTGTCGTGGGTGGACGAGGTGGTGCTCACATCCCAGATGGTGGGCACCTGGCTGAGGCTGTCTGCTGGCAGAAAGTCAGGTGTGTCCACAATATCTGACAGGGAGTCCACCGATGAGGAGAAGATAGAGGTGTTGGAAAGGTCCTCGAAGTAGGAGTCCTGGAAGACAGGCCCTGGTGAGGCGGAGGCCAGGTGTGCAGGGTCGACATAGTGAGCAGCAGAGTCTATCCCCCTGCTGGAAAATTACTCAGGGCTGTGACACTCACCACAGTGTGAAGGGACCCTGAGGACACTGTGCTCGGTGAGAGACGCCAGACACTGGTGATGCAGTGTGGGCTCCACGAATAGGGAACGCCCAGGACAGGCAAATCCAGAGACAGGAAGTGGATTTGTGGGTGCTATGGCTGTGAATGGGGTGGGGTGATGGCTTGTGGGGGACTCAAACACAAGTGATGAAAGTGTTCTCAAACTGTTGGTTGCACAGTCATCAATACAATAAAATCACTGAAATATGTGTTCTAAACAAATGAATTATATGGTGTACGAATTACAGACGTGTGTCTCCATGCCTGGTTTAAACCTAAGTTTCATTTTAGTTTTTGTTTTTTTGAGACAGGGTTCTCACTATGTAGTTCAGGCTGGTCTTAAACTCACCATGTAGTCTGGCTGGCCTCAAACGCATAGTGATCCTCCTACCTCAGCCTCCTGAGTGCTGGGATTATAGCTGTGTGCCACCACACCCAATTAAACCTAGGTTTTAAAAGATGGCACAGACTGTGGGGTGGGATGAAGTGTCACTGTAGCCTTAACAGAGCCAGAGTCCTTCATCCACATGGCCACTTGCCACCACCAGTCAGGCACCCAGCCTGTGTGACATGCAGGGTAGCTGCTACCTCCCAGAGACCTTCTAGCCCCCCACGGTCTGAAGTGCGCACACGCCCTTCCCTGTCTTGCAGACATGGGCCCAGGCCAGGGCAAGGACCCGAGAGCCTATACTGGGAGCAGTGCCATCATCCTTTGCCTGCACCCCTGAGGTCCACATAAGGGGAGTTGTGCAGCGACCCTGACCCTGCACCCCAGAGCATCTCCTGGGCAGGGCTGGGGCCCCAGGGGGTTGGCCAAGTGACACCCAGCATCTAGAACAGAGCAAAGTGCTGCCACCAGGAGCCCCCAGAACCAGTACCCCCTCACAGACCCAGGCAGGGAGTGGCCAGGACCCTGAGGGGCTGAGGAGTGGACCCTGACCCATCAGGGGTGGGCGGGGCACCTTGCGGAGTCCTTTCTAGGACGGAGGTGGCAGAGTGACAGATAGGCTCAGATGGGAGTGCTCTGGGCTTCTTAGCTGGGAGCTGGTGTCCCTACACCCCAAGGTCCCTGGGGACAGGAGCCCTGGCCTGTCCTGCCCTGAAGAGTACCAATCCAGGGCTGGTCCCCAGGCTCCTACTCCTAGGTGGGTCTCAGCTACTGTACAGCTGCCCTGAGACTCCAAGCAGGCCAAGGGACAGCCACTGCCAGGATTGGTCCCCCAGGCCCAGGCAGATCAGGCCCTCCTGCTCTCTGCAAGGGGTGAGGTAGGGATCAGGTTGAGGTCTGCCCAGGGGCTCCTGGGAATAGCAGGACAGGCCTACCACGTACAAGTCCTAATCCCGCAGGAACCATGGAACACAGGGGTGGCCACGGCCACCAGTGTCCCCAGTATGGCCACTGGACACTGGGCCAGGCCACCTGTGGAGGCTCCTGAGGATTGGGCCAGCCAACTTGAGGCTCAGGGTTGACGGGTGCTGGGAAGCCAAGGGCAGGGCCCCATGCTCTCGGGCCCAGCACGGGCTTGTCATGTGCAAGGAGCAAGTTTTGACAGCCACAACCTCAGCCCAGCAGTGGGGGCTTGTCCCCACCCTGCCCTCAGCTCTGCCAGCCCAGACCTCCCCTAGGCCAGGTCCCACCCTGAGCCTCCGGCAGGAAAGTCCCTGGACGAAATGGGCCTGGTGGTGGAATGGGGAGCAGGCAAAGCGCCCCACACCCTCCTGCATGGCGCAGACTGTCAGCAGGCTGAGGGGCCCATGTCAGGGAAACCAAGCTTCTGCAGGGTCCCATGCTAGCCCCACAGGGGTCTGGCCCCAGGTAGGGATGGCCCATTATGCCAAAATCCCTGTTGGACATATGGAGGGTAGCCCTGCCTCCAGGGTCCCCTCCCTGAACCCATGGTGGCAGGAGCGTGTCACAGACTCGGCCCTAAGACCTGCCACTAAGGAGCGTATAGCAGAGTGCCACTCCCTGGGGGGCGCCAGAAAGAGCACAGTTCGGGTGGGGGCGCCCCTCACAGCGAAGACTGAGGCCAACGGCGGTACTGCCAGATCCTGTGGGCGTCAGAGACCTTGACAGACCCGAGCAGAGGGACCATGACCTCTACCCTCCTCCTCCCAAAGCCCGAGGGACACCATGGACAGCCCGTGGAGGGGTGTCCGGGCCCTGCCCAGCCTTCTCCACAATGTTGGGGCAGCAGAGATGGGAGCGTCCAAGAAATCAGTCTCTGCCCAGAGGAGGCTGAGGAGATGTAACCAGTGACAAGAAAGGAGCAGGTCGTCAGGGGACTCAGAGAGCTTAAAGCGAGCCTCACGCTGGTGCTCGGCGCGAGATGCTACCCTGGGAATACTGCACCCTGGAGTAGCTTTTCTGAGCACCTGCAACTGCTCCACGGATCAGGTAGAGATCTGCAGAACTGAGGTTTGAACCTGAGGCCTTTGCCCCAACCTGAGTTACATCCTCACTCCTTTTTATTTTGAGACAAATCTCACTAAGTTGCCCAGGATGAGTTCAAATTTATCATCTTCCTGCCTCATCCTCCCAGAGGCTGGGAGGACAGCATGTATCATTATGCCCAGTGCAGGTCTATTAAAAACACCCTCGCCCCCCCCACATCAGTGTGGGCTCTGTGGACACTACCACAGCACCTTGTGGTCCTGTCCCCATCCAGAGCAGGCCACCCCCCCCGGCTGCACAAACCACAGGGGCCTCTCAATTGTCAGGGAGGGACAGGAGGTTCTGTGGACCACACAAAGCCCACTCCTACCTGCCCCCCACCACCACAGGTGGGAGGTTATGTAGGGGACAAGAGCAGATCCCGCCCCAGCTGAACCCATCTAAGTAACAGCGTAGGCAACCATCAGCTACTGCCATGCTGACCCCCACTGGCTAGATCCCCACCACTGAGAGCCCACCTCGGGGCCTGTGCTACCCCACTAGATTGCCTGCTCCCCTGGGAACGCTGGGGTCATCTTCAAGGCCCCTCTCAGCATGCCGCAGAGACCTGGGCAGTGAAGGCAGATGGAAGGGGTTGGCCACATTCGATGGCGCTGGGCGCCTGGGTTGCATGGAGCCCCTCCAGCAGTTACAATCTCCAGCTTCTCAGTGGATACTGCTGGTCCTGGGCCACGGTGGGCTCCAGTGGAGACACCAGAGCAGGAAGACACACCCCCTCCTGGCCTGGGGAAGCTGAGCCCAGAAGAGCCCCACCCCCAAAACAGGTGTTAGGTGCTGTCATTCCAGCCAGACTCACAAGCCCCCCAAGGAAGGACAGGGACCTGTCCCTGCCCACCCTGTCAGTCAGCCTCAAACTGCACCCCACCCTGGCCCAGCGAGGTCTGATTTGAGTCCCACACAGGGCTGGAAGGCACAGGACACCCACCCAGGGCCAGAGCACCCTGAGTTTCTGCAGCTGAGCTGAGGACGGCAGGGTTCAGGGCAGACAGACAACCACACCAGCCCTCCTGCCAGCGCAGGCACAAGCAAGGCATGTGGAGGTTCCTTCCTCGCACATGCCCGGCCTCCCAGCCATCCCCAGCTGCCAGAGTCCCAAGTCTGCCTCTGCCTCAGAAAATCCCTGAGGATTCCCTTTCGCGGCCAAAAAAAAAAAAAAAAAAAAAAAACCCGGACAGGACTGGGCTGGGAAACCTGAGACCCGGCTGCCGGGAGCTCCTTGCAGCTCTCCTGGGGGCCGTCCCGAAGGCAGCTGTCCCGCCTGCCGCTCTCCCTCGTGGTGGGGCGGGGGTCTCCCCTGCCTCGGGTTACCTTGTTGAGAGCTGCAAACTGCAGCCAGAAGCGCAGCTGGGACATGGTGGAGACGCGCGGGGGCTGCCGCCCGGGTCCCCCTGAAAGAGCCGCCTGGGAGCGCGTCCCTCATGACCGCGGCTGCGGCAGCGGCAGCATTGGGTCCCGGGCAGAGTGGAGGGGCAGAGGCAGTCGCTCTCAGGCCCGCCGCATTTGCATGTGGGGTTAGTCACGGCCTCGCGCCTACTTCCTCTAAGGCCCGCTGACTTTCAGGAAATGATGCTTGCCTGGTAAGTCAGGGCAATTACTGGCAGGGCGAGGAGAATTACCGTACGGGGCGGAATCCAGCCACAGACAGGCGGGCTGTCAACAACCAGGGCTGCCCGCCCCTAGCCAGGCTCCTCCTGGGGGCGCTTGAGTGGGGGTCCCAGCCTCAGTTTCCCCAGCAGCCTACTGAGGCCCTGGGCTCTGTTCCAACCCCCACCCTGGGTAAGCCAAGTGCCAGCTGCAGCTCTGCTATCCTCAGTATGAAGGGCACGGCCCTGAGGAAACTGAGGCTGACAGCCCCACGGGGAGATCATGCCCGTGCCTCCAGAGTGCACTTCTGGGCCTTTATCCCCACAGTGCCCTGACCTGGGCACCTGCTCCCCTGGGGCTGCTGTGATCCTGGGATTATGGCTGGGACAAGACACCTGTCTCCCCCAACACACACACACACACACCAGCCGCAGGTGTCCTGTTTCCCAGCCCAGAAGGGCACAGCAAGGCTCACAGCCCTGCAGGAGCCGGGGGCCCACCGGAAAGCGGTTCTCCTTGGACAGAAGCTAACCAGAAAGGAGGCACAAGCTGGTGCGGTCGACAGGCTGGGACTGGACAGGAGAGACTTCCCTGAGCCTGCCCAGCAGGGACTCTGGCCCACAGCGCATCACAGGGCACCAAGTAGCAGGTGTCAGAACACATGGCCCCTTCCTGCCTCTGCTCCAGAACTGAAGGTAGCCACAAGGAGCTGGGGTGCTTGGGAGGCCCCAGGGCTAGAGGGGTGGTAATCTGCAGGGGCAGGGCCCCCAACCGAACCAGAGATACAGGGCACAGGAGCCCCAGAAGGAAGGAATCTCCACCCCAGCTGTCTGGAGGACCCTGCTGGCAGCACGCCTCTCAAAGTCTGAGATGCGGGTCGAGCAGCCCCACCTGCACACAGCCCCTCCTCCTCCCGTCACCCCCACCCTGCACGACAGGGTCCCCAGCAACAGGACATGGCACAGGCCAGTCCCTTCCCTGGGGCCACCTCGGCTACCCTCTGCCCCTAGCTGGAAGCCAGAGCAGTGACAGCAGCCCCAGCACTGCAGGGAGAGGTGAGTGGTGGGGAGGGGCGAATGGGGAAGTGCAGCCACAATCACCATGAGACGTGAACACACCCACCAGGATGGCTATAAAGCTGACACCACAGTGTTGGTGAGATGTGGAGGGAAAGGAGCCGGAAGGGCTGGTGGGAACGTGAGCAGGCACAGCCACTGTGAGAAGTGCCTGGTGGTTCCTCAAACGGCTGAACACAGAATGAACATCTAACCTGGCAATACTACTCTGTGTGTAGCCAAAGCCAATGGGGCATACACCCACACCAATGTGTGCAAGACACTCACAGCAGTGCCAATCATGATAGGCAAAAGGTGGGACATCCCGGTGTCCACAGATGGACAGATGGATACATACATTGAGGCCCAGCCACATGTCATGGAATATTATGCAGCCAGGACAAGGAGTGAGCTGGGATACTTGCCCCAGAGAATGGTCAGACCTTGAGGATTCCATGCTCAGTAATACCAGACACAGGACATACAGCATGGGCTCCATGGACAGGAAATGTCCAAGACAGGTAAAGTCAGAGACAGGAAGTGGACTCAGTGTGTTGGGGCTAGAGAGGGGATGGGGACTTGCTTTGGATGGTACAGCATTCTGGAACAAGATAAAGGTGGTGATTATACTTTACAAGGACAAATTTTATGCCAAGTGATTTTGCTTCCCCCCCAAAAATACTACTAAGAAGTTGAAAAGAGCACACAAGCACACATTTTAGAATCCGATTAACCACATACAGCTGCTGGGACCTCTGTTCTGATCTCCAGATGGCTCCTGTCCGGCAGGGAGGCCCCAGGTGGGTCCCCAGGAGATGGAGTTCTTGGTGTATGGCAGGGAGGGAGCAGGAGGTCCCCTGCCCAGAGAGCCACTGCCCATGGGGGCCCCATGCCATGCCCACCCTCAGCACCGGTGCCCCAGGCACAGAGGAGCAGGTGGCATCACCTAGATAGAGAACGCGTGTGCCCTGCACCTGGGTATGGTTAGGACTGTGGCTGCCTTGGGGGTGGGAAGAAGGGCTCTGCAGCACAGCAGAGACATGGGACTGGAGGACAAACCTGGCAGTCACTGTCGCACAGGAGTCAGTAACTGTGGCCCTGGGCGAGGTGACGGGGCCAGGCCCAGGCACCGTTGGCCACCACCAGGTGGGCTGCAGAGATCTCCATGCCCACCTGGCCATTTCCCCAGGTGGTGGGACCCTAGCTGGCCTTTGGGCTCAGCCCCCACCCTTCTGGTCCTGGGCTTCCCCCTCTCTCACCTGCTGCACCTATCCCTTCTGTCCCTCCTGTCCCTCACTGCTAAAGAGGCTCTGGGTGAGCCTGGATGCATCTGCTGACATGTCCACCGCGTAACAGCAAAAGAACTGGGGGGATGTGGTTGGTGCCCCCCAAAGTTGGGGAAAGGAGTAATATGTCTCGTCAGGTGTGGCAGTGCACGTCTGCAATCCCAGCACTTGGGAGGCTGAGGCAGGAGGAGCATCGCAGGTTCCAGACCAGTCTGGGCTACAAAGTGAGCTCAAGGCCAGCCTCAACTGCATAATGAGACCCTATCTCAAAAAGACAAATAAAAAGAAAGATCTTCCATGCAGCCCTGTCCCCCAGAGGACCAGGGCATCACTGGGGCCTCCACCAGCTCCCAGGGGAAGGGGAAAGCGGTCACTCAGCAGTGGAGGAGGGGCTGGGGATATAGCTCAGTGGAATAAGCGCCTGCCTAGCAAGCGCAGGGTCCTGAGTTCGATCCCCAGTACTGCCAAAAAAAAAGTGGAGAAACCTGGTCAAGTGGTCAAGGTCAACATTGCTATTTTGAGGTCAGCCTGGACTACACACCAAGATCCTGTCTCAGAAGACAAAAACAAAAATGAAAATAAAATGAAAGGCCTGGAAATGTAACAAAAGTGTAAAGATCCTGGGTTCAATCCCCAGCATTCGAAAGAAGAAAAAACAGAAAAGGCTTCCAGGGAAGTCCCAGGCAGCTCCTAGGTGATGGGCACGGTGGGCACTGCCAGACCCAGGTGGCAGGAGGAGGACTCAGCCCTCTCTACCACTAAAGGCTCCTGTTGAGGGAGACACTGAATCCCAAAAGGACAATTCAGCCCTGACCCTGGGGACCTATCTGGAAATGGGGTCTGAGGCAGGGGAGTTAAGACGGGGTCACACTGGGTTAAGGAGGGCCTCTGGCTAGTGGATGGGTCCTAGCAGGATGCAGGGGCACAAAGGAGGAGACAGGCTTGCAACCTCCGCCTCCAAAGTGCGAATGCTCACGTTTCTGCCATTCATGCCCATCCCTGGAGCTCTGGAAAGCGGCCCAGGACGCCCTCCCACCAGAAAGGCCGGCTCTGCCCCCACAGCCCCTCCCCCAGCACGGCCAGCCGGCCAGGGCAGGGCGATGCCCACCAAAGGGCTTCCTGGAAGAAGACAGCCCACTCTCTCAGGCTCCCTTGCTCTGCCGGTAACTGTGGGGAGCTGGCGGCCAGACCTCTGCTGCATGCTGCCCGGCATCAGTGGAGGAACAGTCGATGCGGCCGTAAGGTGTCTGCTCGGTGCTTCCCTGCGCGGCCGGCTGGCTTCCCAGCACCCGGCTGCCTGGCAGAGCAGCGCCCTTCCCGGACAGGTGGACAGACAGATGCCCTCCTGATGATCCTGCAGCCCCCACCCCCACAAAGGGGCCCTGGGGAGCTTATGGAGGCTGCACTCCCAGCACCAAGGGATGAGGGGGTGGTGTGTACAAAAGCGGGGAAGAGGGCTGGACCCAGGGTGCGGGTGGCTTTGGGCGGGGGCTGGGCACGGGCAGCAACAAAGGGTGGGGCTGTGGCTTGGACCCTCAGGGACACCCCAGGCAGAGCTAAGGGGCAGCTGGAAGGGCATAGGGGGCCTGGGGAGCCCCAAAAAATGCAGGGTAGCCCTGGGTTAGGGTTCAGTAGAGGGCAGGAACAAATCAGGCACAGCAGAAGGCTGAGCGCTGTCAGCAGGGGAGCCGCTGTCTCCACCCAGCCCCAACCCCAAGTGTGCCATCGGCCCCAAGCGTATCTGCAGCACATTCTCACAAAAACCTGCCGTGGATGGCACAATTCACAACTTCACCACCTAAGTGACACAGTAGCCAAGGTCACATGGAAACACAGACAGCCACTATCATCCAGGCAGGGTTCAGGACAGCCTGGGGGGAGAGACAGCACAGAAGTCCACTGATGGATGAATCCACCAGCCAGACCGAGCCACACCCTAGAATGTCACTCAGCCAGGACAGGAGTACGCCTGTGACACCCGCCACAGACCCTGAGAACACTGCACTCAGTGACAAACGCCAGAAACAAAGGACACACAGTGTGGACTCTATGGACAGGAAACGTCCAGGACAGGCGATTCCAGAGACAGGAAGTGGGCTCAGGTGCTGGGGCTGGGAGGGACAGTGATGCTCATGCGGATGCTGTTTGTGGAATGATGATAATGCTCTAGAATCAGTGCAGTGGTCGCACAGCTCGGCGAATTTATAAAGAACCACAGAGCTGTGCACTTTGAAATGGTGGCTTTGCTAGTACATGAATCACATCTTAATTTAAAAGGAAAGGAAAAAAAAGGAAGCAGAGCCACATGTCTAAGGCCACTAACACACCTGCAGCCCTGGGACGGGTGATCCCCATGGGGGCCGCTGAGCTGTTCCAGGTCACCGACCGGGGATATCACAGCCCGAGTGGCTTCCTGTGGCCCCTGGAGACAGAGGCATAGCAGGGACGAGCAGGACCCTTCCTCGGAGAGGCGGGTGGTAGTTCGAGGGCCAGGGCTGGCGGAGGAGGGCGCCTGGACTGTCCTGGTGGTTGGAGAGGAAGGAAGGCTCCAAGGGAGTCCATGCTGACTCAGGCAGGGCAGCAGGAGTGACAGCAAATGACTGCACCTATGTCCCCCACGCGAAAAGATACAAACACCTGTGAGCCTCCCCATGGGGGTAAGGGACTAAATAGCCAGGTAGCAGGCAGGACCAGGCAGGAGCAGGCAGGAGGAACAGTTGGCCCTGCAGAACTTTCACTGCTTGAGGAGGAAGGACGCCAAAGTCAGCAACAACACCCAACAAGACCTATAATGAAGAAGCCAGGCCTGGCGCACACCTGTAATCCTAGCAATTGTGAGGCTGAGGCAGGAGGATCGCTGTGACTTTGAGGCCACTCTGAGCTACATAGTGAGTTCAAGACCAGTGTGAACTACTGAGCAAGACCCTGTCTCAAACAGACAAACAAAAAGGAAGATCTGCATGGAGCCCCATTCCCCAGAGGACCAGGGTGTCACTGGGGCCTCCACCAGCTCCCAGGGGAAGGGGAAAGTGGTCACCCAGCAGTGGAGGAACCTGGCCAAGTGGTCAAGGTCAACATCGCTATCACCAGGGCCCCTGACACAGTTCTAGAAGTAGACACAACACCACATCTGTGGGGTTCTTGAGGGCGACAGAACCTGAGTCATCATCAGACACCACCAGGTAGACCCAACTAGGGACACCCTGCACGTGGCCAGCCAGTTCCTTCAGAGGACATCAGTGGGGAGCATCAAGTCCCTGGCCTTGCATGGAGGTGACCTCTGCACTGTGATCAGTACACTACGGTTAAGAGACTGTCCAGGGTCTGCAGCGAGTGAAGGCACTTGGGACTCTTGGGTTTCCGCAACTGTTCTATAAATCTAGAACACCTTAACCAGGCACACTGGTGTACTCCTGTCATCCCAGCTACCTGGGAGGCTGGAGTAAGAGGATCACTAGCTTAAGGTCAGTTTGGGCAATTTAGTGATTTAGCCTGGCTTTTTTTGTTGTTCTTTTGGGGTGGGGGATTGGTTCTGGGCATCAAACCCAGGGGCTCTCTACCACTGAGCTATAGGCCTAGCTGTTTTTTTAATTTTGGTATGGGGTCTCGTTAGGTTGCCCAGGCGAAACTCAAATTTGCAATCCTCCTGTCTCAGCCTACCTAAATATTGGGATTACAGGCACATGCCACTGTGCCTGGCTAAAATACCTTTTTTCCTTCAAAAAACCCTTTTGTATACCATGTGCTCCAGAAGGGGCCAGTGGTTCCCCACTGGCTCAAGCCACACTCACAGCAGGGCTGGACTCAGACTTGACTGCTGCATTCCCAAGAGCAGCCCCCCACACTGGGAGCTCCCTCCGCCCCCTCCCTGGTGTATGTGCAGAACCCCCAGGTGGAAGTGTGGTTAGCCACTGTTCAGTGGTTTCATCCTTTGTTGAAGGGCCAAGAGGGGACCCTGAGCAGAAACTGAAGCCAAGGCCAACCACAGGGTTGGGAGTAGAGGACAAGGGAGGGAAATTAGGAAGGCTCAGCAAAAACAAAAATGGCTTGGCTTTCTCCCTCTGGGCAAAAAGGGCCAGCTGGGTCATCTTCTTTCTCTTTTTCCTTAGGTTGCTGGGAAACTTGGGGCTCCAGTTTCATGTCCAGCTGTCAATGAAAGCCTGTGGGTCTGTGAAAGCCTGTGGGTCTGTTTCTTTCTTCTCTCCCAAAAGAGTAACTCCGGGTTTTCCATTCCAGCACCTTCTGGTTTACACAACAGCCAGAAGCGTTTCTGGAGCAGGCAGGATGTGCCCAAGGCCACAGAAGGGCTTTGCTGTTCTTTTCCTGCTGCCACACAAACTATGCAGACTTTGCAGCTCAAAGCAATACAGTTATTTCCTCTCAGTCCATAGGGCACCTGTCTGTGGTACAGGCAGAGTGGCAGGGCCATTCCCCACACTCTCAGGGTCGCTGTCCCAACTCCTGGGCCCCCAACCCTCCCTCCATCTGCACGGCCAGCAGCAAGGAGTCTTCAGCCTCTCACTCCTCCTCCCTGCAGGCACTGGAGACTGAACCAGGGCCTCCCCTGTTTGTTTTATTTTGAGACAGGGTCTTGCTGAGTCGCTAAACTACTCAGGGGTGGGGGCTTGAACTTGAGACCCCCCTCAAGTGCCAGCACAGTGCAGACTGCAGCCAGGGGAGAGGGTGGCGTGGGCCTCGGGGTTGGCTGCCAGGGACTCTCGGTCTTGTCTCCACAGAGCAGCTGCCCCCAACACACGCAAAGGATGCTCCAGGTTCTTGGGCGGGTCACAAAGCCAGCTACCTCCCTACGTCCCATCACATGGCCAAGGCCATTGGCCCCTGGTGCAAGCTGCTGTCCCTTACCTGAGGAAAGTCACTGCTCTTGGACAGGAATCCGGGGGTGGTGGCCGCGGCAGTGTAGCTGGCATTGGGGCAGGGCGGGCTGTCCAGGAAGATTGGGCTTGAGAATGTGCTGGGGAAGGAGACAGGGAAGGTGACCGCTGGGCACAGCAGGGATGCTGGGGCTAGCACTGTGGCGTCCCCAGTGCCCAGACGGGAATCTGGCCACACGGACACTCACAAGGGACACTGAGGCATGCAGAGGCCCCCTTTTCCTCCAGCCCACTCTGCCCTGCACAGCCTCGGATCTGCCCCCACTTGTGGGTGGGCCCAGGGCAGCCCTCTGTCCCGCAGCAGGCTCAGCCTTGTCCGTAGGAGAGTGGCTCCATGCAGGGCTGAGTCCCACACTCATCACAGAGTGCCGAGACATGTCAGGCCACAGGCCAGTGTCACTCCACCCCCGCCACCCAGGCCCAGCTTACACTGTGAGAGGTGGACGGGAGTGCACCCCAGAACCCGGGGCACCTCGCTCCCCGGGTGGGATCCACTCCCATGCACCCTCCCCTGTCACCCGAGGTGGCCAGGGACAGAGCAGAGGCATGGTGAGGCCAGGGAGTCCTTGACCCGAATAATCAAATCTCATACCTGGACAGGAGACAGGGGAGGGGACAGCGCCCTCAGGGCCCTCAGCACACCCAGCTCTGAGCTCTCAGGCTGCCTTGGTCCGGGAGGCTCCTATCTCTCCCCTTACTAGGTTTCTGGAGGGTATTTCCTGCCCTCACTGCAGAATCTTCTAGAACCCCCACTCAGCTCTGCTTGCAGTGTTGCCAGGCCCTTTGCACAGGCTGCTGCTTCTGCTTGGGATCTCCTTGCTGGCTGTGTTCCCCAGCAAACTTCCTCCCATCCATCAAAACCCAGTTCAGCCATTGCTCTGTGTAGGAGAGATGTCTTCCGGTTCCTCTGCGGAGACACTTACTGGCTGTCACTGGAGAAGGATGGGTATGATGGTGCTGAGAAGCTGCTCCACCAGGGACAGTGCAGGAGGCCATTCTGAAACACACAAGCAGTGTCAGCCTCGGGGGTGGGGAGAGAGGACCCACCTCCACCCTGACCCAGCCGCAGGGCAGAGGAAGAGCGGCGGAAAGCGAGGGCTCACGGTCAGCCTGGGCTGCCCCACTGGTCACAGGGGAGTCACCGACCCTTGCAGCGCCTCATCTCTCCATCTGAGTGACAGATCTGAAGGTAGAGCAGGAGCACCCTGGATTCTGTCCTCTGGCCACCCAGGCCCTTGGGAAGAGGCCAGTGCTGGGGAGCACCATCTTGCTTCCCTTCACTGTGCCTAGGAGTCACTCTGGCCCCCAAAACGCTCTACCAGGCTGCTCCATAGAGCCCGGACCTGGATGCCAGTCCCCAGATCCAGGCCTGCCGTGGGACTCAAGATGGGATAGCGATCTGAGAACAGCCTTCTTCACCCATGGGCGCCCCAACCCTGAGCTCCCCAAGGGCCTGCTGACCTCTGGAGGGGAAGCCGTGGCAGCCTCACAGGCCAGGGAATGGGTAACCTAACCTGGGGGTAGTGACCTGCGGTTTCAGCCTCTGTTTTGTTTTTGTTGTATGGAGGGAGGAATTAGCACCTCTGTGCTGAGCTACATCCCATCCCCTTTTCAATTTCTTTCTTTTTTGTTTTTTGAGATGGGGTCTTACTGAGACTTACCTCTCAGTTACCCAGGCTGGGACAGAACTTTCGATCCTCCTGCCTCAGTCTCCCAGAGTGCTGGGATAATAAGTGTGAACAGCCATGCCAGGCAACTTTCCAGCTCATTGTGGAATGCAAATGATGCTTATCAAAATAAATAGTGAAGAGGGAAAAAGAACCACAAGTGTCTTCCTAAAGCCAAGGTCCCTGGCTCCCAGGCTTGTAGCTCTAACAATTCTATGAGGAATCCTCTTTGAGAGGATTCCCCTTTGGGAGCCTCTGGAGCCAGGTGTGGTGGCTGCCATCTCAGTGCTCAGGAGGCTGAGGCAGGAGCACTGCCACAAACTCAAGACCAACCTAGGCTACGTAGCAAGTTCAAAGCCAGTATGAATTACACAGCGGGACCCAGTCTCAAAAAACAAAAGCCTCCAGAAAAAAACAAGGTCACTGTGTCCTAAGTGTCTCCCCAGAGCCCCGGTCTAGTATCCTCCCTCTTCCTGCCCAAAGACCTTCCCAAGGTCTCCCTTGAGCTCACCTCTGGCCCCCAACCCCCTCAGCCTTGTCTATGAACTAGGGTATAGGATCTCCCATGGGGACATACATGTAACAAATCAGCACGGGAAAAGACTTCAACATCACTGGATGGTAGGAAAACATGAATTAAAACCACAGTAAATGCTCAGCACCCACTGTCAAAAGGCCAAAATAAAAAGTAACAACACCAAGTACTGGTGAAAAAACTAAATCACTAATATATTGCTGATGGGATTGAAAAACGTTATAGTACCCTGGAGAGCAGTTTGGCAGTTTCACCAGGCCTGGCGTGGGACTGCTGCAAGTTCAAGGCCAGCCTGGACTACATGGTGAGACCCTGTCTCCAAAAAGACACAAAAACAAAAAAATTACATCACTGAGGATATTGTGGCAGGAGGATCACTGAATTTGAGACCAGCCTGAGCTACATAGTAAGTTCAAAACCAGCGCGAACTGCACAGCAAGATCCTGTCTCAAAAAAAAAAAATCCAAATCCAAAACTTTTTGAAGGCGGGTAATACTGCAGTGGAAAATTCCATATGACCTCACATGTCAGGTCCCAGGCAAAACACAGGCATAGTAAAAATATTCTATAAAATGACCTTCAGGCCACATGCATAGACACACATGAAACACAGTGAACTCGGGTTCCCTCCCCAGGGTATCTCATTACCTGTACGTATGTAAATATTCCGAAGTCTGAAAAACACCGACCCTAAAAACACTCCGGTTTAAAGCATTCCAACAAGGGAGGCTGCACCTGTGACACCTGCTGAAACCTGGCTAAGCCTCCAGGGATGGTGCTGAGCAACTGGGGCCAACCCAGAAAGGTCACCTGGGTTGGTTCCACTGACAAAATGAGAAAAAATGGAATAAAAATGTAAAACAGGATTGGTTGTTGGTAGATTATGAGGGTGTGGGGCAGACAATAGCCAGGTGTGACCACACAGGAGCAACTTGTGGGCAGCTGGGCCTGGTGCCACCTGCCTGTCATCCCAGCATTTGGGAGGCTGAGGCAGGAGGATCACCACAAGTTGGAGGAAGGTCTGGGCTACATAGTGAGATCCTATTTCAAAAAAACCAAAACATAAAACAAAAGAAAGGGCACTATGGAACCTTCGCAGTGACAGAAATGTCCTCTATCTTGGCTGTTTCAAGGACAGTGTCCTAAACTATGATACTGTGTTACTTCTTGTGGGACAAAATGTCACCAAGGAGCAGAGCACAGAGGAGTATAGAAGAAAACTATTACTTAGTATTGCATGTGAATCTACAATTACCTTAAAATATAAGTTGTTTTTGTTTTTGCATTTTTTCTCTTTTTTCTCTTTTTGAAATGGGGTCTCACTATGCAGTTCAGACTGGCCCAAACTGGCCTCAAACTTGGAGCAATCCTCCTGCCTCAGCCTCCCAAGTGCTGAGGGTACAGGTGTGCGCCACCACACCCAGCTAACCCAGCCCCTCTCAATCAGTGGCCCTATTCTCACACTTGTGGCTGCGGAGCCTCAGTCCCCTCCTCAGCCTGCTGCCAGCACTCCTTCAGAGCCAGGAGTACTGTTTGGGAAACACCCCAGGGACTAAACAAGGGGGCAAGGAGTACAGTGGTGCTATTTATAGCAGAGGAAAGCTGGACTCTCCCCAAAGGCCAACAATAGGAAGTAATTAAGTGAATGAAGGGCTGCGGACAGGGAGGAATCTTCCAAGGACAGGGGAGGCCAGGAAGGTGTCCCTGCGCCAGCTGGTGGGAAAGTCTAGCTGTGGGGGTCAGGCACAGCCTGCCCAGGAAAGGAGGACATAGAGGAGCTGGACACGGCCATGCTGAGCCCGGCCTTGGCCCTGGACATCAGCCAGGGATTCTGAGCCCCTACTCCTTGTGGTTTGTGAAACTCCCTTCCCACTCTATCTTCTGCCAAGTTAGGGTCTCCATGCTCTGTGGTTCTGGGGAGCCCTGTCAGCTGCTTCCTAGTTCAGCAGAAACCAGGCTTGACCTTGCAAGCGTCTGTACCCCACCTCCCCCCAGCAATATCCGTGTCCCAGTGCCTTTGGGGTCCCACACTCTGGGCAGATGGGTGCAGCCCCCACTTGCAGCAGCTGGAGGAGAGAGGGGTGGGAGGCATGGCCAAGGTTGTACTGAGGCCCAGACCTGTGGCTGCTGTACCCGTGCTGTCCTCTGGCAAATGAGCCATGCTCTGCACCTGCTCTCCCAGCCTCCTGCCACCTGAGTCCCTGCACCGGGTCACCTACCCTGTCTTCTTTTTCCACTGTGGCAAGAGCCGGAGGTACCAGGAAAGGAGGGTTCTGAGCCCTCCCCCTCATGGGCCTCTGTGACTGGAGGGGCCAGGCTCCACCTTCTAGGAGTTTTGTGACTTGTGATACTTTATTCTGTCATCAGAACTCAGAAGGAAGGGTTGGGGGTGCAGCTCAGCGGCAGAGTGTATGATCAGCATGTGTGAGGCCCTAAGTTCCATCTTCAGCAAAACAAAACAAAACAGAAGCCATAGTGGCCGAGGCAGGAGGGTTGCAGGTGCAAGCCCAGCCTGGGCAACTTAGCAAGAACCTGTCTCAAAATAAAAAAGGGCTAAGCCAGACATAGTGGTGCAGGCTTGTGACCCCAGCACTTGGGAGGCTGAGGCAGGTGGAGAGCCTCGAGTTCAAGGCCAACTTGGGCTATAGAGTGACTCCAAGGCCAGCCTAAACTGGATAGTGAGAGCCTGCCTCAAAAAACCTAAATAAATAAATGAATAAGGGCTGGTGATGTAGCTTAACGTGTAAGGCTCTGGGTCCCAAGCCCAGTGTGCCACCCCCCAAAAAAGAGAGGAGCTTTGAGCCACAAAAAGGGAAGAACCTTAAATGCATGTTAGTAAGCAGAAACAGCTAATCTGTAAAGACTGAACACTGGGCTGGGAGTATAGCTCAGTGGTACAGCAACAGCCTGGCAAGCACGAGGTCCTGAGTTCGATTCCTTGTACCCACCCCCCAAATTGCTGCGTGCTGCCCAATTCCAACTGTGGCAGTCTGGGAAGAGAGAACCTAGAAAGATTCATGGTTGCCAGGGTTGGGGTGAGAAGATAAGATTGGGGAAGATTTTCAGGGCCCTGAAACTTCTGTGGGGGCCCCCTGAACCTCACATCAAAACCCAGTCAATGCTGAATACGCAAGGGCTGGGGATATAGCTCAGTGGAATAAGCGCTTGCCTAGCAAGCGCAGGGTCCTGAGTTCGATCCCCAGTACCGGGGGAAAAAAAAAGTGCTGAATACGCAGAACAGATCTGAAGGTAAACTTTAGACTTTAATTAATGATAATGTATTTTTGATTTTTTGGGGTTCTTTTGCCTTTTTGAGACAGAGTCTTACTATGTAGTTCAGGCTGGCCTTGAGCTCACTTCGTAGCCCAGGCTGGCCTCGAACTAGCAATGATCCTCCTGCCTCAGCCTCCTGAGTGCTGGGATTATAGGCGTGCGTCACCACGCCTGGCTATTGATAATGTGTTGATTTGGGTGCATTCGTTAACCACTCGAAAGCAGGTTGTTAAGAGCAGGGACAGGGAAACAGGAAAACAGTGGGAACTCTGGTTTCTGAGAACTTTCCTGTAGGTCAAAAATGGCTGAGAAATAGTCCCCAGCATGGTAATACATGTCTGTGATCCCAACACTCTGAGAGGCTGAGGCAGGGAGATCCCAGGTTCAAACTCAGCCTGAGCAATTTAGAAATTAGCAAGATCCTGTCTCAAAGCAAACAAATAAATAGGAAGGGGCTGGGGGTGTAGCTCAGTGGGAAGGTCCAGCACCAGAACAAAAGTCAGCTAAGCTGAAGTTTTTTCATGTTTTGTTTTTGTGGTACTGGGGATTGAATCACCTAGGAATACAGAGCTGTACCTCCAGCCCTTTTTAGATACAGGGTCTTGCTAAGTTGCCCGGGCTTGGCTTGAACTTGCAATCCTTTTGCCTCAGCCTCCTACATAGCAGGGACTACAAGCGTGTGCGACTGTGCTCAACAAAAAAAAAATTTTATTTTATTTATTTATTTATTTTCTGTCTTTTTGAGACAGGGTCTCACTGTGCAGCTCAGGCTGGCCTTGAGCTCACTTTTAGCCCAGGCTGGTCTTGAACTCACAGTGATCCTCCTGTCTTAGCCTCCCGAGTGCTGGGATTACAGGCATGCACCACCACGCGCAGCACAGATAAAACATTTTAAATGCTCTACTCTGACCATCTCTGAGGGTCTACTCAAGTGGTTATTATAGGGGCAGCACTGGCAGGGTGGGACAGCACTGAATGTCCCTCCAAAGGCTATGACACTTTTAAAAGAAACTTAATGGCAGAAAGGTTTAGGAACTGAAGGCGCAGCGTGGGGCAGGAGACTCCTTTGAGGACTCAACTGGCAAAGCTAGGGGCTAAGGTTGCCTCCCTTCACCCATCTATACAACAGGTCTCACGGAGCTCAACTCTGGGTCCAGAAAGTCAAGGTCAAGGTTAGGTTTTCAAAGGCAGTGTCCTCTATAAAGGCCAACTTCACAGTGGAGTGCCAGTGTCACTGTCACTGCTACCGCATGGCAGGACTCTGGGAACTAGAGGGGGCACTCACCTGCAGGGGGGCTGGGCTGTACAAGATGCTGGCAGGGGGGGGCTCACGCTGTGGGTACTCCCGGTCCATGGCAAACCCCACTGCGAGCATCAGGGGCAGGCAACCCAGGGCCACAGGTGGGTGCGTCTATCTGGGCTTGGAGCTCCGTGGCGGCGGCGGTGGCAGCGGTGGCATCATGCCCTGCAGAGAGAGCATGGGCGTCCTGAGGTCGCCCTGAGGTGGGCACACCAGTGGCCGGGCCACCTCTCCCTCCAGACCTGCAGGCCCTGCACCCCACACTGGCATTCACAGCTCCCTTCTGGGCTCTTCAGCCCAGCTCTGACTACACAGGTGAATGCGAGGCCCAGATAGGGAACCCCTGGGTAAGCAGCAATGTCAGGCTGACCTTGGGACCTGCCATCTAAGGCCACAGAGGGAGCGTCCACTCTGAGCTGGGGGCGTCCACCAGCAGCCACACAGGGCTGCGTGGTCTCCTGGGGCAGTCACGGGCTAAGCTGAGCCAGAAAGAGCTCTGAGCTTGTTTTGGGGTCAGGGGACACACTGCCCGATTGAGAGCAGTCCTGCCTGGAGGGCATGCGGGCTGTAGCCCCCAAGAGGCCAGACTCCCGAGGACAACTAGGAACTGCCCCCCAGACCCCCAGGCCCCTCACCAGCCGAGGGCAGGGACCCCAGGCCAGCCTGTGGGGTGGCAGGCAGGCCCGCTGGGAGGGCGCGGCCCAGGACATTAATCACTGTGGCAGCAGGAAGGGGAGGCGCAGCCACCACTCCCGGCCAAGCCCTGCAGTGTAGAAATCCTCGGGACTTCCAGTAATCTCCGTGCAGCCACACTCGTGGGTGCTTGTGCAACGCTGGGGGGAGGGGACAGCGGACAGGAGCCACAGGGGCTGGCGCCTGCCCTCGGCTCTGCTCAGCTCCGCCTGCTGCAGGGACGTCAATTCCTGCCAAAGGCGACCGGGAAGGAGGCCCCACTGCCTCCTGTCCTGCAGAGTGGGAGAAAGCGCACACGCAGGACCGACACTCTGTGTCTGAGGTGCTGGCTGCTCCTGTCAATAGTCACACCATGGGATGCCCCGGTGGCACCTGAGCACTGCTGAGCCTTAGTTTGCCTTGGGAAACGTGCAGATGGGGCTAAAGGGACAAGGCTCACCAGATGCCCCTGCAGCTGCAAGTGACAGCCCATTTCCTGACCAAGAGCTGTGGTGAGGAGACCCCTTGCAGCAGGTGCATGGCCACCCAGGGGACAGGCAGCCTAGGAAACTGCTCACAGCAGTCCCTTCCCCCTGCCAGTCCGGGCTGCTCGCTTGGAGAGTGACATCCCACTCCAAAGCGGATGCCTGGGTGGTGCTCAAGTGACCCCAGGGCAGTCATGGGTCATGGCATCCAAAGTACCCTCTCGGCCTTGAGCCAACCTCTGCTTCCATGTGTGCCTGGCGGCACTCCCTCCTCTGCTCTCTGCCCGCCTGCAGATCCCCAGGTGCTGAGGGTTTCCACCAGCCAAGCCGGGGCTCCCGGCCCCAAGTGTCAGTCCAGGGGGTAGCAGGGCAGAAGAGCTGGGAGGAAAGGAAAGGAAAACATACGTCACCCAGAACCGGGCACAAGGCCACTCCAGAGGCTCATTCATGAGGCCTCAAGGTGGAAACGGCCCAGGTACCCATGAAGGGGCACACGCAGCGAGATCCAGTCACATACTGGACACTACTCTTCTGGTGGAAGGGCAAGGCCATGGTGCTCGCGGCAGTGTGGACAGACCCTGAGGACACCGTGCTCGGTGACAGGTGC
The DNA here is from genome assembly GCA_004027595.1 of Dinomys branickii. Lineage (NCBI taxonomy): Eukaryota > Metazoa > Chordata > Mammalia > Rodentia > Dinomyidae > Dinomys > Dinomys branickii. The sequence goes on from PVLD010000208.1 coordinate 201,854, forward strand.
CACACAGAGAGGATGAACAGCGTGGCTCCGTGGACAGGAAACGCCCAGGGCAGGAAGCAGCCTCATGGGCGCTGTACTCCATGTCCCTAGCTAGCCCACCCTGAACATAACCCCCATCCTGTAGGGCTCCCCACTCTGCATCCCTTCGAGGCACCCAGGTGCCCCCTGCTCTGCTCCACCTGCCACAGGGCACCCTCCAGCCTCACCCCACTGTCCCTGGCTCTGGGGTCTGCATTCCCCAGATCTCCTTCCTGCACAACCCTTGGAGGCCCAAGACCACACCAAGTCCCAGGGGGGACCTTGCTGGCTGCAGAATAAGCCCAGCAGGGCAGCAGGCTGGGTCGGGTGTATGAAGTGCAACACAGGCCCCGCTCTGCCTCCTGGTGCCTATTTTTAGGTGTCCTGGCCAGCCATGTGGCATGGGTTGGTCACTAGGTCCCCACAGAGAAGATGGGCCATGCTTTATAATCGCAGCTGACTTTTGAAGGAGCAAGCGGCTTCCTCTGGAAATAGGCTATCAAGTGAGTCATCAGGAAAGGGACAATTGCCGCACAGGCGGCTGCGGCCTGGTGCTGGGACAATGAGTGGGCGGGCCGGGCCTCAGGGCAGACCAGGGTCCCTGGAGGGGATCCCAGGACGCTTTTCTGAGCCCTTCCACACCCTTCCTCAGCAGCAGGCCTCAGCAGGGGGCTGCACAGCCCAGGACAAGCCCTGGGCTCCCCCTGCAGACAGGGAGCCCTGGCAGCTCAGCCTCCCAGGTGTCCCATCCAATTCCCGTTTCACTGCCATGTGACCAGCGCCATGCTGGGAGGGTCTCCCAAGAACAGGGCTTAGAACTGGGACCAGGGAGAAAGTAGGGACCCACCACACTGAGACCCTGCAGCCTCCTCCTCCAGCCCCAGGCCAGCCCCGAACCCACTTTCCTTCCTCCCTCCGTCTCAGCTCCTTCCTAGCTCCCTGCTGTAGTCCTAGGGAGTGAACTCAGTGCCTCTGGGCTGAGCTATAGCCGCAGGCTTTTCCTTCTTTCCTCCCTTCCTTTGTTTTTTCTTTCCTTCCTTCCTTCTATCCATCCATCCACTTATTTTGGAGACAGGGTCTTGCTAATAATTTGAGCCGATTTTGATCTCACTATGTAGCCCAGGCTGGCCTTGCAATTACAGCAATCCTCCTGCCTCAGCCTCCCAAGTGCTAGGAAATAGGCGTGTGCCACCATGCCCAGCTTTACATTTAATTTTGAGACAGGGTCTCACAAGTTGTCCAGGCTGGGTTCAACTGTGTGATCCTCCTACCTCAGCCTCCCAAAGTCCTGTGCTGGGATTATAAGCCTGTACATCTGGCTTTTTCCCCCCTAGTGCTGAGGATGAGCCCTAGGGAAGGGCCCACCACCAAGCCACACCACACTCCCATCCTGGCACTGATGGGGACAGAAGCCCCTGGGACCCTGACTGTACTTCAAAGCCACATTCAGAAGTGTAAGTCCCACAGGCCAGTTGCAGTCACAATGGCAGAAGTGTGCAGAGGTTGCCATATGGACCTTGAAGACCTCAGGGCCTAGGTCATCTTTCAGCCATAAGTTCCTCCCTCTGTGGTCTCCATCAGCAAGGGCCACCTGGCCCTTGCCCTGGGGACCAAGACTTCGAGCCACACGGATGAGCAAGACAGATTTCACCAGGCTGGGGGATGTGGGGTACACAGCCCCACTGCACCCACAAACCTGGCCAGCATCCAGCCTGGGTACCAGGACTGTCTGGTCGGGAGGGGATACCACGGCCCCAGCATGCCCAGCCATGCAAAAAGAGCCCTACTGTCCCTCCACACAGGGTCAGGGAGCCCCTCTGCAGTGCAGCCATGGGCTTCTGTGAGGGCTGAAGGGTTATAGCCCACCTGGCAAGGATTTGTCCCCAGCACGGACACAAGCTCAGGACATCAAGCTTCAGACCCTTGGGGTGGGCAGAGGGACAGAAGCTGAAGCTGTGGGAAGGGGTTGATTGGACAGGTTGGCAAAGGTCAGGAAAGGGTCCCCTCCTGGGATGTGGCAGCCACCAGACCTGACTGCGGCAGCCATGGCTTTACCCCAGGCCAAGTGCAGGAATGTACCCTGCCCCAGCTGGGTGGCCCCCGCACCCCAGGTGCCTGCATCAACACAGTCTGCCCCCAGGGGCCTAGTCGACCCTCCTGGGCAGCATGCCAGCTGCCACCTCTTGCCTGGCCTGGCTCAAGGGTGACCAGTCACTCACCCAGGACCCTGCAATCTGAGGTCAGCCATATCATGCAGCTCCGGGTCCTCAAGCCTAGTGCAGGGACCTCCTGCTGGTCCCTAAAGGGACTAGTACCATCCTACTAAGTCACCCAGGCTGGGCTCAAACTTGAGAACCTCCTGCCTCCTCCTTGCAGAGTACTGTGATGATGCGTTCCAGAGACTTTTTCAATGGGTTTTACAGTTGAAGCCACTGGTGTAGTCATACAAATTATTGTGATATGCTAGGTCAACCAGTGGCCCCCCAGGGAGCGGGCCTCAAGAACCGGAAGGGAAAGCACAGATCTTGAGTCATGAGGGACCTTTCCAGAAAGTTTATGAGCACAGTCCTCAAATACAGATCCCATGTGTGTCCCGTCTACTAAGACCAGGGCGCAGCCAGATGCTGAGGACCCAGCCAGAGTGGGTGAAAGGACACCTCATATCATAAAAATGGTTCCAAGGCAGGTATGGTAGCACACACCTGTCATCCCAGCACTCTGGGGGGTTGAGGCAGGAGGATCAAAAGTTCTATCAAAACCCGGGTGATTCAGTGATTTAGCAAGACCCTGTCTCAAAACAAAGAATAACAAAGGGTGGGGATAGAGCTCAGTGTGAAGGCCCCGGGTTCCACCTTCAATACAGAAGAAGAAAAAGTTCTCAAGTTCACTGCCACACTCACTGGGGACCATGGGGAGCCGAAGCTCACACAGAGCAGGTGAGGAGCTCCCTCCCCATAGGGGAGGCCTCCAGTGGCTCTGCAGGCTCATGAAAGAATGGTTAGGGCAGCAGGGCCTCACCTGGGTGAAACCCTTCCACCCCCTCCTGCGGGGCCCGAGGCTGTGGCCACACTGCCCAGTAGCTACCCTGCACTGGCTGGCTGGGCCAGACAGACAGGTGGCCATCCTGACTCAACACCAGGCCAGGCCCTCACAGCTGCACCAGCTGCTCCCTCGCCCCTCCTGAGGCTGTAGAGTCGGGCAGGAGCATCGTGAGGGGGCCGGCCCAGCCCCTCGTGCCTCAGAAAGCAGGCCTTCTGACAGCAGCACTTTCTTCTTTTCTTCCCCCGGTGGTACTGGAGATTAAACCCAAGTCTTCTGTACTAAGCTACATGCCCAACTTTTTTTAAATTTTGGGACAAGGTCTTACTAAATTGTTTAGGCTGAGCTCAAACGTGCAATCCTCCTGCCTCAGCCTCCTAGAGTGCTGGGATGACAGGCCTATGCCACCACAAGCAGGTTCTTCTTCTGTGTAGAATTGTGGATAGAATTCAGGGTTTGTGCCTGCTATGCAAGCGCCCACCACTGAACTATACCTCCAGACCTTTTCCTTTTGTTTAATGAAGTACTATAATAAAACAGTGCATGCAGAAGATTTCAACTAAAACATAACAACAGCTGGGTGTGGTGGCGCACGCCTGTCATCCCAGCACTTGGGAGACTGAGGCAGGAAGATCGCTGCAAGTTTGAGACCAGCCTGGGCTACAAAGTGAGCTCAAGCCCAGCCTGAACTGCATAGCAAGACCCTGTCTCAAAAAGACAAAAAAAAAAAAAAAAAACCAAAACAAAACGTAACAACATGATAGAAGCTGAATGTAATGGTGCATGCCTGTAATCCCAGCACTGAGGAGGAGGCTGATGCAGAAAGAGCACCACAAGTTTGAGGCCAGCCTGAACTGCATAGAAAGTTCAAGGCCAGCTTGGACCACAAATTATTTTCAAAAAAATAAAAGAAACCAGTACACCTGTAATCTCAGCACCTGGGAGGCTGAGGCAGGAGTATCACTTTGGGAGTTCAAAGCTAGCCTAGGCTATATAGAGTCTCTATGTCAAAAACAACAACAACAACAACAAAATATTAACTAAAAAAATAACAAAGCTTATGTAATATTCTTAAGGCCCTAGCTTCATCCTCGGCACTGAGCAAAATAATAATTACTTATTACACTAGGTGACTTGAGTATGAAACAGCTATGATCATAGTAAGACACTGGTTTAGCCAAAATGCACACAGGTGCACACAGGTACACACACACACGCACACACACGAAAACCTGGGGAGCCAGCCCACATCAATATCACGTCATGTGGCAATGCCCTTTATCATTTCTCAAAGACGGGATGCTGAATGTGGCAGTGCAGGCCTTGCATCCCAGCTCCTCAGGAGGCCATGCCAGGAGGATCCCAAGTTTGAGCACTATGGATAACTTATTGAGACCCTGTCTCAAAATGAAACATGAAAAAGGGTTGGGGCTGTAGTGTGAAGGTCTTGGGTTGGATCCTCAATACCAGCTGCCCCTAAGTCTGAAATTCTCTTGCCTCTGCCTATCCTAACACTACTCTCCAGCTTCCCATCATCCTGTGCATCTTGTGGCCAACAGGTGCCCTGCACCACACACCAAGGACAACTCTGAATGGATTCATCTCCTGGCTCCCTCAAGGTCCTGGGACAGAGAGGTGGCAGGAGGTGTTGTCCTTTGAAGCCTGGTGGGCAGCATCCCTGCTCCCCAGTGTGGTGCCAGGTGAGTGCATGGCACAGACACAGGCAAAAAGAACACAGCACTAAGGCTGACTGGGTCCCTCAGCCCCCAACTCGCCAACCACAATGCCTGCCATGGCAGGTGAGTGCAGCCAGGTCTCCAGGGCACACTGTGGCCACCAGCCAGGCCCCCAGCCCGGTCTGCAAGGCCCCCGGCCCGCACACAGCTGAGCCCACCTTCTCCTTCCTCAGCTTCTCCAGATCTCACCAGGAAGATAGGACCTGGCCGCCAGGAACAGGCACCTCCAGGCCCAAACTCAGGGTCCAGGGAAACTGGGCGCTAGCTGCCCCCACTGCGAGGCCCAGGTCTGGGCCTCCCAAGAACACCCTGGGCTGACACACACTCTGTGATTCACCCAGCGCCTACCTACAGGAGCCCATCTCTGATCCTGGGGCCCCAAGGTGTGTGAGGCAGAACCAGCAAATACACCAGGTGGGGAAAAGAGGAGCTGCTTTTACCCCCAGTGCTATCCCAGGGCTCCCCAACCGAATCCAACCTCCTCACCTGACACCCAGGGAGACTGAGGCCCGTGGCAAGACGCTAGGCCCTCCCGACCTCACTGGAAGGGCAACAGACCACCCACCTCTGCACACATGGTTGGGCTGCCTTCCATTTGCTCTGGAACCCAAAGGCACAGGGCTAGCATCTGCTAGACCCCGCAGACACCTACACAGACAGGGACAGAGCAGCGGCCACGTGACTGGCCTAGGGGGGACACACAGGGCCTGGATCAGACCCGCAGTACTGAGAACTTGTCCCCATGGGGGGAGGGGATGTGGAGGGGTGGGCAGAGCACTAGGGTAACAAGTGTCCCCAAATACACCTGTGAGTGTGACCTTGTTTGGAAATAAGGTCTTAGAAGCTAGGTGTTGTGGCGCTGAGTGCTGAGGCAGGAGGATCGCTGCAAGGTTGAGACCAGCCTGGACTACAAAATGAGCTCAAAGCCAGGGTGAACTGCATAGCAAGACCCTGTCTCAAAAAAAAAAAAAAAGGAAAGGAAATAAGGTCTTTGCAGATCTAAGAGGTGTGTGAAAAATATAGTGAATGTTTAGGTTTTACTAAAACATACAACAATAAGATGCGCTGCCACAAACACCCCTCTTCAAACATGCTTACCCCATCATTCTAGCTATCTTCTGAAGCAGCTCTGCAAAGGCCCCTGGATGTCTTCAGCTGCATAGTCCTGGCTGCCTTGACGTTCTGAGTCGACTCAGAACATCTTCCTGTCAGGGTCACCTTGACTTTGGAAAGGAGCCCAAAGGCACACGGGGTCAGACCCACAGAGGAAGGCAGACAAGAACGCACGTAATGCTTTCCTGAGCTTGGCAGCAGCACGCACATTTTTTACCCACCTCATAAAGACTCATGGAAAGAGGACTTCCAGAACTGCAGCAGGAAATAACAAGAAAGATGGGCTAAGGGTGCTTGAAATAAGAGGGACTTGTGACAATTTTTTGTAATTTAAAATACATTATTTTCATTTAAAAACATACGGGCCCACCATATATTTTGGTCACCCCTGGTAGCTGGCTGAGATGAGGTCATACTGGAGCAGGACAGGCCCAAGTCAATCAACTTGTATTCTTGTAAGAGAGGGAAATTTAGACGCAAATTTCCAAACTTGAAAACTTGGCCTTGGGGAGCAGATCATGTGAAGGCGAAGGCCAGGGTGACACAGTGCGAGCCTCGGGGTGCCTGCAGTGCTTGGAGCTAGAAGGGGCAGTGGGGCCCTGCCCAGGTCCCACCCCAACCTGTGTCCCAGACTCTGGGCTCCAGACCATGACAGGACTTTTGTTGCTCTTTTTTAAGACAGAGCGCAGGCTGCCCTTGAGTTCACTACGTAGCCCAGACTGGCCTCAAACTCACAGTGACCCTCCTGCCTCAGCTCCCTCTCCCTCAGGGCTGAGGTCACAAGTGTGCGCCACCATGCTCAGCTTTGGGACAGGATAAATTCCTGCTCCCCAGAAGCCTAGTTTCCTGCAGGCCCAGGAAACTCCTGCAGGGGCCCAAGCTCCAGCATAAGCCAGCCCTGAACTTTGGCCAACCCTCTAAAGGCTAAGACAGGCCCAGTGCTATGACCGTGGGAGTCAAGTCCCCAGGGGGTGTCTGGAACCCAATTGCCCTGGGATGCCAACCCTGGGCAGACGTCACCGTGCCTGACCTTGGACCCTCACAGCCTAGGCACATGCACACACAAGCCAGGGCTTGGGCCTGAGATTTTAAGACCAGCCTGGGCAGGAGGCCCTTCCTTGAAGGACGAGGACAAGGCAGGTCTGGTAAGAGTGTGTGGGGCTGAGGACATGGGCTTTTCAAAAATTTTATTTTTGATACTGGAAATGAACAAAGGGCCTTCATACTAAGCTACCGGACCAGCTCTTTATGTATTTTATTATTTTGACACAAAGTTTCCCTAACTTGTCCAGGCTGGGGCTGGAATTAGTGGTCCTCCTGCCTCAGCCTCCCAAAGTGCAAGGATGACTGGCGTGTGGGGCACCAGGCACACCTGGCTCAGGATTATTTCTTGAATTTCCAGTTCCTCCTTTGCTCTCCCCTGGGGAAGCTTCGTGGACTCAGCTAGAACGACTCCCACAAGGGAAGGCGTGGGGGGGGCACCTGGTGTGGGCATGGGCATGAAGGCGGGCTCCAGGAGCCCCAGGCCTACCATGGGCAGCCATGGCCCTTTCCTGGGGGTCGTGGCAAGAATGTCGCACACAGTGGTCTGATTTCCAGAGGAATTCCCCACCCCTGCCTTCCAGGACCTCCTGGGGACGGGGCCATCAGGAAATGATGAAAGACAGCTGGGCAAGGAAAAGCAAGCCGGGCATCGGAACTGTGCACTGTATCAAATGGCCTCCCTTCCCAGGCTAGGCACAGAGCTCGGGGAGTCACGACGGGGGCACTGCAGCAAGCCCCAGGCCGCCACAGCTTGGCTCCTGGGGAACAGGGGCATCAACAGCAGCCTCATGTCAGACCATGCTGTCCGGGATTCCACATACAGTGACCAGGATGTACCAAGTCCAGGCCTGGTCCAGGCAGCACGAGGCCAAAGGAAGGCCCAGGAAGTAGGTTAGTGATGGAAGCCCTGGACACGGGACTCCTCATGGGCCCCCACCTGACCTGGTCCCAGACGCAGCAGCTACGTGTGGGCAGAACCACATGAGGACCCCACTTATCCCTGTGAGGGGCTGCTGTCTCCAGAACCAAGAAGAAAGAACCAAGCAGCCAGGGCCCCCAAGTGTGGGGCAGGCATAAGCACTCAGCCCCGTATCCCAGGAATGCTGATACCATTAGGAAGACAGCACCATCTGAGGGGTGGAAACAAGCCCCCAACAACTGGACATGGAGGTGCACACAACTGTCAGCCCAGCACTTGGGAAGCTGAGACAAGAGGATCGCCGAGTCTGAGGCCATCCTGGGCTAAACAGCCAGATCCTGTCTCAAAGAAAAAAAAGGACGTCAGACCCAGTGGGTACAATGGAGCCAGCCCTCACTGGATGTGGTGGCACACACCTGTCATCCCACACTCTGGGAGGCTGAGACAGGAGGATTGCAGTTAGATCCCAGCCTGGGTAACTCCACAAGACTGTCTCAAAATTTAACAAAATAAAAAGGGCTGAGGATGTAGCTCAGTGCAAAGGCCCTGGTTTCCACCTCTAGCACTGCACACACAAGGCATCTGACACCTGAGCTTTGGTCTCTGAGCCTCAGTCTTCGCTCAGGGTGGAAGGTGAGTCACTCTCCTTCACCCATGACTCCCTGGATCTTTGAAAGTGATGGGCCCTTGTTCACTGGAGGCCCACCTGGGGGGCACCTCTGCCCATCCTCTTGCTGCTGGCCCCACTTGATGTCGGACACCCCTGCAGACACAGACACCTGGACAGTGGTGGCGAGGCCACCCATCCTGGGGACTGGCCCCCACTCACTGCTGTCCTCATCTCCCTCGCCCGCCCCAGGGACCAGGAACATCGCACGGGAGCTTCGTCACAGCCAGGAGGGCCGAGGGGTTCTGGAGGGGGCGGGAGGACCAACCCTTCTTGTGGTGACACCAACAAGGACCCCAAGTGAGGCACCTGCACCTGCTTGGGACCTGGGCTCTCCACCCTGGCAACTCCACGCAGGAGAGCCAGGCCCACCTCTGAGAGCACAGACTGGGCAGGGTGAGCCTGGGGCCCATTCTCCTGTGGCAGCGCCAGGTGAGCATAGCTCTGCCCCAGGGTGTCGGCTCTGGGCTCTCTTACCCCCCCCCACGTGCTGCTGTCGCAACTGGCTCAGGGTGGCTCTCAGCTTCTAGAGGGTGACAGTCCTCCAGGGCACTCGTCCGAAGCCCCTCCAGTGCTTGGGGTCTCTGAGTCACCCTCTGCCTCTTGGGGCGGAAAGGACCCAAGGGATGTCACAGCCCCCCTCTGGTGTGATCTTTCATCTAAGACCCTCACGGGACCCCTCTGCAGAGCCTCGTATCCGAGGAGGCACTACTGGCTGTGAGGAAATCAAAGAATGGTGTATCTTTGCCACCAACCCCACAGCACTCCAGCACCAGCCACCATGTGTCAGGAAACCAAGGTGCCTGGGTAAGGAGCGGAGCAAGGGCGCGGGGGCAGGTTCTGGGAAGGGGTCCCCAGTCAACTGGTGGGCAGGGCCCGCTGGAGTGCTCATGGGCCCCACAGGAGGGGGTAGTGAGGCCTCCTGCACAGGAATGTGGCCCTGGGTTTCCAGATGGGCTGGTTTTTCAAGAGAAACCATAGTTCTGGGTTGGGGGTGGTGTCCCCTGGTTCAAAGTGGTGATTCACACTGCCACACCTGGCCCCCCAGTGCTAGGCACCTTCCTCGGGTTTCTATGAGGCCTGGGCACTGCCACCCAACCCCAGCTGTGGTCTGGAACACCCCTGGGGTCACCCCGAGAGCCCCTTGCATCCACTTGGAGATCCAGGAGGCCTGGGCTTAGGGTGGGGGCAGTCATTCTAAAATCTGAGGAGCACCCCAAAAATGCTCCTGGCTGGCTCACCTAGGCCTGAGCTATACTCACAGGCACTGAACCAAGACCCAGCCAGGCAAGGGCAGCAGACCCAGACGACCACTTCTAAGGACACTCTGGGCCCTCTGGGCACCCAAGGAGCCCTGCTGCTCACCTCCATCCAGATCTGGACACCCTGACAGGCCCCACATCCCCACACAACACGGAGGCCACAACCCTGAATACACGCTCCACCCACCCGGTTCCACCCCACGGGGACAGGCAAGCACTCCCTCAGTGTGTCTGACACCTGGGTACTGGCCAGTGGCCACAGTTGGACAGACAACACGTGGGGTGGGCGGCCAGGTGTTCTTGGACCCTGGGGCAGGGACTGTCTCTTCAGCTGTCAGTGTGTGGCCTGGCTGCCCACCCAGCAGCAGTGAGTCAGTCTAGAAAGGTTTTACTGCCTGCCTGGACCCTCAGTCCTTCCGGTGTCCAGAGCCTTTGGCCTGCAGGGGTGGGAGACTCCCAGGAAAGCGAGTGACACTCCTGCAGGAATCTGGGCACATCACTGTCACTTTCGAAATAAATCACATCAGGGATCCAAGGCCAATACTGGTAGCCTGTTTCGGTTTCACTTAGGGATCTGTTCCTGCTTGGGACGGGCCATTGGCTCTAGGACCACTGACCTGCACCTGGGTCACCAGCGGCCCATGGCAAGGCCTGGGGGACACCTGCCAAGGCCCAGCCTTGCCCTCTCGGGGGATGTGGGTTCTGAAGTGGCTTTAGGGTCTGGATTTAAGACACAGGGAGAAGGCACCTGCAGAAATCCTGAGCCACAAAACACCAACAAGGCAGGGTGTGGTGGTGCACACCTGTCATCCCAGAACTCCAGAGGCTGAGGCAGGAGGATTACAGGAAGTTCAAGGCCAGCCTGGGCTACACAGCGAACCTGGACTGTAGAACAAGACAAAACCAGCAAAACAAAAAACAACAACAAGAAAGTACAAAGACTGACTGCCGCTCTAGGGCACTGGGCCCCATCTGCCACCCACCAATCTATCACCACTCAGCTCTGAGCAGTACCCAGCACAAAGCATGGGGACGAAGGATGCCCTCCTCTGGCTGATGCCTCTCTGGCCCTGCACAGCAGAGGGCGCCCTGACCGGCTGTCCCACAGCTCCTCAGCCCCCAGAGCTGCAGGCCACCAGAGGTGCTCAGGTCACTTCCTTGCCCCTTGGGTCACAGTAGGTGTGAGTCTGGCCTCCAAGGGGCCCCATGGCTCCTGCCTGCCATCCAGAGCCCAGGGGAGTTGGAACCCCAAGCCACAGCCTCCTGCAAGGACAGAGTGTCAGGGAGAGGCCGGAGTGCTGCTGACTGCTGGCCCCAGGCAGGCAGATCCCTTTGAGTCCAAATCCCTCAGGGTTTCTTCTCCAGCCCCAAGACAGTACTAGGAGGACACGGCCACGCCTCCTGTGCAGGGAAGCAAGGGATCCGGAGCTGGTAGTCTCCATCAGCAGAGACCACGGGGACGTCTGTCCCTCAATCTCTCTACATTCAGATTTAGGACTTACATCTGTGGGGATGGAGCGCACTTACAAGGCCAAGGCAGGACCCTGGGTGACCTCGGCCCTGGGCTGCAGCCAGCATCTGGCCACACCTAGCCCTCCCCACACCCTGTCCAGTCATACAGCCCTCTGGTCTAAGCCTGCCCACCAGGAACCCCACAGACACGTGCACAGGCGACACACACATCCCGCGTGCGCGCGCGCACACACACATACACACACACACACACACACACACACACACGGGTGTGCACAGTCCCTGTGCATGCTCACACTGGCACCAATGTCCAACAAGCACATATACCTGGTGCTCACACACCAACACATGTGTTCTTACTGTGGGCACATGTACACACACACACAATCTGGGGTATGTGGGTGCTTTGGGGTGCAGAGGCCTCCTCCACACAACCTGCTATGTCAACCTCCTGGTATCAGTACGCTGACAAGTTCACATTCTGTTACATTCCTTCCTCCACCAAAGAAAGGGGAAAGAAGCTGATCCCACCCTCAAAGGGGGGTCCTCCCCCAGGGACACAGATGCCTCCGTATTAGGCCATGCTCCCCTGCTGTGTCATTGTTTCCTGCCAGGTCCCCTAAGGAGGGGCGTCTGTCACACTGCTGGAACTCAAACCAAGCCTATGCTGGTCAACCCCAGGATGGGAAGCAGGTAGGAGACAGGCCTGAGGGCTGTGCCTTGACACACAGGCCAGGTACAGGCTCTCTGGGCCTCAGTTTCCCCACCAGGCTAGAGGGCAGAGGTTGGCCCTGGGTCCCACAACTGGAGCACTCATGACAGGGACCTGCTCCTACCCACCTGTGCCCCACCACGCTTCAAAGACCACGGAGAGTCCCTCTACAAAAGCCTCCTGTCTGCCCAGCCCTTCTCCCTGCTCAAGTCCTGCTGCAAGCAGGTATGAGCACAGACGGTGGCCCGGGGCTGGCAGACCTGCTTCCACCCATCCCCTGCCAGGGAGGCCCCCGCCCACCAGGGGTCTGGAAGGCAACTCCTCCCCACCTCTGGGGCCTCCCCTGGGAAAATCCAGGATGGAGACAACCAGGAAGGCTGGGAAAAGGACGGCTTGCTCAGGAAGAAAGAGTAGGGAGGCAGGCAATGCGGCCCCAGGGGGCCCACTCCCTACCACTGGAGCAAGTCCTGGGAAGGGTCCATAGCTGACCAATGCCCTAGGGCCAGCACAGCTGGAAACAGCTCACAGCCAGAAGCACTGCCCCTGGGAATTTCTCTGAGTTCAATTCCTGTCACCAGCACAGCCCTAGGGTTCCACTCTCTCAGGAAGCTCCCACAGGGAGTTCCCCTCAAATGCCAGGCTCCTGGCCTGCCTGTCACCTCACCTGAAAGCAGGTTCGCAAAATTCCCAGCTCAAGGCACCCCCCTGCCACATTGGGCAACATTCGCCAACCCCCAAACTGCCAACAGAAGTCCCACAGCTGGCTCCAGGGCCAGGCACCCTGGTTCACTACTGGCAGGGTGCAGCAGATGGCATAGATCGCTCCTGGGCAGGAAGGACACTCCAGAGCGTGTGTGACCCACAGGCATCCAGGAAGCAGAGTCCGGGGATGCCCTGGTGGCACAGTTTATACACTGAATTCTTCTAACTTAGCAAAATCACTTCATCAAGGGAGACAGCCCCTACGCCAGGCGCTAGACCCCACAGCCCGGCCACTCTGGGTTAGTCCCTGCACACCCCACTGGGCTCCTACCCAGGGCCTGGGGTGCGGCTGAGAGCTATACCGGAGAAAGACGCCCCTGGGGGAGCTAGCTCCTCACCCAGCGAGACCTCTGCCCGGTCAACCTCACCGGTCCTTCAGAGTTCCTCCGGTTCCAAGCCACTCGGGCTGAGTACTCCACCCCACTGGCTGGGCAAACCCCCGAGGACGCCTGGGGTCAGCTACGCCCAAGGAGCCTCCTTCCAAAGCAGGGCGAGGGTAGATTCCCAGCGGATAAAGTCCCCAAGGCTGAGGACCAGGAATGTCAGGAGCAACAGGGTTAGGTGTGGGGCAAAAGGGTCCGAGATCCCCAAGGAACCTGGGGTCTGGGATGACCGGGGCAGGAGAGATTTGGAGTGATCCAGAGAAAAGGGCCATCAGATCAATCAGGTTAAGGGTCACAAGCAGGAAGATGTCAAAAAATCAAGGAAACACGGGTTCAGGGTTACCAAGGGGTTCCAGTGTCGCCGAGAAATCTGGGGTCAAGGATCTCCAGAAAAGGAAAGCTCGGGGCCAACACGGAACGCTGCCCCGCGAAGCTGGGAGAAGTGCGGGGACGAGGTCCGCGGCGCGGGGCAGGGTCAGGGGTCGCGGAGGGCGGGGCCGGGCGGGGTCGCCCCTGCCCTCGCCCCGCGAACCCCGGAACCCCGAAGGAGAGCACGGGGCCCCCTCGCGATGGGTCGTACGGGGTAGCGGAGGGGCTGGGTCCGTGGCGGGAGAGTTGGCTGGATGCCTCACCTCGGTGCAGGGTACGGCCAGACGCGGAGCTCACGACGCCTCAGTTTCTCCTAGCCTCTTAGCGGCCGCCGCTCACTTCCGGGTTTCTGGCGCCATCTTGGGGGCCTCGCGCACTTCCGGTCACGCCGTAGGGCGGGGCTTTGTGTGGGAGGAGTTTTTAAATAAGTATAGATGGTGGGCATGGTTTGCGTGCGACTCAGAACCGGCGAGGTGCTGGTGATGTGGTCTGTGTCAGCCTCCCTGGCCTCAGATTCCTACCCAACAACACGTGGAGAATTCGACCCTGCTTTACTGTATAACACGGCTCCTTCCTCAGCCCTCTCCGCGACTTTGCACATGCCTACTTCACTCCTTGCAGCCTGTTCTACCTTTACCGCCTCCCCTCCAATAGTTAAAATAATCACCCATGCATCTCTACCCCAGAATATAGACCAAGGTCTGACCACCACGCTGATGCACAGGGGAACCAGGGGTTACCCAAAGAGAGCTAGGTCCTCTCAGGCACGGTGAGGACCCCTGCGCCCTTCCTCTCACAGGCTTCCAGTGGCCCAATGAAAACTGGATTTGCCTGAGCAAGGAAAGAGGTGAGGCCTCGCCATGACCAGAACCCAAGAACACACAACTTTCAAGAACCCGTGAAAAATGAAAGCACAGGGCGCTTAATGCAAAAATTATTAAGAACTGTCAAGTGTGGTACTACACACCTGTAATCCAGCTACTCAGGAAGCTGAGGCAGGAAGATCTCAAGTTTAAGGCCAGCTTAGAGGCGATGGGCCAAACCTGTGCAGACACCCTCTTTCCAGCCTGGTTTCAGAGATGACTACACAGTCACCTGGACCCAACTAACTGTCAGCAAATACCTTCTGACCCCATTCCAACCTCAAAGTTTGCTTATCTGTGACCATGTTTTCTCATTCAGCAAACTTGGAGCTGCGCCTCTCGTGCAGGTCTTGGGCTGAACAAAGTTGCAGCCCAGAGAGAGCTCAATTCTCTGGTCTGCCCTGAGAGAAAGAGCCAGGACCAGGCACTCCCACAGGCAGCCTGAGACCTAGAGCCTGGGAAGGCATGAAGTCTCTGTGTAGCACATCATAGATGGCTGCATGAGGGACTGGGGATATAGCTCAGTGGCGTAAGTGCTTGCCTGGCAAGCTCAAGGTCCTGAGTTCGATCCCCGGTACCGGGGGGGGGGGGAAGAGAGTCAGATGGCTGCATGGTAGAGAGCATACTGAAGCTGGGGTTTTGAAATTCAAGTAGAAGTTTGCCAGATAATGACAGGAACAATAATCCAGGAAAAGTAAAAGCTGTTTAAAGACCTGGTCTGACGTGGAACCAGCAAACAGAATTTAGCTATAGGTTTCCTGTAATCCAACCTGAAAGGACAAAGGGATGAATGGGTAAATTGAGGCCCAAAGAGGAAAATCGACTTATCCAGAGCAAGCTGCACTTTGAGATGTTATTTGGGGGAATTTGGGTTGCAATCTTGAATGCATTTTTTTTGGTACTGAGAATTGAACTCATGACCTAGAGCTTGCCAGGCAGGTGCTTGTGGGTTGCAATCTTGACTACGAAGTTATTTTACTTTTTCTTAATTTTCTTTCTTTCTTTGAGGGGGGCTCACTAATCCAACCTAGGGCATCATGCACACTAGGCTGAAACCCTCTTCCAAAGTTAATGCACAGCAGTCACACAGAGCACCAGACACTCGGGTTCAGAAGGATAATAACCTGGTTAGAAGGGTCCAGCTTATACCCAGGCCTTCTTTCTCATTTTCTCTCACACAGGACCCATGTGGCCCCATGAAAAATGAAAACACAGGGACCTTAATACAAAATTTTTTTGTTTTGTTTTGTTTTTTGTCTATTTGAGACAGGATCTCAAACTCCCAACGATCCTCCTGCCTCAGCCTCCTGAGTGCTGGGATCATAGGCGTGTGCCACCATGCCCAGCTTCAACGCAAAATTTTAAAACTGCCAGACAAGCCTGGCATGGTGGCTCATGCCTGTCATTCCAGCACTCGGGAGGCTGAGGCAGGAGGATCATTGCAAGTTCAAGACCAGCCTGGGCTACAAAGTGAGCTCAAGGCCAGCCTGAACTGCATAGTGAGATCTGTCTCAAAAAGACAAAAATAAAAATAAAACTGCCAGACAGTGGCCCATGCCTGTCATCCCAGCTACTCAGGGGTCTGAAGCAGAGGGTCTCAAGTTTGAGGCCACCTTAAGCACCTTGGTGAGAGGCTGCTTCAACATGAAAAATAGAAAGGGTTGGGGTGGAGCGCATTGGTGAGCACTTGCTTAACATATGGGGGACCCTGGGTTATGTCCCTAGCACTGAAAAAAAAAAAAAAAAAAAGAAGAGAAAGAAAAACATTTTGTTAAAAGGAGCCAGTGGCAAAGCAGTCACCAGAGCTCTGGGGTCCTCTGCCCAGGCATTGGGCTGGAGTCGCAGGTAAGCCCTGAGATAGGGACTGGAATTACGTGCCTTCCACAGGCAAGGAAACCGAGACACAGAACTGGTCTGTGGCCACTCAAAGGTCACCAATGAAACCTGAAAAAGGCATGGATTCGGCCTGTGCCATGTCTGCCTCGGCAAACCAAGCAGCTGTCTTGGCTCCTGCATGAAATGGGGAGGTTTGTTGGGGCCAGGCTGGGTTGAGCTGGCTCAGCAAGCAGGAATGTGCAGAGACCCAGGACATCTAGGGAATTAGTCACATTAGGGGATTTCCAAGGAGTCACAAGAGGTGGCCTTGAAGACGGGATCCAGCTCTGGAGCTCTGGGTGTGGCGCTGCCTCTTGCTGTGTGACCCTGGGGAAGTTAGATAACCTCTCTGTGTATGCAATGCCCCTTTTATAAAATGAAAACAGGAGTAGTGACAATAGCTACCTGCTGGGTTGTTCAGATTTTTTGTTTGTTTGCTTTTTGTCTTTTTGGGACAGGGTCTCACTATGCAGTTCAGGCTGGTCTTGAGCTCACTTTGTAGCCCAGGCTGGTCTCAAACTCGCAACAGTCCTCCTGCCTCAGCCTCCCCAGAGTACTGGGATTACAGGCGTGGGCCACCATGGCTGGCCTTTCTTAAATATTTCAACAGGTGGAAAACTCCAGCAGAACCTCAAGGTGGTCCATGAGGAGATTCTCGAGGCCTCAGCCTGCCCGCACTGGAGCACTGCTCCCAGCCTCGCTTTCCCTCCCTTGTCTGCCCAGCTTGTGGGAAGGCGGTGGATGCAGGGAGGGGAGGAAGGTGTGGGGGGAGCAGCGACTCCAGTCCTGGGCAGGTGAGGAGGGGCAGGTGCCCCCTCGCCTGGCCCAGCCCAGTGGGAGCGGCAGGACGGGAGTCACTTCCTGTTTCTCCTCGACCTGGAAAGTCCCGGCCATCCCGGCGGCCGCGGGGGCCCCTCCCACCCGCCGCCCCTGGCCACTTCTGCTTTCCATGCCTGCTTCCTCTCAGCCAGGACCTGGGCCCGCCGCCTGCGCCGGCCTGGCACGCATGGGGGAAACTGAGGCAGGGGCAGCTATGCCCTGGTATGCCTGCCCCTGCCCTGGTTCCCTTCATTGCCCACTATCCCTTTCTCTGTACGTCTCTGTCGCTGTTTCCCAGCATCTCTCCGCCTCTGGCTGGCTCTCTGTCTCTGTCTCTCCCTACCGCTATCTCTGTCTCTGTCCGTTTATGTCTCTGGCTGTCTGTCTCTGTGTCTCTGTGTGTGTTTCTATCTTTTCTTCTCTCTCTCTGTGTTTGCTTTGACAGGGTCTCCTGTGTAGTTCAGATTGTCTGTGGAGGGCTGGGGATATAGCTCAGTGGAATAAGGGTCCTGAGTTCGATCCCCAGTACCGAAAAAAAAAAAAAACAGATTGTCTGTGGACTCCTTATATAGCTCACGCTGGTCTCAAACTCATGGTGATCCTCTTGCCTCAGCTTCCTGAGTGCTGGAATGACAGGCATGTACCGTGACACCTGATTTCATTGTCTCTTTGTCTCTCACTCTCTGGCTCTCAGGTCTCGGTCTCTGTCTGTCTGCATCTCTTTCGCCACCCTCCACTGTGAGTCCCACGCTCCTGCCCAGGCCCATCTGGCTGGCTCCAGGATCCTTGGCTGAATTGGCCCCAGTGCTGTGTTTGCCTGAGGCTCCCTCCTTGATCCAGCAGCTGCTAAGCTCAGGGCTGTGTCAGTGCCAGGACAATGTCAGGGAGTCGAGCTTTGACCCTGCTGGACAAGTTTAAATCTGCAGGGCTGGGCCTTCCACCTCTGTTCTGGGTACAAGCAAAGCCCCCTTGGGTCAGGAACACAGCCAGGGGCATGTACAGGGCCTATGAAGATCTTTGGTCTCGGGACTGGGAAACGCGACAGTGGAACAGCGGGGTCCCACCCTGGGCAGTTGGGAGCCATGGAAGGTTATAGAGCAACAGGGTGGCACAGTCAAGGTGGAACCAGCGGCCACTTTCTGCCATCCTGTGCTGGATAGGGTGGGGCACAGAGGTGGCATTTGGGATCAGGTTCGTCTGGGGACAAGAACTAAACCATCGAGGCTGAGCTCCTGCCCCTAAGTTGGAGAAAGGAGGTAAACTTGGAGGGTCTTCCATCAAGGGTTGAGAGTGAGCCAGGCTGGGACTGAGCACGTGTGGGGGAGGGTAAGGACCTTACAGCGCCCTCTCCTCCTGCTCTGCACCCCCCCAAGTCAGGGGCGATGGTGGGAGGGCCTGAACACCTGGCCAAGTGGTTTGGCTCCGTCCCAAGGGCAATAGGGAGCCATGGGAGGCTTCAGAGAACTGAGACAGTGCAGCTTGTGAGGCTGCAAAGCAACAGGAAAGGAAGGCCAAGGAAGAGCCTGTGCAGAACAGAGCAGGTTGGGCTATAGGGCAGAGCTTGCACCATACCCCAAGGATGTTCCTCGCCCCACAAAGCACCACCATAGCAGCCTGGTGCTGATCCGCACCGAGTTTGGAGCAAAACTCCCAGTGTGGTGGTGAGCACCTATCATCCCAGGACTCTGGGAGGCTGAGGCAGGAGGATTCCAAGTTCCAGTCCAGGCTGGGCAATTTAAAGACTTAAAGAGATCCTATCTCAAAATCTTTAAAAGTATGGGGAAGGGTCCTAGGAGCAGGCCAGCCACAGCCCCACCCACCAGAGTCCCCTTGCTGCACGTGTGGCCACCCCAAGTAATGAAGTCACCCGTCCTGGGACTTTCTGGATGGGCACCTAGGATGGGTGCCACCCAGCCCCAGGGAGATTCCAAAGGCTGGTCCCCATGACTCATTCCAGGACTGATGGTTCGATGGCTCGAGAGCCACATTTTCAGAACCTTAGGACTCCACTGCCCTGCTCCAGGCCTGGCTCCCAGGGCGTCCCATAGGGCGTGGTAAGAACTGGACTCCCCCAGGCTGGTGACCCCAGGGGCCAAGAGAGCTTCTCCCCCTACTGGTCATTGCCTGTCCGCACTGCAGCAGGAGAGGTTAGCAGAGGGAAGCAAGAGTTACCACTTCCAGCGTTCAAATTCCAGGTCTTCCATCCACAGCTATGTGACCGCAGGCCCATCCATAAGAGGAGGGTGGCTGCCAGGCACACTGACGCACTCTGTCACCCCAGCATTCTAGGAGGCTAAGGGGCTGGGGATATAGCTCAGTGGATTAAGTGCTTGCCTAGCAAGTGCAGGGTCCTGAGTTCGATCCCCAGTACCGCAAAAAAAAAAAAAAAAAAAAAAAAAAAAAAATCTAGGAGGCTGAAGCTGGACGATCACATGTTCCAGCGCAGCTTGGGCAACGTCATTGCTCAACCAGACCCTACCTCAAAAGAAAAACAAAAGAAATGGCTGGGATGGAGTGCATTGTAAAGGTGCTGGGTTCCATCCCCAGTACTACCGAAGAAAAAGAAGCAGGGCAGGAAAAGGAGAAAAACGTAAAGATAATCATAGTACTTCTCAGAGGGTTTTAGTAAGACTTTTAGAAGTACCAGTGTGTGTTAGGCAGTTGGAATAGGGTTTGGAATATGGTGAAGACTTTATACTGAAAGAAAAATCATAGTACTACAATTCACAACAGTGAAAAGTTAAAAACAACCCAACTGTCCATTGGTGACAAATACCTACACTGAGGTCTGTCCACACACTGGAATACTACTCAGCCAGGAAAAAGGAGGGAGGTTGTGACACTCAACACAGCATAGAAGGACCTTGAGGATGCCATGCTCAGTAAGAGATGCCAGACACAGAAGGGCACACAGGGTGGGCTACACAGACAGGAAACGCTCAAGACAGGTAAATCCAGAGACAGGAAGTGGACTGGGGGGGGAATAGGGAGGGGACAGGTGATCGCTCATGGGAATCCATTGGGGAATTAGATAATGGTAGTTGCACATTGTAAACAATAGCAGACAACACTGAAGTGTTCAGTTTAAAATGAATTTTGCTGGGTGTGGTGGCGCACGCCTCTAATCTCATCACTCAGGAGGCTGAGGCAGGAGGATCGTTGCGAGTTTGAGGCCAGCCTGGGGTACAAAGTGAGGTCAAGGCCAGCTTGAACTGCATAGTGAGACTCTGTCTCAAAAAGACCAAAAAACAAGAAAAGACAAATTTGAGCTAGGCAAGTTGGTGCATGCCTATAATCCCAGCACTTGGGGGCTGGGGCAGAAAGATCACCACGAGTTTAAGACCCTGTCTAAAAAAAAAAAATAAGGTAAAATGATTATTTGGACCAGGCATGGCAGCACATGACTGGAATCCCAGCATACTGGAAACAGAGGAAGGAGGGTCAAATTCAAGTCCATTCTGAGAAAATTGCCAAGACCCTGTCTCAAAATTTTAAAAGCTTTGTAAAGGGCCAAGGAATGTAGCTCAGTGCAATGACACTGGGTTCAATCCTCAGTGCTGCAGAAATAAATACGCAAAGGGCCTGGGTTGTGGCTCACTGGCAAGGGCTTGCCTAGCACTTGCAGGACCCTGGGTTCCACCCCCAGCAGTGCAAAACATAAAAATAAAATAGTTTCTGTTCTGATTCCCACTATCCCACATGGGCATGGCTCTTGTAAAGCCCAGGGCAGAATCCTTCAGGAGCCAGATTCTGTATCTCTAAGTACCCCACTATGTCTTGTCCCCCATTTTGGTTTTGTTTTTCTGAGACAAGTTCTTGCTATGTCGTCCAGGCTGGCCTCAAACTCACAGTAACCCTCTTGCCTCAGCCTCTCGGCTGCTTGTCCTCTGAATTGGTTAGACTGCTAGTTGCTAGTAGCAAGAACTTAAACTGCCTTTTTCTTTTTCCTGGAACTAAAAAACCTAGAAAGCGATCAAACTCAGAGTTTCTTTTCCTCAGCACTATAGAGATTTTTTTTTTTTTTTTTTTTTTTTGGTATGGGGAGTTAACTCACGACCTTGCGCTTGCCAGGCAGAGTAACATCTGTGGCCCAAGATTTTTTTTTTTTTGAGACAGTGTCACTATATATTTCAGAATGGTTTTGAGCTCCCTATGCAACCCAAGCTGGCTTCCAACTTGTGGCACCCCTCCTGCCTCAGCCTCCCAAGTAAGCATTCTGGACATGTGAGGTTGACTTGTTCCTGGGGTTAGTGTCGTGAGTGCTGCGGGACGGGGAGCAGTGTCTCTAGTCTCTACCTCCTTTTGTTTTTGCTTTTTGACATGTACCTCCATAACTTGCTAAATTGTCCCAAGTAGGCTCCAACTTGTGAGCCTCCTGCCTCAGCCTCCAATCCAATGCTTGGATTGCAAGCTCATGCTACCATGCCTGGCTTTCTGCCTCCTCAAGGTCTATAGTTCCCTCTACCCGCTCAGAATGACCAACATGTAGCTTGTGACATTGCCAGCTGTCCCTCATGGGTCAGAATTGCTTTTGAGCAAGTCCTAGTTGTTTAGCTGGTTTCAGGCTTGGTTGGAGCCAGGACCCTCAAAGTCCCAAGGATTTGCCCACCTCTTCCTTCTCTAGCTCTGCTGTCCTCCCTTGTTTTTCTTTTTTCTCCAATTGGATTCCCCTTTATGGAGATAAAGATAGCATTCCAGCCCCAAACTTCTGGCCCTCTTCAGCTTTTTAGCTGTAACAGAGTAAGTCCCAGGGAAGATTCTCATTGGCCCAACCGGGGTCACATGCACTTATTGAGCCAATTACTGTGGCCAACTAATGGAACATCCTGATTGGCCAGACTGGGATCACATGGCTGTATGTAATCATCTTAT
This sequence comes from Dinomys branickii, assembly GCA_004027595.1. Classification (NCBI taxonomy): domain Eukaryota; kingdom Metazoa; phylum Chordata; class Mammalia; order Rodentia; family Dinomyidae; genus Dinomys; species Dinomys branickii. The sequence goes on from PVLD010000208.1 coordinate 223,780, forward strand.
TGGGTACAAACTGTATAGGTGGAAGTGTGGGGCTGGGGGTGTAGCTCAGTGGTTAAATACTTGCCTAGCATGCACAAAGCCCTGGGTTCCACTGCCAGCACTGAAGAAGAAGAAAAAAGAGGGGAAGAAAGGGAAGAAGAAGAGGCAGAAAGGAAGTCAGCAGGAGAGAACAAAGAAGAAAAGTAAAAAAAGTTAAAAAAAAACATAGAAGCAAAGTATGGTGGTGCACTCTGGGAGACTGAGGCAGGAGGGTTACAAGCTTGAGCCCAGCCTAGACTGTATAACTAGAGCCTATCTCAAAGAAGCAAAATAATAATTTATTAGTAGACTCTGAATCTCATGCATGTAGCTGGGTACGCCATTTTGGGTACCCAGCTCAGTGGTGTTAAGTGTGTCTGGTGGCTCCCACTGTCCACCTCCAGAACCTTCTGTCTCCCCCAGCTGAGCCTCTGTCCCTAGGAAACGCTGACTCCTGTCCCTGCCCCAGTGCAGCACCACCAGCCTCCTTCTGTCTCTGTGGCTCTGCCGGTGCTGGGCCCTCCTGTGAGGGGGACTCTGCAGCGCATGTCCTTCTGTGTCTGGCTCAGCTCCCTGAGCAGCCGGGCCTCAAGATCTGTCCATGTGATAGTGGATGTCAGAGCCTCACTCTTTTTCATAGCTAAGTAATATTCTATTATACAAATGAACAACATTTAGTTTAGCCATTTTTCTGTCTCTGTGGATAGGCATCTGGGATTTGGGTTCTTCCCACTTTTTTATAGGGTAGGAGCATTAGAGACAGGGTCTCGCTATATATTCCAGGCTGGGCTTGAACTTACTATGTAGCCCAGCCTGGCTGTGAGCTCATGCGGAACATTCTCCTGGTTGCTGGGAGAACAGGCGTGCATCACCACATGCATTGTTTTTTTTTTTGAGACAAAGGCTTCACCGCGCAGTTCAAGTTGTCTTTGAACTCACTTTACATCCCAGGCTGGCCTTGAACTTGAAGCAGTCCTCCTGCCACAGCCTCCCCAGTACTGGGATTACAGGTATGTGTTACCACAACTGGCATACATCCACCTTTTATTGATTTTTGATGTGGTTGCTGGGGACGGAAGCCAGGGCATGGTGCATGCTGGGCAGGCGCTCACCAAGCTGCATCGTCGCTTTCTGTCTGACACATGGTCATGCCTTTCTTGCCCCTGAACACTTTAATGAGGGCCTGGATATCACGTGGACCACCCAGCGGGGTCTGCGTCTTCCAGGCTGCCGTACACAGTGTGAACAGCTGTTCACGCTGCGCCGTGGGTTCAGGTAAGGTCCACATCCTGTGAACATTGGGTGTGCCATTTCTGTGCCTTTCCATCTCTCAGCTCGCCCTCTCCGCCCCAATTCTTTCTCATTTTTTTTCCTGTGGTTTGGTCTTCATGAAAATCTGTTGTTTTTCCTGTTATGTTTCCCACAGTCTAGACTTTTTCTTTCTTTTTTTGTTTTTATTTGGTTTTTTTTTTTTGAGATAGAATATCACTAAGTAGCCCAGGCTAGCCTCAAAATCCAGGTGATCCTCCTGCCTCAGCCTCTCAAGTGCTGGGATCACATGTGTGCCCCCACCACTCTCAGTTCCACAGTCTAGAATGTGCCACTCCCTTTCTATGTCCTAATTTAAGTTTTTGAGTAGGTCACATACTCCCTTGTTTCAAAATTTAAAAGTTGAAAGAATGCCCAGAGTGTAGCCAGTGAAGAAAGCGCACGGTGAGGCGGCCGCAGCGGCCCACAGCGAGCCCAGCATTTGTGGAGGGTGAAGCACGAGGATCAGAAGTTCAGCCCCAGCCTGGGCAATTTAATACCTGTCTCAAAAATAATTTTCTTTTTAAAAAAGGCTGGGGAGCCAGGTGTGGTGGTGCACCCCCTGTAATCCCAGCACTGGGCAGGCTAAGGCAGGAGGACCGTTGTGAGTTCAAGACCAGCCTGAGCTACAAAGTGAGCTCAAGGCCAGCCTGAACTACATAGCAAGACCGTGCCTCAAAAAGAACAAACAAAACAAAAGGCTGGGGATGTACCACAAAACAAAGTTCAGCCTGCCAGCTCTGAAGACTCAATAATTCCAGTCCTTGACACCTACCCCAAAGAAATGAAAATGTACATCCATACAGAAATGAGTACACACAAAAATGTATACACAGTCACAGCAGCCAGAGGTTGGGATCAACTCAACTATCCATAGATAGACAGAGGGATATGCAGCAAGGTCTGTCCCAACACTGGAATATTACTCCACCAGGAAAAGGAGTGAGGCTATGACACTTGCCACAGCATGGATGGACCTTAAGGACACTGTGCTCAGTGAGAGATGCCAGACACAGAGCACCACAGTATGGGCTCCATGGACAGGAAACGCCCAGGACAGGAAGTGGACTTCTGGGTGCATGGGGCTGAAAAAAGAGACAAATTATGAGAACAAAGATTTTATCTGTTTTGGATAGACCTTGAAGAATGAAGAAAAGGATGCATATAAAGTGACATGGCAGCCAGGTGTGGTGGCACAGCCTGTAATCCCAGCCCTTGGGAGGCTGAGGCAGGAGGATTGTTGGGAATTTGAGACCAGCCTGAGCTACAAAGTGAGCTGAAGGCCAGGGTGAACTGCACTGCGAGACCCTGTCTCAAAGAGACAAAAAAAAAAAAAAAAACTAGACAAGGAAGCCAGGAGTAGTGGCACACACCTGTCATCCTAGCACTTGGGAGGCTGAGGCAAGAGCACAAGTTCTTGAGGCTAGCCTGAACTACATGGAGACCCTGTCTCAAAACAAATCAAGGGGCGGGATGTAGCTCAGTGGCACAGCACCTGCCTGGCAAGTGCAAGGTCCTGAGTTAGATTCTCAGTACCAAAAAACAAAACAACTGCAATGTAAATTTCTCACTGAGGGTCTCTCATAGGAGGGGCAACTCTGCCCTCTTGGAACTCTTGGGCTTTTAGGGACATGCATGACTGTCAGGACTATGGGAGTTCCTGGCGTGGAGTAGCTGGAGGCCATCGAAGCTGCTCAGCACCTTGTAGCTCCCAGGAATGCCTACCACAGAGAGGGACCTGGCCCCAGTGTCCCCAGGGCACAGGCGGTGACGGATGATGACAAGAATTTGTGTGTTCTGGGATTGCTGCTGCATCTGTAACAATATGACAAAGTCCAGCAAAGTGTGTCAATCCCAAGTGTCTCGCTGCCAAGGTGCGTGGGGTCAGGCTGGGCATGGGGGGGGGTTCCTCACTGTGGTCCCCAGACCCTCCTGCCTTCGCTGCGCTCCGCGCGCGCCCCCTAGTGGCCCTAGAAGTCCATATACAGCCTGCCCGCACCTTTGCGATCAACCTGTGCTTTGCTTTTTTTTTCTCGAGACAGGGTCTTATATAGCTCAGGCTGGCCTTAAACTTGTGATCCTCCTGCCTCAGCCTCCCACGTGCTGGGATGACAGACTTGTGCTTCCACACCAAGCTCGACAAGTGTTTTATTGAACACATTAAAGCTCAAGTCTTCTGGGCCTGGTGGCACAGACCTGTCATCTCAGCACTCTGGGAGACTGAGAAGGAACTGCACGTTTGAGTCCAGCCTGGGCAACTGAATGACTTGGGCGCTCTGTCTCAAAATAAAAATAAAAATTGGACTGGGGATGCTCCACGCAAAGGCCCTCGGTTCCATCCTCAGCACTACACAAACAAGAACTGATGTATCCTGATTGATCTGAGGGGGCCAAATTCAAGTGGGAAAGCTGGTTGAGGCGACTTCCCTCACAAATACCCAAACCCACCAGGCGCAATGGTGCGTGCCTGTAACTTCAGCTAGTCAGGAGGTTGAGGCAGGAGGGGTTCAAAAATTCAGTGCCAGCATGAGCAACTTAATGGGACCACGGCTCAAAATGACAGTATGTCTTCTTTTCGGTACCAGGAATCAAACTCAGGACCTTGCGCTTGCCAGGCAGGCGCTGTGCCCCAGCCCTATGGCTCAAAATGAAAAGTGCTGGGGGATGTAGCTCATTGGTACAGGACTTGATTAACTTGTAGGAGGCTCTGGGTTCCACCCCAGTACAAAAAAAAAAAGCCACCCGAAAGGGCTGAGGGCGTAGTTCAATGGTGAAATGTGTGCAGTGTGCATAGCATGCATGAAGCTCAGGGTTCAGGTCCCAGCACAAAACAAATGAACCCCAAATATAACAAGAACCCTCAAGCACCCTCCCCCCTCAAAAAAAATCTGGTTCATGAACCCATTTTACAGATGAAAAGAGGGAGGCAGAAAGACTGACAGCCCTGAGAGCGACAGGATACCGGTTGTCCCAGCACAATAATTCAGAGTGAGCAGCCTGGTCGAGGTGTACACCTGTTATCCCTGTTACTCAGGAGCCTGAGGGAGCAGGACCCCAAATTCGAGCTCAACCTGGGCAACCTTGTTTCAGAACTTTAAAAAGAGCAAGGAAGAAAACTGACGGCCACAAGGGGTGATCTCAACTTCATCAAACCACGTTTTGGCAGCTCTTCAATGTTTTCCAGAGAAAACGCTTTGCTGACACGATGCCAGCTGCGCTCCTCCAGGGCTGGGCCCGTTCCGCGAGCGTCTGCTCCTCCTCCGGCCCTACCGGGGCTCGATAAAGTCTTCTTGCGCGGAATTAGCCGCTTTGGGTTACTTTTTGACCTTTGACCCCGCCCAAAGAGGAATTCAGGGAAGGGATCTGGGTGGTGTGAGGCTTGCCCTTGCCCCCTCCGTGACTTTGAAACAGCCCACTACCCCGCATCCACTTCACGTAAGCCAGGAGTATCTGTGACTTCGGACTTCAGCCCCAAACCCCACCGAAGGTAGCTGCCTCACCCTCCCCGCGCCCGCTTCCCGACCCCCTTCTCCGTGACGGGCGCCTCCACGGGCCAATGAGAGCTTCGTCTCCGCCCCCTGGGCGGAGCTCAGACTCGGCCAATCCCCGCTCGGGCGCCCACCCGGATCCAAACGACCCAATCATCAGTGGCGGCGGGGGCGAGCCAAAGGGGAGGTGCCAGCTGTTGCAGCCAACGGCCGTGCACATCCGCGCCACGTGGGGGCGTGTCCCGCGACGGGGCGTGCGGCGGCGGTGCGGCGCAGGGCGGTAAACAAGATGGCGGCGGCGTGTCGGGCGCGGAAGGGGGAGGCGACCCGGAGCGCCCAGGAGTGAGGCGCGGGGCCGGGAGGGCGGCGCCGGCAGCCCCCGAGGGCAGCCTTGCATGGGCTGGATCCCCCCTCGCCGCCGCGCCTCCTGCTTCTGCGCGGCGGCCGCGGCGAGGGGGACGCGACGCCCGGGCTCCGTCAGTCTCGGGGAGCCTCCTGTTCCGAAGCCTGCGGCCTGCATCGTCCCAGCTTCCCGGTGGCGGCCGGCGGTCGGTGGCCCTGGGCTCGCGGCGGTGGGGAGCGCGGGGCCGGGCATGGACGGCGCGGACGGGCCCCAGCGCGGTCGCCGCCTCGGCCGAGCGCCTGGACGATGACCTAGAGCCTCCGTGCCCGGGGACAGCCGCGACCGTCGCAAGAAGACTTCCCGCGGACTTAGCGGGGGGTGGGGGGGTGGGGGGCCGTCCGTTACCTTTTTTTTTCTTGTTAAACGTTTGGAGAAGGGAAGTCAAGGCCGGAGGCGGGCGTCGCCCATCAGGGGGACCGAGGGGACGGGGTGGGAGGCGAGGAGGGCTCCCTGGCGCCGGGCCCAGGATGGACGTGGCCGACCCGCAGCCGCCGGACCTGTTCCCCGAGGGCGAGCTGATCGCCGTGGGCATGGACACCTTCATCCACCGCATCGACTCCACCGAGGTCATCTACCAGCCGCGCCGCAAGCGCGCCAAGCTCATCGGGAAGTACCTGATGGGCGACTTGCTGGGCGAGGGCTCCTACGGCAAGGTGAAGGAGGTGCTCGACTCCGAGACGCTGTGCCGCAGGGCCGTCAAGATCCTCAAGAAGAAGAAGCTTCGGCGCATCCCCAACGGCGAGGCCAACGTGAAAAAGTGAGTGCGGGTCTCGGGTCGCGCCTGGCGGCCCGCTTCCTGCCTGCCTACCCCCTCTTGCCCCCTCTCCCCTCGGCCCATCTCCTCCTCCCTCCCTTCCTTTTGCCTTTCATTTGTCCCTCCCCACTTCCTCGTTTTCATTCCTCTCTTTCTTTCTTCCTGTTTCCTTTTTCCGCTCCTGAGCTTTTCTTCATCTTTTTTTCTGCTTGCTTTCCTGTTCCTCCTCTTCTTTCTCGCCCATTTTTTCTTTCTTTTCTTCCTATTTCTCTTTCTCCGTTTCCATCTTTCCCACTTCTTCCTTTCTGCCCTTCCTTTCTCCAACTTCTTTCCCACTTTCTGCTTTTCCGCTTCCTGTCTGCCTGGTCTCCTTCCTAAGCTCCCTCCTCTTCCTTCTTCTTATATTCCTTTTTCCCTTCCTCCTTCCTTCCCTCCCTCTCCCCCTTCCCTCTGTCTCTTCCTCCCATCCATTCCTTTTTTCCCTCTCTTCTCCCACCTTTCTTCCTAAAGATCCAGCGGATAGCTGGAGTGTGGCCCCCTAACCAAGGAGAGTGTGGTGAGGCATGTGCAGAAGGACTTTACTTGAGCCGGGGCACCCCCGTGTGCCCTCCTAGGAATGGACGCCCCTCTCCTGTTCCCTGGCTGTCCAGCTGCAGCCTGTGTTAGTTTGGGCCCTGTGAGTTTGTGCGCCGCGGCCATAGCAGGTTTTGTGCGCAGTGTGTGGCCCTTACCGGGCCAGGCGAGGTGGGATTTGTTCATGCTGTCCAAGGGGAACCCTGTAGTTGCCAAAAATAATTGCTCCAGCTTATCAACTAGTAGGAGGGATACATGGCCCCTTGTTGCCTGCCTACCCTAGGAGGCTGGGATAGCCCCGCTATGGCTTGGGTAGCCCTGCCTGGTTTTGCTGTGCGGGCTCTGGGCAGCCTTGCCTTTTTGGATATCTCGGGGCACTGTTTCCCCAGCACCCCTGCACTGAAGCCCCTCCTCCCCTGGCTGGTACTTCCTTATCGCTTGCCAGACTCCTGCTCTTCCTCCCTGTCCTGACTTCTGAAACTTCACCCCTCCCACCCCCGTTTCCAAGAAGGGACCTTATCTGCTGGACTGGGCTGCAGTCCTGAAGGGGACACCCTGTGAGGTGGATGGTGACCTTGGAGGCAGCCCTGGTCCCTGGGGCCCACTGGGCTCTGATCCCTTTACCCGGCTCGCCTAGCCTGTTAGCTGTGACAGGGCTGTGATATCCCGCCAGCCTGAAGCCTGAAGCTGGGTGACAGGCGCCAAAGCTAAGGCTCTTGGGAGTCAGAGTGGCTGGGTCTGAAATGGGACCGGCAGGGAAGGTGGCTGGCTGCCATGGAGCGCCTAGCAGTGGCGCATTCTTAGAAGTTGGGGCCCGGTGTCCTGGGGTCCAGGTCCATCCCAGCTCAAGGGTAGCTCTGGTCACCCTTTGCTTTAAACCAGAAGCGTGTGATGGCAAATCTGGCCCACAGCTGCCAGTTTGTGAGCTCTGCGGACATTGTTCCCTGGCCTTCACCAGAGTACAGGGTCGGGTGGACCCTCAGGGTAGGGGGCTCTGTGTGTAGGTGGTATCTAGGGAAGAGCTGTCTGTGTCCTGGATGCCACACACAGCATGCTCTCCTCGTGCTCCTAGGGTCCTCCTTGCTCCCTTAATGCTGGTGGCAAAGTCTCGGTCTCACCTCCCCGCTGCCTCTCTTCAACTGGAGGGAGGCGGCCTCGGACCCCTGGAAGGGGTCTGCCAGCACCTCAGGGCCTTTGTGCTCTCCCGCTGCACAGTCTGGGTGATTGTCACCACTGGCAGATGAGGGGCTCCCAAAGCCCCATCCAGCTAGAAGTGCTCCAGCCTGCCATTGTCTGTGCTTTCCCCTCTCCACCCCTGTCCTGAGCCGGAAAGAAGCTGTCCAGCTGTCCATTCCAGGGTCTTCAGGTGCAAACCTACGCACTCTAGGAGCCCTGCAGTGTGGTGAGGAGGTGTTGGTGGGCAGGGTACAGGCTCAGCCTGTGGCCGACCAGAGTGACACATGGATGACCAGGACCTCTATTGCAGATACCGGGTCTGAAGTCTTTTTTAAATTTTTATTTTATGTTTGCAGTGTGTGATGGTCACATTCATCATGTGGAGTTGATGTCCATACACAGCCTGTCTGAGTTCCCAGTAATACAGGCACATCACTGTGGCATGCGGGCAGCAGCAGGGCACCTGGCTGGTGTCACAGCCCTTGGCTTACAGGGTGGTCAGTGGGATTCCAAGAACTTGTGTCAGCAGCTGAGGAAGGCAGTAGAGACAGGCCATGCGAGGACTACAGGTGACACTGTCAAGATGGGTGGGGAAACAGGCTAGGGAAGTGGAACAGTTGGTAGAACCTGGACTGGACTTGGTGTTGGGGTACTGCGAGGTCCCACTGCAGCTGGTGCCCCAGGTTCCTCCATGGGTGCAGTAAGGCCCCACCGCTGTTGGCCCCAGCCTGGCCTGAGAGCGGCAGTGCGGGGAATGGGCTGGCATTTGGGGAGACAACTGCCCCTGCGAGGTAGAAGCCCAGCCTCTTTCTTGTGACCCTACCTCTGCGGTAGGTGACTTGTCCTGCGTGGGCCACACAGCAGTAGGAAGCCAGAGGGGACCTGAGTGAGGCTGCCACGTGCTGGCCTCTCACAGGAAGGGGTGTCTGCTCCCTGGCCAGCCTCACTGCCAGCTGGCTGTAGGGCAAAAGGCCCCTTTGTCTGTGCCGAGCTTAATAAACTCACTCAGGCCGTCTCTCTCCTAGTTGAGTGTCCAGAAGCTTCCCAGCAAGCCTCCAGAGTCCTGTCCTCCAGGCCATGTGAAAGCTTCTTTCTTAGAGTGCGATGCTGTGGACATGGCAAGGTGGCGGGCGAGGGGACGGACTGAGCCAATTGATGTTCTTCCTTCCCTTCCCAGGAAGCCCCCAGGCCTGATACCAAAGGAAGTCAGGCATCCTCCTTAAGACACAGGAAAGCCCCAAAGACAGCAAAAAGTTAAAAAAGGTTGCCAAGACAACTTGTCAATTAGGGCTCAAGGGAGGGGACCTCCTCCCGCCAGCTGGGGGTGGAGCTGCTGCACATGTTCAGCCCTTTTAATTTAATTTTATTTTATTTTATTTTTTGAGATAGGGTCTCACCAATTCCCTATGTTACCTGGGCTGGCCTTGAACTTCCTGTGACCTTACTGCCTCAGCCTTCTGAGTGTCAGGGATGACAAGTATGTGCCACGTTCTGAGCTGTGGGCCTGCAGGGGGCACAGTGTCCCTCTGTGTTTGCTCCTAACTCTTCCCACTTCTGTCGAGCATGTTGGGCCTGTCAGGTTTTCTGCTTCTGCAGGTTACGCTTTGCCCACATGGCATTGGCAGGCAGTAAGGTGTGAACCCGCGGTACATAGGAGTGGGGCTGCAGGCCAAGGGAGCCATGTGTAATGAGCTGCCCTGGGACAGTTTATGGAGCACCTGGCCTACAGTCACCTACAGCTCAGCACCTCTGTCCTCCTTTGTCTGGGGTGAGGAATCCCGTGTTGTGACCATGCCCCTTCTGCTGGAGGTGCACCAGGCTGCCTGAGGAGGGGACAGAGGTACTGTGCTCAGCTGTACCCTCAGAGCCTGTGTGTTGAGTGGCAGCAGGAGTACCTTGCCCTGTACCAGACCCTCCTCCATCTGTCACCACTGCTGGGGCCTGGGAGGTGCTGGTGGCTCCTGAGGGCTCACTGGAGCAGCATGTGAGGGACAGGAGTTGTGTGTCACCCTAGGGGTGACTGGCGGATGCTTGGACCCAGGTGGTAAACAGGATTTTAGCGAGTTGGAAATCAGAGTGCTGGACTTTGCCAGCTCTCATTCTCGGGAGACAGAATATTCTGCGTGGTCTCAATGAGACCCTGGCATCTGCAGAAGCCCTGTGTTGGGAAGGGTCTCACTGGGAGGCCCAGGCTGGCTAGTGCCAGAGGAGGGACTGGTGGGACACCTTTGCTAGCACTGTGGGCTCCTGAGTGTGCCAGGCCCTGCCTGTGTGGCTGCCTCTCGGTGAGGCGGGAGTTTGGGGCTAGATCTCTCTGCACTGCTGGGGAAGCAGATGGGGCTGGGCTGGCTCATGCTGGGCTTGGGTACTTGTGCTGAGCCTTGGCAGGGAGCCAGGGCAAGTCCTTGCTCCTAGTCTGGAGATCACAGCCAGGGCTGCCAAAGGTTCCTTAGCCCCATGTGCCCTGAACTGGACTATATCTTCTTTTTTTTTGGTACTGGGAGTTGAACTCAGGGCCTTGTGCTTGCCAGGCAGGCATTGTGCCACTGAGCTATATCACCGGCACTTTTTTTTTGTTTTTGAGACAGGGTTTCACTATGCAATTTGGGCTGGTCTTGAACTCACTTTTTAGCCCAAGCTGGCCTCCAACTCACAGCAATCCTCCTTCCTCAGTCTCCTGATTCCTGGGATTACAAGTGTGCACTACCATACCCAACATTGTTTTTATTTTTGTGACAGGATCTTATGATGTATTCCAGACAGGCTTTGAACCCACTGTGTACCCCAGGCTGGCCTCAAAATCAAGGTGATCCTCCTGGCTCAGCTTCCCAAGTGCTAGTGTTACAACCATGTACCATCACATCCAGCTGAAGTTCATCTTTGAAATCACTCAATTGAATACCATTTACTCTATTGACAGAGTTATGGAACTATCCCCTCTAATTCCAGAGTGTTAGATTATATCACCCTGAAAGAAGGCTCCTGCCCTGAGCAGTCACCTGTACCCTCCCTAGCTCTGGGACCCACAGGTCCACTTCCGATCTCTAGAGGTGCCTATCCTGGGCATTTCCTGTCCACGGACCCACACTGTGTCTCTGTGTCTGGCGTCTCACTGAGCTGGCGTCCTCAAGGTCCATCCACGCTGTGGCGAGTGTCAAAGCCTTGATCTTTTCCTGGCCTGGTGACATTCTGGGGTGGGGTTAAGTGTTGGTATGTGTCCTGACAACCGTCCGTGGACATCAGGAGTGTCTGGTGACTGAGTCCTGCTGCTGTGGGTGTGTATGCAGAGGACTTGCTCTCAGCCAGGTTCTGCTTGTAGCCCCTTGAGATATATCTGAGAGCCTTTTTTTCTTGTTTGTCTTTCTATGCAGTTCAGGCTGGCCTTGAACTCACTTGGTAGTGCCCAAGCTGGCCTCAAACTCATGGTGATCCTCCTGCCTCAGCCTCCCAGGTGCTGGCATTATAGGCATGCGCCACCATACCCAACCTGAGAGCCTTTGTTTATTTGTTAATTTGTAGAGATTGGACCCTGGGATGCTCTACCATTGAGCTTTACCTCCAGGCCTTTTTATTTTGAAACAAGTCTTAAGCTGTACAGGCAGGACTCCAAATTTATAATTCTCCTGTCTCAGTCTTCCCTAGCGCTGAGAATATAGGTATGCAGCATAGTGCCCAGATCTTACTTGTTTTGCTCTGCTAGGGGTGGGACCCGGGGCCTTGTGCATGCCCAGTGCCTTCCTGCAGTTTTGGCAGCAGCTGAATAACCCTGCTGGCCCTGGGAGCCTCCCTCCCAGGCCAGGGAGTGCGGTGTCCCCAACTGCAGTGCTGCCCAGCCGGCTCCCCGTGTGGTCTGTGTCCAGGTTGAGTACAAGGCAGCCACTTTCCCTCCCTGTGTGAGCGTGCATGTTTTGTGACCCTGCTTCCAGTCTCTCGTCTGGTTGATCAGCAAGGCAACTATTCTGCCTGGGCAGTGCCTGCCCAGGGCAGGTTCCCAAGAGAGCCCCCCCCCCCCGCTGGAGGTGGGGGGTGGACCCGGAAGGCACCACTTCCTCAGTTCAGAAGCGCTTCCTGCTTCTCTGCCCAACCCTAATCTTCTCCTCTTCCTCTTCCTTTTTCTTTTTTTTTTTTTCTTTCTGTCTTTTCTTGGCTAGAGAATTAATACCTATAAGAAACATTGAAAATAGGGCACTGACACATAGCCCTGCTGTACTGCCAGGGTGACCAGCTGGATGTTGCACATCTGTCCTCCTGCAGGGTTGGAACCAACAGGAGCCTGGCCCTCATGACCTGCCCTGCTGGGGCTAGTCTTCCTGCCCTCAGGTACCCCACAGCTCCTGGCTTTTTTTAGAGTGGAAAGTTGACCCATTCTTTTCCTGCTATAGTGTGATTTGCATGTTTGCACAAAATCTTTTGGTCACATTTTTAATTAAGCAGTACAGCACACATGAAGTGATACCCCACTTAGACAGTGAGGGTCCTTTTTTGGTAGTGTATTAGAGCAAAGTGCAAGAGCACTTTTAGGAAACAAGTTAAATTTTTTGGAATTCTTGTTCATTTGCATATTTTGATGAAAATGTCAGTAACCGAAAGACTGAAACCAGGCATGATGGCACAGGCTTGTAATCCCAGCTGTTAGCCTGAGGCAGAAGGATCATAAATTCAGGACAAGCCCACCTGAGCAACTTAATGAGAACCTGTCTGAGAATAAAAAGGGCAGGGTTTGTGGCTCTGTGGCAAGGCAACAAGCCCTAAATACTTGAAGCTTCATCTTGCTTTTTCCCTCCTGCCTGTTTTATCACCCCTCATCAGACTGGCACGTCCACAGACCGACTACTGTTGACCTGTGCTCTGTCCCAGCCCAGGCTTCTGGGTCTTTACTGATCATCAGGGGATTTCATCTCTGTATCTTCCTGAGGCAAATGCAACCCATATTCCTTAGCAGTTTTCTATGAGATAATTTTGGAATTCAAAACCTCTGTCTTCAAAAACAAAAACAACTCTATTGTTATCTTTTAAATAAAAGTTCTAGGGGGGCTTGGTGGCACTTGCCTATTAATTCCAGCACTTGGGAAGCTGAGACAGAATTAATGCAAGTTCAAGGCCAGCCTGAACTACAAGGGGAAACCCTGCCTCAAAAAGACAAAAAAAAGAGAGAGAAAGAAAGAAAAAGTTCTCTGCCCCTTTTTCTCAGCCTGTTTCAGGTGGAAAATGCAAGCATGCTTCACCTTGTATCTTCAGGACTAAAGTGGGTCATACAGTTTGTCTGTTTTTCCTATTGTCAAACAATTGTCGTTTTATTTTGGTCTAAAACTTGTGGGTTCTTTTTTTTTTTTCTGGTACTGAGAGATGAACTCAGGACCTCGAGTTTGCCAGGTGCTATGCCACTGAGCTATATCCCCATTCCTAAAAAAATTTTTTATAAAGGTGGGTGTGGTGGTACACATTCTAGCCCTAGCCCACTCTCTGGGAAGCTAAGGCAGGTGGATCACAAGTTTGATGCCAGCCTGGGCAACTTCAGCTTATCGAGAATATATCACAAAGTTTTTTTTAAAAAGGGCTGCGGCCGAGCGTGGTGGCGCATGGCCTGTAATCCCAGCACTCAAGAAGTCGAGGCAGGAGGGAGGCTGAAGCAGGAGGATCATTGGGAGTTTGAGACTGCCTGGGCTACAAAGTGATCTCAAGGCCACCCTGAACTGTATAGGGAGACCCTGTCTCAAAAAGACAACCAAACAAACAAAAAAGGGCTGAGGATCAAGCTCAGTGCGAAGGCCTTGGGTTAAATCATCCCCATCACCTTTGGGATGGAATCAAAGGTCTCTTGTGCTAAGCAAGTGCTTCACGCTGAGCCACATGCCCCACTCCCTGTGTATATGTTCTTAGAGAAAATACTTCAGTAACATCAAGCAGGAGCATGCTGCAATTTGTCTGCAGGGGAAGAGCCCTGTCATCTGGCTTTGGTCGGAATTCACTGGTGTGGCTGTGATGAAGATGAGTTGGTGTGTCCTCCTGGAGAGGATGGGTATCGGGAATGGAACCCAGCCCCAGTGCCTGCAGGTGCAGATTCAGGGTCCTGGGAGTGTGGACCTGTGGCATGTGGGAACCTTGAGGTGACTCCTGTGGTCTCTTGGTTCCCAGTACCTTGCACTGCTGGGCTTGTGGGGTGGGCACTGATTTTTGGGGTACATTTGACTTCCTGAAGCAACAGCCAACCTATGTCCAGGCCTCTCCCAACACCAGTGGTCAGTGCTGTCTCAGTAGGATTTGACGTCTCAGAAGGCAAGTGTGTGGAGCAGGGTCTGCTAAAGGTCCTGGGGCTCCAGGTTCTGGTGGGGGCACTGGGGGGCTAACCAAACCACACCCCGCCTGCGTGGGGTTCTAAAGTGCAGGCCCCTCAGTGCTCTGTGTTTTGGGTTTTTGCTGTTTTGTTTTTGGCACCAGGAATCAAACTCAGGGCCTCAAGCTCGCTGGGTAGATGCTGTGCCTCTGAGCTATGTCCCTGGCTGCTGCCTCCTTTTTTTTTTGTTGTTAGACTAGGTCTTGCGGTGTATTCCAAGATGGTCTTAAATTATGTACCTAGGTTTGAACTCACAGCAGTCTACCTGCCTCAGCCTCTGGAGTGCTGGGGTTATAGGGACGGCCACCATACCTGGCTGTCACTGCCCTAGTGATGTGCAGTATTGGCTTGGAAGGCGATGGCACGTGCGGGGAGGGGGGAGCCGGCTCACACTGCACCTGGGAGCCTGGGAGGCGCTGGGTCCTCACTGCATCCAGGACGCCTGTGAGGAGCTGGGGTCTTTGTTGCCTCTGAGGCACCTGAGAAGAGCGGGCTCTGCACCTGGGATACCTGTGAGATACTGGCCCTGCACCTGGGACATCTGTGTGGATCAGGGTCCACTTTGCCCCTGGGGCACTTGAGAGGAGCTGGGTTCTCATTGCACTTGGGTTATCAGAAAAGAACAGGCTCTGCACCTGGGACACCTGTGAGGAGCCAGGTTCTCATTGCACCTGGGACACCTGAGAGGTACCGGCTGTGCACTTGGGACACCTCTGAGGCACTGACCCTACACCCGGGACACTTGTGAGGCGCCAGGTTCTCATTGCACTTGGGATACCTGTGAGGCGCTGGCCTTGTACCTGGGACACCTGTGAGGCCTTGCCAGGAGCCAGGGGGAAGTGGAGATAGGCCAACTGGCTTGGCTGTTCCTGAGGGAGGAGTGCCTACTCAGAAGAGCTTTTGCCAGCCTGGCTCTGTCCTGGACACTACTGAGGCAGAGGAAGCAGGAGTGGCCTAGCATTGCCTGCATCAGTGTCCTCTGTGGGCCAGAAATGGAAAGGCACCTGCAGAGAACGGCCAGGGACATGGCTGGGCACAAGGCCAATGTGTGTGACAGCCCAGTGTCAGGCTGCTGGGGGCGGCCAGGCAGGTGAGGGGCAGCTGTGCTGATGGCGGAGTGGAAAAGTGGTGGGTGTGGCGGGGGTGCCTGAGAACACTGTTGTGTGAGCGAGCACTGGCCAGGAGCCAGCAGCAGACAGCAGGTCAGGCTGTCCCAGGTAGGCCAGCAGGGTCTGGGAGATGCTGCCTACAGGGGACTCTGGGTGGGGTCTGGGGACACTGGTGATGGTCAGGAGTAGAGGTGCATTGGGCACAGAGTAGGTAGGGCCAGAGATGCTTGGTATTCTGTGGCACCTAGAAGCCCCACCCCAGAGAAGGATCCAGGCCCAGGTGTCCTGTCTCACAGGAGTCTGGATTGCTAAAGGGGGCCCTGCATGAATTACTGGGGAAAGTTTGAATTGTCTTCATGCTCTCTGCAGACTGTAGAACATACTCTTGCTGGGGCAGACAGTATGACTACAGGACCCAGCTTCTAACACTGAGCCTTCTGCCGCTCCCCACTCTTCATGTAGATATCACTGAGCAGTGCACATCCTAGGACCTCAGGCTGTGGCTGGGTGTGGTTAGCTGGCATATGGGGAGAGTGGGGCCAGAATCCGTTCTGTAGGTGGTATATGCGCTGTGGCACCTTCAGCAGATGGACCCTGAGATCATGGCGGAGACCCCTACTGGTCTGTGTCATGGTGTGGAATGGCTTCTGCTCTGTCAGTGTGTAGGGTTTTTGGTTTTGCTTTTAGGTTTTTTTGTCTTTTTGAGATAGGGTCTTGCTGTACAGTTGCGGCTGGGTTTGAGCTCACTTCGTGGCCCGAGGTGGTCTTGAGCTTGGTTGGAACAGTCCTTCTGCCTCAGCCTACCAAGTCCTGGTTTTACAGGAATGTGCCACCATGCTTGGCTCCTTGGTTTTTTGTTTGTTTTTTATGAGGCAGAGTCTTGTTATGTAGTACAGGTTGGCCTTGAAACTCACTGTAGCATAGGGTGACCTCACAGTGATCCTCCTTCTTCAGCCTTCTGAGTACTGGGATTACAAGCTTGTGCCACCTAGCCCAGCACTCCCAGTGTTTTCAAGGCTGCACTGGACTGATCCCCCAGGTTGCTTTGCTGCGCCCTCCTGTGGCTGAGATTAGTATGGAAACCTGGGGCAGGTACGGGAACATCTCTGCTGCTGTCCTTGGGCAGGCCAGTAAGGGTTGCTGGGAGGTAAGACAGGACTACCAGTGGCCCAGGGGTCCTGAGATAAACCTTGTCCTCACCAAGGAAGTGGGAACTTGAGGAGTAGGATGGAGCAGGCAGGAGTTCCTAGGTCCCCCTCACTGGTTAACAGAGGTTCCTGTCCCAGGAAAGAATGTTCCTTCTGTGCTTTGCAGCTGGGCTGACCAACTCTTGGGGCCCCTGTGTCCAAGCACCCAGTCTCTGCAGCGTGCGGTGCCTACCTAGTACTGTCCCCTGGCCTGGGTGTCTCTGAAGTGGCTAACACAAGTGCCCCAAGAAAAAGTGGCTCTGGCCAGGAACCAGGCCTTTCCCTCTGATGTGGGGGCCTCAGTGACCACCTCTGGCCTGGAGTTGGCTCAGGGTAATCCTGTCTAAGGGTATGTCCTGCCTGTGCCCTGCAGTCTCCTCTGAGGTGGAGGCACATCCAGCCCACTGGGTTGGTGGACCCTTTGGTGGAGAAGGTCAGGGCCATATGAAGCATTAGGGGGTAGAGGATGGACCACACCAGTGCTCCTGAAGCCTTGGGGACCATTCACCACTGTCCTGAGGAGGTGGCATCACTGTGCCCATCTTGGTCCCCAGCATAGCCCTTGAGGCCCTGGGTATCTGCCAAACTGTGGACTCAGGCCATGCCAGCTCTATAAATAACTTCACTAGGCCCTGCCGGGAACTGGCACCACCCATGTACTTGCAGCCCGGAGTCAGTGCAGGCTCTGCTAGCAGAGCAGTTCCAGACCTACTCCCAGGGCTCTGCTACCCATCCTTCCCCCATCCTCCTCTCCCAGCACCTCCTAGGCTGCCTGCCCCTCCCCTGCACCCAGAGCTGCCCAGGGCGTCCCCTCTTACCTGTGACTGGCCATACCAGGTTGCATTGTAGGGGCCACAGGGTGATGTACTGGGGTGGTAATGGCCTCCCACTGTGTGTATTGCTGTTGGACTTCCTGCTAAGAAGAACCTTTGTTTTAAGAAGAGCCTTTATGGGCCAAGGATATAGCTCAGTGGCACAGCGTCTGCCTGGCAAGCACAAGGTCCTGAGTTTAGTTTCCAGTACCAAAAAACAAAAAAGAACCTTTATCAGGTGGGCATGGTGGTGCATACCTGTAATCTCAGCACTTGGGAGGCTGAGACAGGAGGATCACTATGAGTTCAAGGCCAGCCTGGACTATGTAGCAAGAACTTGTGTCAGACCCCTCAAAAAAAGAACGCTTATTGAAGTAAAATTTTGCCCATTGACACTGTGTGAGTCAGTGGCATTTGGTACACCCACACTGTTCGGCTGCCACCATGACCTGCTTCTAGATCATTCCATGACCCCAGAGGCAGCATCCACAAGTCCGCTTCCTGTCTCTGTATTTGCCTGTTCGAGGCGTTTGCTATCTAGGGAAGCCCCCACTGTGTTCTTCTGGGTATCTGGTGTCTGTCATTGAGCACAGCATCCTCAAGGTCTCTATGCTGTGGTGAGCGTCACAGCCTCACTTTTTCCTGGCTGAGTGATGTTGTGTTGTAGGATGGACCATGCACTGTTCCTGTCTGTCTGCTGATGGACATGGGGCTCTTTATCCCAGCTGCCAGGCAGCCTGCAGGTGTTGGATCACCTGCATTCTCTTTTGTGTGGGTCACAGGGTGCCTACGCTTAATCCTGTGGGTGTGAAGGCTTCTGCTGGCCAGGCCTGTTTGGGGAAGGGAGATAATGTAGACTGGCTTGCCAAGCTCTGCCTGGTCACAGCACTAGCCCTGGGTAAAAGGGACAGGTGGATATGGCTGTACCCAGCAAGACTCAGCTGGGGTGCTGGGGACTGGGGCCCCTGGGGTACCAGGGGAAGGCCCCTGGGTGTAGGGAGACCCTTGAGGGCTGAGCTTTGCTCCTCACATGGTAGGTGCTGAGTCTGCACTGCCCTTGCCATGGCTACACAAAACAGTTATTCTTAGGTTAAACAGTTACAATAGCTGGATGAGGTGGTGGATCCCTATAATGCCAGCACAGGGAGGCTGAGGCAGGAGGATTGCTGTAAGTTTTAAGCCAGCCTGGGCTACATAATGAGAGCATATATCAAAAAAGAAAAACAAGGAAACAAAAAGTTGTGACAAGCTGGGATGATAGAAATATTTTGGAACTGGATATTGGTGATGGTTGTACAACTGGAATATATTAGAAACTACTAAATTTATTTTTCTCTTTTCTTTTTTTCTTCCCCCTCTTTGGTACCAGGAATTGAACTCAGGGCCTTGTGCTTGCCAGGCAGGCACTGTGTCATTGACCTACATTCCCTGGCCCTCTTTTTGTGTGTGTGTGTGAGACAGGGTCTTGCAGTGTAGTGCAGGCTTTGAGCTCACTATATAGCTCAGGCTAGCCTTGAACTCAGTGATCCTCCTTCCATGGCATCCTCAGTGCTGAGATTATAAATTACACACTTTAAAATGTGAACTGAGCCTGGTAGTACACACCTCTCATCCCCAGCTTTTGGGGAAGCTGAGGCAGGAAAACCACATGTTCAAGCCCATCTTGGGCAGCTTAGCAAAACCCTGTCTCAAAATAAAAAAGGACTGGGGATGTAGCTCAGTAAGAAGGTTCTGGGTGCAATCCCTGGTACCACCCCCAAAGAAACAAACAAACCCTGCACCTGAGTGTCTTGTCCCTGTCCAAGCCTCTCTGGGCAGGGACAGATGGAAAGTCCCGGTGCTGCCCATAGAGCAGCTCACTGAGGCCTCCCCCAGTGGCTCCCTGGCACACCTGGTGCTGGGGCAGTAGCAAGACCCTGGGCTTCCGAGCTTGCAGCCACCATGCCCCTACTTCCCTGCTATCCCTGGGCCCCACCCAAGGCTGCTGTAACCTCCTGGGCCAAGGGAGGCCTTGCCCAGATAGTCCCTTGGCTGGCTGGCTTGCGGAGGGCAGAGAGGTGCTCCCAGTGAGTGGGGCAAGGAGGCTCCACCCTCGGGCCATGGTCACTGACTCTGGAGTCCACCGAGGCCTGTCCTCTGGTTCCAGGGAAATCCAGCTCCTGAGGCGGTTACGGCACAGGAATGTCATCCAGCTGGTGGACGTGCTATACAATGAGGAGAAGCAGAAGATATATCCTTTCTGGGTTGGGGCCCTGGCGTAGGTGGAGGGAGAGGGTGCCAGTGGGGGCACTCCTGGTCCCTCTGCGGCCAGATCCTGGTGTTGAGCTGGTCTGCCACACAGCAGGGATCTTGGTGTGGTGCAACCTCAATCAGCCTGATGCATCCTTGGGCCATTTCTGAGGACCTCATCTGTGATTTGGGAAGCTGAGGTGGAAGTCAGGAAGCTGCCACAGGATTTCCTTCCTCCTCCGCTGGGTGAAAAATGGGATCCTGGGTCTCTGTCTGAACCCTGACCCTCGAGTTTAGCGTCCCCAGGGCTCATGGTTGCTGGGCATGGACACAGTCTGTTTTGGGAGAGGCCATGGAAAGGGAGAAGTGAAGTATTCCTGGGGGTGTTCAGGAACATTCATAGCCCTGATCTTTGTCCCCCAGGCATCAAGGCTAAGCTGACATCCTAGGCCTGGTCTGGTAAGGGAGCCCCCTGCAGACCCTGGCCCTTGTACAGTACTCACAGCAAGCGCAGTGGGCCAGGACCTCAGCTCCAAGTCCCCTAAGGCTCCTTCCCCCCAGCACGTTGTTCATCTTCATAAACTTGGCTGCTCTTGGTCTAGGGCAGAGGTCCCAGAGTGGCCCCCTTTGAGCCATTGCTCCTTTAGGGCACAACAGGGTGTGGGTTCCCCAAAGAGCTGTGACTTCCTTAGCGCCCCACGTATATGGTGATGGAGTACTGTGTGTGCGGCATGCAGGAGATGCTGGACAGCGTGCCTGAGAAGCGGTTCCCCGTGTGCCAGGCTCACGGGTGAGTGAGTGCTGCCTGGCAGGCCACAGTCCACACAAAGACGCAAGGCCAGCTTTACTTGGGCCCACCTTTAGACATCGCTTTCTGGATATTATGGAATGACAGCTAAAGGTTTTGTAACAGAGCTTCAGGGTCCCCAGTTTGCAGTGCCTGGAGCCCAGCTATACAGGCAGGGCTGACCGCCGTAGAGTCCTCCCACCTATTGCCTGGGTGGCCTGATCCCCAGAGAAGCCTGTTCTGGCTTTTGTTTTGTTTTGTATTGAGGCAATCTCTTGATATGTAGTCCAGGCTGGCCTTAAACTCACCATGTAGCCCAGGTTGGCCTCAAACTTATGGCAGTCCTCTTGCCTCAGCCTCCTGAGTGCTGAAATTATAGGTGTGTGCACACACCCAGCTGTTTTGGCTTTTTGGCTTTTGGATGGTGCCAGGGGCTTGACTGGTCCTCCTGGGTGGCAACAGAATCCAGGTCCATGGTTGTTGCAGTGCTCTGGGGCTAGGGAGAAGGCTTGCTGTTCTAGCAAGATTTGGGGGTCCAGGTACCTGTCAGAAGCAGGGAGGAAAGCCAGCAGGTTGAGTCTAGGGTCTCTGGCCCTGGGCAGTAGTGACGGCAGCCTCATAGAAATCAGGGGCTTATCTTTGGGGTTCCTACTGAGATCTGGCCCTTTCTCTGTCATGTATGTTTGCCTGGACCCTAAGTGACCATCCCTGTGTCCTCCTGCCCTCAAGAAGCTCCCAGGTTACATGGGTCTTATCAGCCCCAGAGAGTTGGGGAGGCTTGGGTTGCCCTGAGCTGGGCGTCCCCTCCCTGCAGGTACTTCTGCCAGCTCATTGACGGCCTGGAGTACTTGCACAGCCAGGGCATTGTGCACAAGGACATCAAGCCGGGAAACCTGCTGCTCACCACGGGGGGCACGCTCAAGATCTCAGACCTGGGCGTTGCTGAGGTAGGTGCCTCTTTTGTGGAACCGGGGAGTGAGGGTGCTACCTCTCTCCTGCGCTTCCTGAGGGCCACACACACTGCCATAGGCCCTGCACCCCTTTGCTACGGACGACACCTGCCGGACCAGCCAGGGCTCCCCTGCATTCCAGCCACCTGAAATTGCTAATGGCCTGGACACCTTCTCTGGCTTCAAGGTGGACATCTGGTCAGCTGGGGTCACACTGTAAGTGCCCCAGACCCTCGTTCCACCCTGAACTTGCAGCATGCAGGGCCTCAAGGGACTGCTGCATCTCTCGAGAAGCCCTTCTCTCCCAGGCAGCCATCAGGGACGCTTGCCTTCTATTTGTTGAGATGCACCTCGTGTTTGCCTTTCAAAGTACACATTGCCCAGGCTCTGATACAGAGTGGTGGGGTCCCCACAACCACCTAATTCGTGATGTTTTCATCAACCCAAAAAGAAGGCGTGCGGGGGGAGTGGCATCAGGGGTGTTGTCTCTGGTGGGTCCAGGACCAAGTCCTGCCTCCAGCCACACGCAGTGGGATCAGGGGGCTTCAGCAGCCCCAGCCAGCAGCTGACCCACCTCTTTTGCTGCTCTTGGCCGTGAAGCTACAACATCACGACAGGCCTGTACCCATTCGAAGGGGACAACATTTACAAGCTGTTTGAGAACATTGGGAAGGGGGACTACACAATCCCAGGTGACTGCGGCCCCCCGCTCTCCGACCTGCTGAAAGGTGGGTGTCATGAGGCGCTGGGATGTGTGGCAAGACAGCCCAGGCACAACCCTGGCCTGGATGCAGAGGCCTGGTCTCCCTCTAGCAGTCAGCCTGAGCTCTCATCTTTTCTGCCTCTTCTGGTCTGAGATTACAGCCCTAGCATCCCTAGGAACCTTGTAGCACAGTGGGGTAGCTAGGGTTTGCTTGTGAGGCTAGCCATCACCTCCACTGGGCACAGGCCCAGCTCGCTGCTTGCCCTTGGGACTTTGCCTCGGGTCAAGGCAGCCCTAGAGCCACCAGTGTTCTGCCTGTCAGAACTTGGTTTCCTTGGTGTCCCCTAGGGCCCTTGGGGTGCTTCCTGTGCCATGTAGTAGATGGTGCCAGGTGGCCGGTGGACAGTGGGGTGTCATGGTCCCCTCATCCCAAGGCTTTGCATACATTTGCTGTGGCTAGAAGTAGGCGAAGACAAGGAGTCTCACCTCTGTACCTCACCTGGTACCTAGGTGCTTGGGGCACGTGCTGGGCCAAGGCAGGTTGTCCTGTAGGTGGGTGGGTGGCATTTGAGGATCGTGGGCAAAAGTGGGACAGATGGTGACAGTGGGCGGTGGAGGCCTGGGGGTCTTGGAGCCAGCACCAGCCTGGTCTGTGTGCTCCCCACAGGCATGCTGGAGTACGAGCCGGCCAAGAGGTTCTCCATACGGCAGATCCGGCAGCACAGGTGCGTGGCTGCCATGCCCCAGGTGTGCCGGGAGCTCCTGTGGATGCCTGACCCACAACGTATGGGAGTGGTAGGGTCCAGGTGGGGCTGGCCATGGGCCAGGGGGAGGTCGGTGAGGTGGACATCTGCTTGAGGGCACTCCAGGGCAAAGATCTGATGAGGACGCTGGAGGTGAGCTCTGTGCCTGGGATGTGGCAGTGCGCTGCTGGCCTGGACAGCTCCATCTTAGCTCAGGGTCCTGGGGACAGGAGATAGCTGTGTGCTACTCCTTGTCAGGTTCCTCCCAGGCAACCAGTGTGTGCCCCACGATAGTAGCCTTGGGGCTCCATGGGTGCAGAGGGTCTAGCTGGTACTGCTCCTTGTGCTGGGTTCTTCCATCTTCCATAGGCCTTACGTCCAAGGGCAAGGGTTCGATCACTGCCCAAGCACTGGCACCAACATGTCTTGTGGTCTTCTGGGATTTGAGTATCCTCCCAGGAGTGTTTGGGGAGGTGCCAGGCTCCTGAGGGAGGGTATCATTCCTGGCCCCAGTCTAGTCCCCAGTGCCTTGCTGTGGGTTGGTGTGGACAGTTGTGGATTGGGATGTACAGGGTGGCCAGGGCCAGCAACCTGAGAAGGTCATGTGGCCACAGCCTGGCTTCCCAAGGTCTGGAGATGTGTTCCCACCCTGCCTACCCAGCACAGCGATGTGGTATGGGATAGTAGCAGAACAGGGTTGAGAGCCCACAGTGCAGGGGCAGCAGCTTGGCACCACCCCAGGAGACAGCACTGTAGCCAGGACATCCCTGCTGGGCATGGGAGAAGTTGCTGCAGGCACAGTGGCCAGGACCCTGTGGTGCAGCCTGGCCCCAGGCTCCTGTGTAAGTGGTGGCTACTGGTCACCCATCATCCATCCTGATGGGCATCGTGGCATCTGGGCTTTTGCAGCTGGTTCCGGAAGAAACACCCACTGGCTGAGCCACTGGTGCCCATCCCGCCTAGCCCGGACACCAAGGACCGGTGGCGCAGCATGACAGTGGTGCCCTACTTAGAAGACCTGCATGGCCACACTGATGAGGACGAGGACGAGGACCTGTTCAGCATCGAAGATAGTGTCATCTACACGCAGGACTTCATGGTGCCTGGTGAGCAGGCAGAGGCTATGGCTGGGACATGCAGAACTGACCTGGCCAGGTGTCTTTTGGGGGTAGCACTGTCCCTGGTGGCAGGTCCCTGGTCCCAAGGGCACAGTATTGGGCTGAGGGAGCTGCCCAGTACCCGGGGGCAAGTGTGGCTGGGAGGGCTCACTGGGCACCCACCCCAGGCACTCCCAGAGTCCCCGTCAGCCTTCTCACCTGTGCAGATAGCTGGCGAGTCCTGCAGAGCCAAGGTTGGGGCGGCTTGCCACTTCCACAGTGCATCCCCTCAGCCAGCCACTCAGAGGGTCCAGCAGCCCTCCTGGTCACAGAGGCAACTGCCCTGACCCTGTCACCTTCTTCCCCAGGTGGCCAAGAAGTGTCTGAGGCAGGGCTAGTGAGCGAGGCACATGGAGGAGCCAGGGCACAGCCCTCTGAGGAGAGGAAGCCGAGGCGGAGCAGGCCTTAGTGTAGCCTGCTTTCTACCATCCCTGCTGCCCACCCTACCCAGTGCCGCTGGACTGGGTCTGCCATAAAGCTTTGTCTGCTGTGTGTCTGGGTGGTGCACTGTGGTTCCCCACCGCCAGGTCCCAGTGGCCGTTACCTACTGCAAGGGCTCCTGAGGGAAAAGGCACCTGGGGGTGGGAGGGCCAGGCAGGTGGCCCCAGGGCAAGGGGCTCTGGCTGCAGGGCAGAGTCCCCAGAAGGCTGGGGTTCAACGAGCCCAGCATCCCCCCCGCCAGCACTGCGAAGCAGCACCTGGGCCCCACGGGCCCCGCTGGCCTAGTTTGGCAGTTGGCCTGAGGCTGAGCGGGGCACTGGAGGTGTGCTGCCTCCTGTCAGATGTGCCACTGGGTGCCAGCTGCTTCCTGGGGTTCTTGGCTGGCCTGGCAGGGAAGGTATACATGTGGGCACCTATGGAAGGAGGCCCTGGCAGGCTGCTCCCAAGTCTGCCATCCAAGTCTGCCTCAGGCAGGCAGGCCAGACCCAGCCTGGGCCCTCTGCCCTGATGAGTAGCCCTGTCATACGTGGCGAGGCCAAAACTTCCTTGTGAGATGTGGTGGTTCCCGCTTAGGAACCACTTGGGCCCCTAATTCCATCAGGCCCTCTTTGGCTTGAAGAAAGGTGATGCTGGCAAGCAAGGGGTAGGGGATGGGTAAATACCACCTTCCCTACTCCTGTGCCCAGTGCCCTTGATTTCCCAGGAGGATTCTCTGTGCCTGGCATCACATCTTCAACTGGGAATAGCTCTCTGTGCAGAAGCAGGATGTTGCATTGGGTTGGGCTGTGGCCACTTGCCCTGTGCTGGTTCCTCTTTATCCACCTGACTCTTCCCACCTGGCCCAGCAGCCCCTTCACCATCCCATGAGCTGGGTCCAGGCTGCAGGTCAGCAGATGTCAGGCCCACTCAGCTGGCATCTTACTACCAAAGGGCCTGTGGTAGCTGGCTGTATATGTGCATGCAGGGTTGGGGCAGCGAGTTCTAAGTCAGGCCAGCCCTGCCCAGCACAGAGCCCGTACTGGGCCCAGGAGCTTCAGGTGGCAGATTCCTCATGATGTCTGCAGGTTTGGGCACAGCTGAGTGACCACAATGGCCCCTGGCGGGTGGGCTGGCTGTGCCTGCAGGAGCTGCTTGTGAGGTAGGCCTCCACCCCCCACACCTGCCGTGCAAGTGCCTGTTTGGGCCCTTAAGCCCAGCTTGTCCTGTGATGGCAGGTAGGTGTAGGTGAGCCCCTACCTGCCCTCCCTTTGAAGGATTGGGATCTCCACAGGGGCTACTTGGGGCCACAGCAGGCAGAGAGGCCCACCCGTGGGTGGGTGTGGCCCAGGCACAGAGCGGTGCTGTTCCTGGCTCAGGCCGTGCTCGCCATCTTCCTCCTAGGACAGGTCCCAGAGGAGGAGGCGGGTCAGAATGGACAGAGCCTCGGCCTACCCAAGGCTGTGTGCATGAATGGCACAGAGTCTGCACAACTGAGTGCCAAGGCCAAGGCTGGTGCCACCCACTTGGCCCGCAAGGCCTGCTCCAGCAGCAAGATCCGCCGGCTGTCGGCCTGCAAGCAGCAGTGAGGGCGCCACCTGCAGGTGAGTGAGAAGTGGGACAAAGGCAACCTCTAAGCCTCTGGAGGGAAAGAAAGGGTTTCTGGCCGACCCCAGCAGAGTCACAGAGTATGCGTCTGTCCCAGGCCCCAGCTCATGGCTGTGAGCCCAGACCCATCACTGGGGGTGGCATGGGTGGTCACAGCCAGTTCTGCTCTGTCCCTGATCTCTGGCCGTCCTGCTGGTCACTAGCCTACATAGCCACATAGCAGGGCTCTGCCAGCTGTCATTGCCCTGTACAGCCACCATTGCCGTGGCAGGGACAGGGATGGAGTGGAGGGGCTCGCTTTCTAGAGCACCTCATCCAGCCACACCAGGATCCATGGCCTGTGCTGGGCCTGCTGCTCCAGAAGAAGCCATGCTGGATGCAGCCCCAAGGCTCTGCAAGTGGCTAAAGATGCCTGGGTAGCTCCTGGCTTCTCTCTGTGAGGCACTGGGGGCCTGCCAAGGCTGTGTTCTGGGCTGCTTCAACTTCCCTGTGTGCCTCCATCTGTCCCTGCCCAGCCATATCCCCACTGCACCGCTAAAGTGTATCCTGACCCCCTATATAGGAACCCATGGCAGGAAGTGGCCTCCCTTGCTGTCCTACCCTGTTGACCAGGCCTTAAGTTTCCCCAGTCATCCAATGGCTTCTCAGGCATGGAGAGAGGTCCAGGTGCCCAGAGTGACTGCCAATATCCTCCTGTCTGCAGCCTGTCTCCAGGAGCCATGGCCCAGGGCTGCAGCCCAGGCCCTCAGTCTTCCTGCTGGTTCCCAGCCCGCCGCCCACCCAGGAAGGTGGCCGCCATGCTTCTGTGCTGACCACTCAGGACATCAGGAGCACAAGGGCCAGGCAGGGGGGTGGCAGGGGTCTTGGTGCAGCCCTCCCCTGGGCCACCTGCGCACAGCACCACTGGGTAGTGGACACCTGACTCTGCAGTCCCATGCAGAGCCCTCCCTGGGCGAGGGAGACAGAGGCCCAGCCTCTGAGATGCACTTTATGTTCAGACTACTGGCCCTCCGCCCGCCTGCTGCTGGGGACATGCCGCGGCCCTGGAGAGCAGGCTCCTGCCAGCACCTTGCATGCAGACCGCCCAAGGGAGCCCCGCGGCCTTGTTTTTGTTGTTTGGTTTTCTTTTTCTTTTCTTTTTTTTTTTTAAATAAAAGAAGTGGATTTGAGCTGTGGCTGTGAGGGTGTTTGGGAACCATTGGGAGTTGGGTGGGAGCACATGGCCCCCATAAGCAGGGCCCCAATGGAGCTTTGTCCTGCTAGGGCGGGCAGTGAGGTAGTGTGGGACACCAAGGCCACAGTAGGCTTGGGTCCCCAGAGAAGACCAGGAGCAAACAAGTATGCAGTAAATATTTATAATCAATCAGGAAACAAAAATGACACGGGAACGCCATTTTGGGGTGGGACAGACTGGTTGGGCAGCAGCGAGGGCGGGGCCAGTGGCCCCATCTTTTGGCAATAAATAAAGCTCGGGAGACTTGAAGTCATGCCACCTGGGCTGTGTTCTGTCCACATTTCCAACACTGAGTCCCCAGCGGCTTCTCTGGACGGGGGCAGGCACGGGTGGCCAATTGCATGCAGGATGGGACAGACAGGACAGCGCATATTGGGGAGCAGGGCCGCAGGATGGCCAAGTTAGGGCTGGTGGCCATGGCGGCAGCGTTGGCGGCGGCGAGCGCAGTTATTGCTCGGAGTGGGAGGGGGCGCGGGCTGCCGCAAGCACATGCCGCGGTGAGGTAAACGGCTTGGAGGGGTTGGCAACCGTGGCCTCCAGCCAACCTCCGGGGTCTTGGGATGAAGTTGATCCTTAGCCCCCTGTGGTTCCTACCCTGGTGGGGGTCACGCATGCTCCTGGCAGGCAGTGTACTCCCAAGCACGTGCTCCTGGTGCCTCAAGCTTCAACTAGCCATGGAGGGACTCTGCATGTCCCTTGAGATGCCGGATTCCAAGGCCACAGTGCAGGCCTTGATCACTGCCCCTCCACAGCCAGAAACTTGGTGTTATGTGCAAGGCCTGGATGCTGTTGTCTGAGGCCGCGGGCATTGACTTGTCCTCAAGGGCCCAAAGATGGAAATTTCTTCCTCCAGTTGAGCCAGGGTTATGGAACATTGCACCTCTGGATACCATGATGACCGACCCACAGCGTGCCCAGAAAGGGCAATGCACGTGCACGCGTGAAGGGCAGGAGGTCGGCAAGGGGCTGCCACGTGTGCGCCGGGACTGTGACTGCCGGCTGCTGGGCTGCACATACGAGCCTCGAGGGACGCACGGAGCTGCGAATGCGGGCTCCTGGGACAGCCGGAGCACCCAGGCTACACACGGGCACAATGAGCCACTGTGGTCCAGGTGCATACACGACAGGGTATCGTGTCCCCAGGTCTGTGTCTCTGCCATCGCTGCTGAGACCCCGCGCGGCGCCTGAGAAGCCGCCCAGAACTGGGCTCGGAGCACAGGACTTAGGCTGGGCTGTGGTCGGGGGACGTAGGGGCAGCAGCGGCGACTACCAGCGTGGGGGCTGCGGGGACAGGCTCGGCCAGCCGCGGGGATAAGAGTCTCTCCTCGAAGCCTGCTGCCAGCTTGTCCAGCAGCGCCCCTGAGGGCTCCACACAGAGGCCTGAGCCTGGGCACCCTCCTCCACCGCCACCCCCACCGGGCTCCTCCTCGATGACAGGGATCGCCGGGTCGTCTCCAGTGCTGGCCAGCGCACGGCCCTCGGGTGGGCAGTCGACACTGTCGCCACGGCGCAGGGGTGCACGTGCAGGCCGGGGTGCGCCGGGGGCCGGGACTGCAGTCCCAGTGGAGGGAGCTGCACGTGCGCCACCAGGGTCGCTGTGTTGCCTTCCACGCTGCTGCCACTGCTTGCGCGCATGCGCATGTGGGTGAGCACGTGTGCGGTGGCGTGTTGTGACCGGCGTATCGTCAAAGTGTGGGTCATGTCGCAGGAACTCATGGAAGAGCGCGTCGGTCTTTTCGTCTATGCTGTAGTCGCGGCGCGGCCGTCGCGACCAGGCACGGGGACTGCGTGGCGGGGGAGTGGGCGTAGCCAGCGGCTGTGGCTCAATGACCAAGAGGTCGTCACCTGTGCCACGGCCACCCTCGATGCTGGCGTAGCCGCTGTCCATCTGCAGCAGTCGGCGAGCCTCGCCATCCTTGGGACGTGGGGGCGCAGGCGGTGAGGGTGGCGGAAAGGCAGGCGCTGCACCCCCTGAGCCCGAGCTGTCGCCGCTGCGCACAGAGTCACGGTCGTTGCCACTGCTGCTGTGGTCTGAGGCGGTGGCTGCGTGCAACTCGAGCGAGGCTCGTAGGCTCCACAGGTCGCGGTAGCTGGCCTGAGCCTGCTCGGCATCCAGCTCCGGCTGCTCGAGCCCCGCGATGGCGCCGCCCTCCGGGGGAGACTCGGGGCTCACTCCTCCCTCCGCCTCGGCCGCCTCTAGCCTGCAAGCCAGGCCGCGGTCATCAGAACCTGTCGGCCACCCGCCTCTTGGGGTGAGATGGGGAGGGGCTGCAGCCGAGCTGGGGTGGGAAAACCTCAGGACTGGGCTGTGGAAATGTCCTAGGGTTTCAGGGGTGAACTGTTCTACCATCCCCCTCTTCTAGTCTCTCCAGGGATGTGGGGACTGGAGGATGAAGCGGGCAGTCACTTTACCCACCCATCACAGGGTTGACAGGACCAGGAGAGTGAGGCAGAGACCGGTCACTTGCCCTAGGCAGGAGCTGCCAGAGTCTGGAAGGCATCCTGAGCCCTCCATGCACCACCACCCCCAACCCTGCTGGCCTGGGCACCAGTTTCAGAAAAGTTGTGTGGAGGTTGGGGTTGGGAGGGGATGGTGTTAGGAGAGGTTATAATGGATTCTGAGAGGACATGGTCCATCCCTCAGGAGTCTGGGCAGGTGGGAGGGGGCCAGGCATCACTGAGGAGCCCCTCAGGCCTTGGATTTTACCAGGAAATGGCAGCACTAGAGTGGACACAAGCCCACGGTGGCCCTTCTTAGGTCCACTGGGGCCGTCATCTGGAGCCATACCTGTCCCCCTGCCCTTACCCAGTCTCTCCCTCCTTCCCTCTTCCTTCGGTCCTTGCAGGGGGATGCAAGCGCGTGTCCACAGGGCCAGGAGGGCACTCCCAGGGCCACCTAGGGGGGATGGAGCAGGGCAGGGGCCCACAGGTCCTCCCCTAGCACCTCTATCTACTGAAAAATACCTGCCGAGAGCGGGGGGCGGGCTGGTGGGGCTGGCCAGAAAGGGGCGGGGGGGTGGGAAGGCCACGGCGTCGCCTGCACGGCTGATGTACTGGATGAACTCTGCGTGGGGGGCGTCTCCCTCATCCTGATCCATGCTCTCACTGGCTGCCCGCTGCCGCTGGAAGTGGTGGCGTTTGGGGGAACCTGTGCAGGGGGAGGTTTGTTGGTCTGCTTTGTTCCCCTCACACACACAGATCCCCACGTTCAGGTCGCAGCAGGCAGCTCGCAGGTCGTGGTGGGTGTGGAGAGTAGTTCCCAGGGTGTGTGTGTGCAGAGGTGCTGAGGTGCCAGTGAGGAAACTGAGGACAAGGCAGAAAATCTGACCAACAGCAGCCATCAGTTAAAAGACCACAGGTACAGCTGAGCATGACGGTGCGCACCTGTAGTCCCAGCACTCTCAGAAGCTAAAGCAGGAAGATGGCAAATACAAACCTAGCTCAGCAACTCAGTGACTTAGCAAGATCCTGTCTTGAAATTTTAAAATCAGGGACTGGGGATGGAGCTCAGTAGGAAGGCCCTGGGTTCATGTCCTGAGCACTGGGAGAAAAAGGCCTTGGTTAGAAGTCGTGCCCAGAGCAGCCCTGGCCAGACAGGTGTGGGCTGGAGCAAAGGCACCCAGTGGCAGCAGTGGCAGGCCTGGCTGTGGAAGCGTGGGAGACTCGGCCAGGCTGGGGGAGACCGGGGGCAAGCAAGGGAGGTGCCCTCTCCTGCTGGCTGCAACCTGGCCTGGGGAGTTCTGGGGGTGCCCCACCCCCACCCAAAGCCCCCTGACCAGAGGCCAGGACCCTCCTCCAAGGAAGCTGCCAGTGGGTAGGCCATGGGGTGGGCAGGGCAGCCACACCCAGGAAACAGGTTTTGGGCCTCTGCAACTGACAGTGACTATAATCACCACCAAGAATCAGGGCTCCATCTAAAGACGGGAGGCTTGTGCTCCACCCAGGCCATAGCTTCCCTTCTCCGGACCCACAGCCTCCACAGGACAGCAGGCCCAGCCAGCCCCAATCCCTCTGAGCTGTGCCACTCACTCAGGTCCTAAGCAGGACAGTGCCTGCTCCCCCGCTCCCCATGCATGCTCCATCTTGCCCTTCCTCAGAACACCGTGCACCAGTCAAATTGGTCCCCAACCTGTGTCTACATAAAGTTTTATTGGTACACAACCACCGTTGTTTATTTGCATTCATCTCTGGCTGCATTCTAGCCCCAAGAGTGGCACCAAAGGAGGAGTTGCAAGGAGATTGTGTGGCTGCACAACACAGCAACATAATCGTCTAGTCCTTGCAGCAGACAGTCACTGGGCCCCCAAGTCCCTCTCCCTCAGTCTCTACCAGAAAACTCAAAGCTTATACAGTCCAGTGGATGCAGTGGCTAAAAAGTCACCCTGGGAGGAGACAAGAGAAGGTCATAGCCACACCGAACAAAACGCACCCAGAGGTGTCTAGCTGGGGTACACAGGGACACACAGCCCCCCGACAGCCCTTCCATAGCAAGGCAGGCCCCCGTGGCCAGCATGGGGATGGCAACTCACCTCTTGTATCCAGACTGGATGCCCGCTGGCTGGGCTCCAGCTTCCATTTCTTGACCTTGAAGTAGGGGCTGGCCCCATCCAGGCTGGCATGGCGGCGCAGGCGGGTGAGGAACTGCAGGACGGTGCCTGCCCCGGAGCCTGTCCCTACCTCCCCAGGCCCTGCTGAGGCCCCGGGCCCGCCAGCCTGGGCACTCCTGGCACCTGCATCCAACTGGGAGAGGACAGAGGACTCTCAGGCATGTAGTTCCCTTCCCAGCCCCATGTGGGCAGCAGGAGGCAGTACCCACACCCCTACCCAGATGAACCTGCTCAGAGCTCCTCCCTCTGACCCCTGCCGATACACATGCAGAGTTTAGGGAAAGAGTTTTCAAGCGAGGGGCTGGGATCTAGGCTAGGTGCTGGCTGTGTCCCCTGCAGCCACACAGAGGAAGCCTGAGGTCCCCGTGTGTAGGGTGTCTGCCATGTCCCTCAGGCCTATGAAGACCAGCATAAAGCCACAGGGTGATGACCTGTCTTGGGGTGCAGGAAGAGGAGGAGGAGCCCCAGTTCTCTGGACACTCCAGGGGGAACACAGAGAGCCCCTCACCGAAGCACTTTCCCCGGAGTCACTGGAGGTCAAGGGGCTGATCTCTGCGAAGTCAGTGGCACCAGCAGCTGAATTGTAGGGGTCACCTGGCAGGGCGGAGCTGGGGCCCACAGAGTGGCCAGTGAGGGCCTTCCCCAAGGGCTGTGGGACAAAGCCAAGCGGGGAGGAAGCAATGATAGGTCAAAGAGCATGGGAGAATGAGGAGGACCCAGGCCCCCAACCCACTGAACCCTGGCTCCCACC
Organism: Dinomys branickii; assembly: GCA_004027595.1. Taxonomy (NCBI): domain Eukaryota; kingdom Metazoa; phylum Chordata; class Mammalia; order Rodentia; family Dinomyidae; genus Dinomys; species Dinomys branickii. The sequence goes on from PVLD010000208.1 coordinate 256,128, forward strand.
AACTGCCACCCCCTACCTGGAAGATAGCCAGGCTGTCCTTAGGGGTGCTGGCTGGGTGGGGCGTGGCAGCTGAGCTGGCCTCGCCCAAGTCACACTCGTGGATGGTGACAATCTTGAGAGGCGGCAGGTGCAGGTGGGTGAGGCGGGAGTTCTTTAGGTGGTGGAAGTCCCCCTCCGTCAGGGTATACCTGCAGGAGGAGTCCCAGTTAGCACAACTCTGGTTTCAAGGGCAGGGCCCCAGGACAGCATCGAGTCCAGCCTCCTCCAGAAGCAGCCCTGACCCCCTGGACTGTAGCTCCTGGCCATGCCCCTCACCTTCTGCCCTTATCCTGAGCCTTCCGGCTCTGCTCAAACAGGGCGGCCTCGTTGAAGGAGACCCTGCGGCCAGTGGAACTGGTAGACAGGAAGCGCTCTGTCTCCATATCTTGGCCCTCGGGGTCCTCGCCCCTGAACTCGGGGTCTGCCAGGAGAGCCAAGAGAGGGTGGACCCCAGGTGGGCTGTGCTCTGTCCTGGGCAGGCCATGGGGACGGGGTGGGGTGGGAAGGGCGTGGGGCTGAGTGACCGCAGGACGGAAGGATGGACGGAGGGGATGGGCTGGGGTGGGCGGGGCGGGCTCCCGGGCACTCGCTCATCCGCTCACACACTCACTCGCTCAGCACGCGCCTGTGCGCACCTACGCCTGGGCGTTAAGCAAACAGAGAAGAGTCGGAATCGAGCTGCGCCCAGTCTGGTGGGGGAGACAGACAGACACAGACCGTCAGGCGGCCCGAGGGGGCAGGCAGCAGGCGGACAGATGGACGGACGGGTTGGTGGGGCCGAGCAGGCCCCTCACCTTGGGCAGGTTGGGTGCCATTGTCCAGGTAGGTGGTGGTGGTCTTCTCTGCTTCCTCCATGGCCCTGGGGTGCAGGGATGGGGACAGCAGTGAGCAGGCTGATGACCCCGGGCAGCCCCACCTCAGAGTCCTTGGGGACAGGCACACCTGAAGCGCTGGTGGACCTCCCAGCAGCGTTTGCACAGGAGCAGGATGCCTGATAGCACCACCAGCGTGCCCCCGACGAACAGCGACACCACCACGACCAGCAGCACGTAGTTGTCCAGAATGGGGTCCGGCTCAGCCTGTAGGCACATACGGAAAAGAAGGAGTTGGGGTCCTGCTGGCTGCTCTGACTTCCGGTCCACTCCCACACCCCAACCCGGGAGATCACCCACCGTGGGATGGATAGTGGAATTGTCCCACGACGTTGTCAGGGCAACTGTGGCGGTGGTGGTGGCTGTGGTGGCCATGGTGGCAGTGGGCTGCATCTTGAGGCTGAGGGAGGGGGACATTTGGACTGCTCAACTCCAGCCTCAAGGGAGCTACTGGAAATGAGCCCCTTGTCCCTGCTGGGAGCAGGAGCCCACACAGGGTGGTGACTCATGGGCAGGAGGGGCAGGGTGCTGCTGCAGCCCCCGCCCTGTGCAGTGTGCGCACCGGGAGCAGGGCTGGGGGGGCTTCTCCCTGGGACCTCTGCTTTGTAGTCTTTATCCCTGGAGAGGTGGCAGTGTACTCATGTACGTGTGCATGTGGATCATAACGGCATCCCTGGTCCAGCGTGGCTGGCCCTGCACAGCAGCGTGGGCTCAGGGAAGCCCCTGCCCAAGAAAGGGAAAGCCCTCCTCATGAAATGGGGAGCATGAGACCGGCAGCACTCAGAGACCCCAGGTTCCCTTATGGTGCCTCAGAGACAGGGATGGGAAGCCCCAGCCAGGTGACCTGGCCGCGGGTGGCACACAAGTGGACTCGCCAGGGGCTGTGCCAGGAACCCCTCCCCCCAAGTCACGACTTGGAAGGTGAAGGTCCCTCTGCACCCACACTGGTGGGAGTGGAAAGGACAAAAGAGACGCATCTGCTCCTGCCCCGACAATCTAGTTCCCATGGCGACCGCGCGAAGGCCGAGCTGCGGGGCGGGTTGCCAGGCAGAGGGAGGGTGGCGGGGAGGGGGCGCGGGGGCGAGGAGGCCGCCCGCGGGGGCGCCCCAGCCGCGGCGGCTGCAAGATGGCTGCTCCGCGCGCCCGCCCGCCAGTGCCCAACCTGAGCGCCCGCACCAGCCCAGGCCCAGTCGGCTGGCTTCCACTGCTGCCTCGCCCTTGGGGGAAACTGAGGCTGGGGGAGGGGCTATAACTTCTTGGGAGCGGAGGTGGGGTGCCTGCGGACTGCACCTGACCTACACAGGGCGGGAAGAGCTCGGAACCTCGGGGCAAAGCTATGGGCGTTCTGGCCAGAGGCCCCGGGCCGGCATGGCGCGCGTGAGCCCCTTTCCCCACCGGAGAGGCGTGAGGGCTCCAGCATCTCCGGCCAGCCCTCGTCAGGCTTCGAGTGCCTGGACAGTAGGTGAAACCGTGGCCCTGAGAAGGGGAAGGTGCACGGGGAGGCCCGGTGTCCTCAGCGCTCCGGGTCAGAGGCTGGCTGGGACTCCCCGGTTTGGGAGAGAGGGGGCCCCAGATGTAGGTCGGGAAACGAGTTCAAACTGGAGGGGGTGGGGCAGCGGCGCAGGGATGGTGACGGGAGGAGACCGGGAGGAGACTGGGGACGGAGAGCGAGAGGTGAGCTCGCGGGGGCGGTTGGGGACGCGGGGCTGCGTGCGGGAGGCTCCCGGGGACCTGAGCCGCCGGCTCTGGACACTGCGCTAAACCAGAAGGCCGAGGCGCTATCACCTCGCTCAATCTAACCCGGGGAAACTGAGGCCGGGGTAGGGCGCGGGCGGGAGGTGCCTCTTTGCCAGGTCACTGGAGGACGGGGCGGAGTGCAGAGCAACGCAGGCCGCCCTCTAGCCCGCCCAGCTCCACCACGTCCTCCCCCGAGACGCGCGGGGCAGGGCCGGGGAGCCGGGGGCCAGGGCACGCCCCAGGGCCGGCCACCATCCCCGGTCGCGCGCGCTGCCCGCCCGTCCGCCCCCGCCCGTCCCGTGCGCCCCGGGCCCGCCGCGCCTACCTCAGCGCCGGGACGCGCGGCCCATGGGCGGCGGGCGGCGGCTACGCGGCAATCCCGGCTGGCTCCGGCGCCCGGTGGCCGCGGAGCAGGCGGAGAATTTATGAATGGAGAGTGCGGCGCGCGGGGGAGGCTGGCGCGAGGGGAGGGGCCGCGCACGTGACCGCGTTGGCGGCGCTCCTGCTCGGTGCGCCCGGTGCCGCCCGGTGCCCAGCCGGCCACCCCCGCCGCTCTCGCCGCTGCGTCTGGCTTGCTCCGCGCCGGCCACCGCCTCCCCTTCCCTTCCGGCGGGGGCGGGGGGCGGAGCTTGTGCTCCAGGCGCCCCCTCCCGCGGTGCCCGGGTCCCCACCCCGTGCAGGGCTGCAAGACTCACCTACTCCAGGTCCTCCGTCTCCAGGGACACCGCGCCGGGGAGCTTAGGGCGCATGACTTCCCATAGCTCAGGTCCCTGAGGCGGATCGCTTCTTCTGGGCAGGTGGAATCGCCCTGGGTCTGAAGGCACTGGGCCGGGGAGTCTGGAGGGCACCAACAGTCCCTCTAACTCGTCCTCTGGGCACACTGTTCCCCCTAATCAGGGATCGGCAGGGGGTCCAGGCCAGGGGACATGGACTGCACTTGTTTCCTCAAGGCATGTGGGTCTCCTATGGCACTGTCAAGGGCCTGCTGTAGCCTCCCTTGTCCCCAAGGTACACCAAAGGAGCGATGGTAACACAAGTACTCAGAGCATTCCTGAGGTCCCCCAGGGCCTACCTTGCACCCACAGAGGCCCACTCCTGATGGGGCACCATGCCAGTTGGAACCCTACTTACAGAGACAGGCCCCAGCACCTTTTTTCTTTTTGGTGCTGGTAGTCCAGCACATTAAGCCTGTGACCTGTGACTGAGCTACACCCCTAGCTATCCCCCATTTCCCCAGACATGCTCATCCTTTTTATTGCTTAGGTCACCAATCTGCCACCAGCCTTGTCTAGATCCCATCCCAGCTACTGTGTGCTGTGTGTGAGCCCTCACAATAGCATCCTCCTGCCACTGGGAATTCATCAGGCTCAGGCCGACCGCAGGGCCTTGACGCCTGTGTGTGTGCCCATCGTGTGCTCTTTAAAAGGTTCACCCCCAACTTTCCCAAGAAACCGTGAGTTTCATAGCAACCCTGTCTGTGACCCTGCAGCAGGTATCCTCCTCCTGTTGTCTCATTACACTGTGAGTTCCAAGGACAGGAATTTTTTTTTTTTTTTTTTTTTTGCTGGGCAGGGCGGCACATGCCTGTCATTCCAGCACTCAGGAAGCTCAGGCCCAGAGAATCACCAAGAGAATTTGAGGCCAACCTGGGCTCCATAGTGAGTTTAAGGCTAGCCTGAACTACAGAGCCAGAACCTTAGCTGGGTTACTGAATTACCCGTGCTGAGCTAGAGTTTGCGATCTGCCGGTCTCAGCCTCCCAGAGTGCTGATGGATGTACCACACCTGACAGGACAGGCACTCCTTCAGCACAGGGCCTGCACACAGGAGGAAATGGAGAAGTGTCTGGCGAGGGGCAGCCAGGCGATCAAATAAATGCACAAAGATATGGGCACCGAATGGGGAAGGCCCCAAAGAAGGAAGGTGTTCGCAAAGTGCAAAGCAGGGCGATCAAGACGTGGCTCTTAGCCAAGAAATGACTCGCTCAGGCTTCAGCTTTCCCCAAGGGAGAGTCTCTGGGAGACTTTGAAAGGTTCAAAGGGAGAGTCTCAGCTTTCCCTTCCCGGAGAGGGAAGGGCAAGGAGGCTGGGGCTGTGCAGGCCAGAGAATGGCCACAAAGGCAGGAATGGGTGGACAGGATGGAGTTCCCAGATATTCCCAAGTTTGGGCCCTAAGTAACTGCGCAACTGTCACCTGTGGGCCACCCAAGTGGGGATTGCAGGGTTACCCAACTGCTGATTTTTTTCCCAACTGCTTAGTTTTAAGAGCCCATAAGGCCTCCCTGCTCCATGGAGTGGGAGTGGGTACAAGGGCTCTGGTTCCAGAGCGGTCGTCATTCGCACGTGTACACCTAGGAAAGGGTGGGGCTTCCCGCTGCACCCACTATGGGGCCAGAAGGTCCAGGTCATCGAGACTGAAGATACAGGTGTACCTCACAGTGCCAGCCTGGGGTCTCTGACATGCATCAGCAGGTGCCTGGATTCTGGGGTCCGGGATGCAGACTCTACATGGGAAGCCACACGAGGCGTTAGACCTCGGGTCTGCTTTGCTGTTGCATGGTTAGGCAGGTGGCCCCCTAGACCCCCGCTGAGTGAGAACACAATCCCTGCATCCTGGCCTCCAGCCCTCTGCCTCTCAGACCAGCTCCTTCAATGGGTGAGACGCCAGCTCCGAGCCTGCATCTTCCGGGAGCCCAAGAAGCAGGGGTCAGAAGCCCAGCCCAACCCAGGGAACCGGCTTGCGTGAGCGCGGGGGCGGGGCGGTGACGTCATGGCCGCGAGCGAGGCTGCGCGGGACACGGTTAACGTCAACCTGGCCCTGCACCCGCCCGCGCACGCGCTCCTGCGTCAGCGAGGCCCGGGGGCGGGAAGGGGGAGGTGCGATGGGCGGGGGCGGTGGAGAGCGGCGAGCCCATCTCCAGGCGCTAGGCGCCCCCTGCGGGTGCTGGGACACCTAACAACCGTCCCATCGGGAGCTTCCACGCGTTGTGCCTCACCTAGGAAGATATTCCCGACATTCTCTTGTACAGATTCAACTTTCGCTACTGCCCCCATCCCGCCCTAGTTTGTGTTACGTTTTTATTTACGTAGTTCAGGCGGGTTTTGGACTCACTGTGTAACCCAGGTTGGCCTCGAATTTGCACTGATCCTCCTGCCTCAGTCTCCTGAGTGATGGGACTACAAGCTTGTACCACAACACCCGGCGCCTGTCACTTTTTAACACGATACAATATAGATTAGCTTATATCAACGAATAATAAACGCGCCATCATCCTTGAGCACCCTGCTCCTACTACCCAAAAGTCTGCAGTGCCTGCCATTCAGTGAGCTCCCCGAGGCAACATTGGAGCTCAAATGGACCCCTCTTCGTACAAGCGTCAAGTGCTACAGGTGCCGAAAGAGCTAACCGTCCACCCCACAAATTTCCAACCCCTGCGAGGTCGGAAGAAAACTGCAACTCCCAGGATGGCCCTCGCGCGGGGCGCTGAGCCTCGTCATCGACGTTGCGCGCGGCCGGCCGGGAGTCGTAGTGCACGCGTGCGCGCTCCTGTAGACTGCGCCTCCCAGAAGACCCCGCGCGTCGTCCTTCTCGCCCTCCAGGCCGCCTCTCCCGCCTGAGTCCTGAGTTTGCTGCCGCCGTTGTTGGTACACCGCCGCTTCCATGCTACCTGCTCTACTGCTCCGCCGTCCGGGCCTGGGCCGCCTGGTGCTCCAGGCGCGCGCCTACGCCGAAGCTGCCGCTGCCCCGGCTCCCGCCGCCGGCCCTGGCCAGATGTCCTTCACCTTCGCCTCTCCCACCCAGGTCCGGACCCCGCGCCGTCGCCTCCCCAGGGCCGGAGCACCCGCAGGCCGCCAGTCTCCAGCGGTGGCCTCTTCGTTCCTACCCCCTACGGTCCCGAGGACGAGGTGCCCCCATCTCCCCAGCCCACAGAAGGGGAGGATTCTTGGGCTGCACTTCGGGCTCCTGGAACCCGAGCTGCCATGCTCTGGTGACCGATGCCTCTCAGGGCCGATCAACCCCAGCCGTGCACTTGGGGACGGGGCGTGGTAGGGAGGAGAGAAACGGCTCGCAGACTTCCAGCCCGGAACCGCGTCCTTCTGATCGTCCTCCGTCTGACCATACATTGCTTTTTGTCCAGGGCACTTACCTAGATGAATTTCTGCTAAAATGACCTTTGCTGGTGTCTCTCTGGGGAGTGGCGCAGCTCCATGTGCTGGTGTTCCTAGTTTGCACATACGCCATGGAGGGAAAACTGCGCCCTAACCGAACCCAGCGCAGGCGGCCTTTGTCGCCTCCTGGGCTCAGTCCTGCCTGGATCCAATTTCACAGGAAAGACTGAGCCCCCGGTGGCTATGGGGCAGGCCAGCAGCTACAGCGTGTCCCACTCTCCCTCCAGGTGTTCTTCAACGGTGCCAACGTGCGGCAGGTGGATGTGCCCACACTAACAGGAGCCTTTGGCATCCTGGCATCCCACGTGCCCACTCTACAGGTCCTGCGGCCGGGACTGGTTGTGGTCCACGCTGAAGATGGCACCACAACTAAGTACTTTGGTTAGTCTGGTGGGTTTCACTGAGGGCCTCCTGCTCCCACAGGGCTGGGCGCAGACAAGGGGTCATTTGGGAAACAAGAAGTGAACACTTCACCTTGCTATGAATCAGTATGCGGTGGGTGTGGGGTGGTGATGAGCACTATCAAGACAGAGAGCTTGGGAAAGATGGTTGAGCCAGGGAGCTGGACATAGAGGGGGACACCTGTTATCCCAGCTACTCAGGAAACTGAGGCAGGGAGATGGCAAGTTTGAGCTCAGCCTGGGCAACTTAGCAAAAGCCTGTCTCAAAGTTTTAAAAAGGCTAGGAATATAGCTCAATGCACAGGCCCTGGCTTTAATCCCCAGTATCCAGTCTGGGAAAGCCTGTCTGCATGGGAGGGAGTGGGATTTGAACCCAGCTTAGTCTGGTCTGTTTCTCCTGACCTAGGCTCACCCCATGCAGCAAGTCCAAGGAGGGAGTCTGTGGTTCCAAGGGCGGTTGCTTTCTCACCTGTTCTATTCTCTCTGGGACAGTTTGCCCCTCTCCACTCCCCACCACGTGTGCTGGGCCCTACAGTCAGCCTGTGGGATCTCCCCGTGCTGGTGGCTCTTGGCACACTTGGCATGTTGGGAGCTCTTGGCTGGGGTGGGCACTGAGATATTGCCTAGGCATAGCATGGACAAGGCTGTTCTTGCCCTCCCTTTGCAGTGAGCAGTGGATCTGTCACAGTGAACGCCGACTCCTCTGTGCAGTTATTGGCTGAAGAGGCTGTGACGCTGGACATGTTGGACCTGGGGGTGAGTGTCCATGGGGAGGCTGAGGCTCAGAACTAGCAGGAGCAGTCCAGAGTTCCCTGGCTGCTGGAGAGGGTGTTCAGTGCAAGGGGAGGCACTGGGCTCGGGGTCCCTGGCCATCCTTCACCCTGTACCCACCCCTTGTAGACTGCCAGAGCGAATCTGGAGAAGGCACAGTCCGAACTGTCTGGGACTACAGATGAGGCCGCCCGTGCAGAGATCCAAATCCGAATCGAGGCCAGCGAGGCCCTGGTGAAGGCCCTTGAGTAGGCGGTGCGTGCCCTGCATCGCCAGGGAGACCGGAGGCCAGGCCGGGGACACCCCAGGGCCACGTTGAGCCAGCTCTCTGCCCGCCCCTTTTGGGGGTGGTCTGTGAATCTCGGGATCGCGCTTGCTGCGATAGCCACCAGGGGGTGTTGCAGCATGACTTAGGCCCAGTCTTCAGGCCCGCTGGCCAAGGGGTCTGTCACCTGGCCCCGTGTCCTAACAGCCGCCCACCACTCCATGCCCTACAGAGCCTGCCTTGGAAACCTTCCTGCTCCAGCTACTTCCACAGAAGAGATGCCCTGCCCCCCCCCATTAAACACGGGGAACCCTAACTGGTGTGTACCGTTTTTGTCAGTCCAGCTTGGGGAGGTGATGTATACTCCACGTGCCCTTTGAGTTAGGGGCTTGGAACCTCTTTCGACCGGGTGTCCTGGTTGCCCTCAGTAAAGTGAAGCTCAGCAGCAGTGTGTGGGGTGCAGAGTGCTGGCCATGATGGGGAGGGCCCAAAGGTCACATCCAGGGCTGGGGTGGTGGCAGCCGAGTGAGGCCTGGGCTCCTGCAGACTACCTGGGGTGTTTGCCAGGTCTGCTGTCTAGGTCTAGGCCTGGCACTGAGACACCCATCCCACCCTGCAGGCCTGGGAAGAGGGGCCCTACCTCCCACGAGGCCTTGCCCTGTGCCCTTGTTCCAGCCTGTGGGTGGCCCTGCCCTGGCACACAGCCCAGTCACCAGCACTGTAGGCACCCAGGTCCTTGGCTGGCCCTAAATGGAGGAGTGGGCCCAGGATGGGGTCCCTTCAGCACTACCCGTCCCCTCTACAACCCTGTAGGGGTAGCTAGCACACTGTGGGGACAGGGATCCCTGCCTTCCCACCGTGTCTGAGTGGGAGAGGGAGGGGATTCCAGAGGGGTGAGTGTAGAGTTAGGGCTACTGCCTGGCTATGTTCCTGGAGCCAGGATGATGACGGGGAGGCCACCCAGGGCCTGCGTGTGGCCTGTGAGCACACAGGCAGCTCACTCTGTGTCATCACCCCGTGCAAGTGACTCCCCAGGGGCACATGCAGGGCCTGGCTGTGAGTGTCTGGGAGCCTCCAGGGCTCCACCCTCAGGTGCCCTATCTGAAGGTCAGAAAGGGTCAGGAAGCCCAGTCTAGATCTCATCTGAGTCTTGCTTGTCTTGGACCCAGGGGCCAGGGAGCATCCCCTCTTCACACCCCCTGCCCCCCCAGCCATGAGTGCTATAAATAAGACAAGGACCGAGCCGGGTCTCAGAGGAAGGAGAAGTCACTCCTGACCAGCGTACCCCACAGGTGACACAGGGAGGCTACTCCCTGGGGAGATGGGAGCCGGGCCACAAGGACAGTCTGCAGTAGCTGGCCAGTCCTGGGGTAAGAGGCAGAGTGGGGACAGGGCAGCTAGGGGTTCCAGGCAGTGTCCAGGGCTTCTGTTCACACCTGGGTGAACCACCTGAGGATGGGGCTCGTGACCCATGGGAAGAAAGGCAGGGAGCAGGTGCCACAGAGCTTTCATTTAGATACGAAGCACCTCATCTCCAGGGGCCACCTCCCCCTCCCAGAGAGGTACTGTGCTCACTGAAGTTCGGGATCCACTCCTGGTCACCTGAGGTTACTCCAGGTGGCAGGGCCCCCCCAGCCCAGTACCACCTTGCCCATTAGGAGGGCAGAGGAGAGCAGAGCTAGTTGCAGGTCCCCAACACCAGGTGGCTTGGCTTCCAGGGCCCAAAGCTGCTCCTGTCATAGCTCTGCCTGCCAGAAGCAGGGCAGACCTAGCCTGGCACCTGGCCGGAGCCAACCTCCCTCCACCTCTAGTTCAACCTCCTTCCTTGAGCTGCTACAGCTGTCAGTCTTCATACCTGCTGGTACAGTGTCGGTGCGGCAAGCACAACCCCTGGGATCCCCTTCCACGGTCCTCTGGCCCAGCCTTGACCCTAATGGATGGGAGAGTATGGGTGCACCTGGTGTAGGCTGGGGGGACCAGGGCCTGCAGGGAGCTTTAGGGTGGGAGCAGGAGGACCTGGAAAGGAACAGCCCTGGGAGGGGTGCCTAGGGCAAGGGTGGAGGTGGAGGTGGTCAGGCCAGATAAAGGGAAAAAGCAGATAATTTGGACTGGAGATGGTGGGGGAGAGCCCAGGGCCCCCCTTCACCCTGGCCCAGCCAGGGTCATCCTGGAAATACCCCATTGGGGAAGAAAGATGCTGTGTGGGTCAGGCCCCCCGGAGGCTGGGGGCTGGCTATGTGCACACATTCCTTGTGTGAGCACAATAAACTGGTACTTGTGTGCCCAAGCACGAGCCCTGTGGAGTGCTGGGAGACCAGTTCCCTCCTGAGGTCACACAGCGCTGGTGGTGACTGGCTAGGCCTGACCCACGCTAGCCTCTGGTTAATCGCTTCAGAAATGCCCTCTGAGGTCGCCATTAGGGGATACAGCAGCTGGCCTGAACACCACAGCCTGGCAGGTGACTTTGGCCTGTTTTCCTGGACGGCAGCTGCTGACTCAGGCCCCCTTCCCGTTCCCCCACGTGGGCACCCCCCCCCAAGCGGAAGCACCGAGCCTGGACTGCCAGGAAGGGACACGGCATGGATTGAGGCCTGGGGCCCAAAACCGGCCATCAGTGAGTACGCCCGAGGTCAACATGAGGTAGGCAGGATTCCCAAGCACACACACCCACCACACATACACACACACACACACACACACCCCGGGACTGGGTATCCCGGGGCCCCGGCCAGCAGGCAGGGGCGGGGGCCAGTGCATCACCTCCCAGCCTGGCACCCCCCTCCCTGCCCGCCCAAACTCCACCCCGAGGGAAGGCGGTGCGGATAAAGGCTCGCGGCCGCTCACACTGCCCCAGACCGGTCAGGGTACGGCATGCCTGTATCTGCACGAGGGCTTGCTCAGGACAGCGGGGACCCAGGGCCGACAGCGGCTGGTGAGTGGGGGGCGGGACTTCGGGGGCAGGGCGGGGCGAACTCTCTACTCTAGACTGTTCACGGCGCCCCTACTTTTCTTTGTCCTCGAAGCAGACTGGAGTTGGGGTGCTTCAGGCTGGGAAGACCCCTGGGCTGCTTGGTGGGAGGCGCTGGGTACTGTTGGCAACGCCCTGGCGAGACTTCAGCCCTCGCCCCGTCCCCAGGACTCCCCTTTCCGGCTAGTGACCTTGAACTAGTCACCGATGCCTCACTCAGCTTCTCCGGCTGTACTACCCTAGTCTCCACAAGGGTTCAGTTCCCCCGCGGGGTTCGTTCCAGGTCTTCAACCCCTTGCTCTCTTCCCGGGCCCACGGGCGCCGTGCCCCCTGCCCCGGATTGTGGGCAGCATCCCGGGTGCGAACAGCAGAGGGCGCGTCGGTGCTGCTGACTCACCGCTGCCCGGAGCGGAGTGCGCGGACGCAGCCGGGGACGCCGCGTCACGTCATGAGTCGAGCAAGCGCGTCTCGGGAAACTGGCCCGGTCCGGGAGACCTGGGGAGGGGGGCAGGGATGCGCGGTGGCCCCGGCTCGGGAGGAGCACGACTGGCCTTGGCCACGTCACCCAGGTGCAGCGCCCTGCCCAGGGCTTCACGCCCCGCCCAGGCCTCCACACCTACCCACCCACGGGGGGCGGGGGTAGGCCACCAGCTGGCCCGTCCCTCGGCACCGCGCGGCCAGGGACCTCGGCCACGAGGCACAAGGTTCACGCTCCAGTTTCCGCTGAAGGTTGCTTCCCGGACAGACGCAGTGGGGAGGCCCCACAACTTCCTGTCCCTCTTGGCGCCGGGAACAATGACCCGCGCCCCCTCCTCATACTGAAGCCGCTCCCCTAGGGGTCCCTGGAGGTGGAGGCCCATCCGGGAGCCGGGTCCTGGACCCCTCAGGGCCCGCCCGCCCTTTGTTACGAGCTCCCAGCCTTATGAATGGCTGCAGGCGCGGGCGGGGGCGCGGAGGAGTGCCCGGAGCCGCGCCAGCCCCGCCCTTGCTGCGTTCCCATTGGGCGCCCGGGCGACGGGGGTGGGGCTAAGGGCAGGCCACGCTGCCACGTGGGTCAGCGCTGCGGCCGCTTCCATTGGTCAGGATTCGCGGCCGACTAGCCGCTCGGTGCCCGCCTATTGGTCGTTGCGGGGCCGGCGGAGTAAGTAGTGAATGGGAGGGGGCGGCGGCCCCGCCCCTTAGAACGTTGATACATTATAACTTTTTTTTCTTGTTACTTTCACCCCCAGATCCTGAGAGCGGCGGCTGCGGCTGCTGTTGCTAAGGGAGGGGACGCGCGGGGTAGCGCGACCCGAAAGGCAGAGGCACCGAGCGCGCCGCGCCAGGGCGCCCCCTCCTCGGGACCCTCCCCGCCCTGCGCGCCGGCCGTGAAAGCGCTGCGAGATCAGATCCCACCCCGGAGCAAGCCCAAGGAGCGGTCGAAACCTCGAAGCGCCCTGGGATTCTGTTATTTGCGATTAGCTTCCACCGCTGGGACCTTCTCAAGGGGCCCGCGCACTGCAGCCATCTCCAAGCGCCTAGGTAGGAGGACCCCAGTTCGGGCAAGTCCCGGCCTCAGAAGGAGCGGCAAGGATTGGTGGCGCCCCGCGGACCCCAGCCCTCCAGCGCGTGCCGGGGATGGAGCCGCAGCCCGGCGGCGCCCGGAGCTGCAGGCGCGGGGCCCCCGGCGGAGCCTGCGAACTGGGCCCGGCGCCCGAGACGGCGCCCATAAACCTGGCCATCCACAGCACCACCGGAACCCGCTACGACCTGTCGGTGCCGCCCGACGAGACGGTGGAGGGGCTGCGCAAGCGGCTGTCCCAGCGCCTCAAAGTGCCCAAGGAGCGCCTGGCGCTGCTCCACAAAGACACGTAGGTACCGCGCGCCGACCCGACCTCCTGCGCATCCCCCTCCGCGCCGGGCAGCCCCCTCGGGCCCCGGCCCCCGGGCGCGAACAAAGAGCGCGCCGCGCGGAGAAAGGGGGGGCAGCAAGATGGGGGGGCTGACAGGGGCGCGCCGCGCGCTCTCGGGCGCCCTCTGCTCGGCCTGGTTTTCCTCGACCCCCCCCCTCCCCCGCCTGGGGTCGCCGCACAAAGGCCGGGGCAGAGGCGCCAGGTCGGGTTCTACGGCACCCCTTTGGAAGGGGGGAGGCAGGGTCCCTAGGGTGTAGGGGGTGTCCCGGCTGCTCGAGTGGGAGCCGTATCCGCCTCCTCTTGAGCCGGCGACCTCACCGGTTTCCGCATCTGCTCGGCGGCCCCCTCTGTGTCTGGCTGTCTCCCCCCCACTTGCGTCTTTCTGCCCCGCTTTGTTCTCGCCACTGAGCGTTCCCCACTGCTTCCCCCTCCCCCCTGGTATTTAAATCGCCTCCAGGCCAGGGAGTCCTTCCCCCTCGGGCCTCCAGGGACACTCAGTGTCCATCCCCAGCGGAGGGGCCCCGGTGGGGGAGGGGCGGGAGGGGGAGGGTCTCCTTTGTCTGAGCGGCAGCGGCGGCGGCCGCCTGCGCCAGGGAGGGAGGAGGGGGAACCCGGCCCGGCGCAGGCCCCCGAAGGCCTCTCCAAGGGCCGAAGCCCTGAGGTGACCACAAAGACACGCTTGGGCAAGAGTTGGGAAATTACAGACAGGGACTGGCCATGGGGGCGCGGGGGATGGAACTGAAGGGCACGCGGGGGTCCAGGTGAGCCAAAAAGGAAAGTGCCCTGTTGAAATGCAAGAGGAGGTGACCGAGTCTGGAGTTAAGTCTTGAACAGGAGGTCTGAGCTGCGAGAATGGGGGCTTCCAGGGCCAAGCAGCCTCCCCCACACACTCTCAGGGCACAGGATCTGGAAGCCGGGAAAGGAGGGGGTGGGAAAGATTCCTTTCTTTCCCCCCTTCTGCATGCACCCCCCCCCTCCACGGCCTCCGCTTCCGCGTCCCTGTGTTGTCTATGCGGCTCACCCTCTTCCTTCCTGCCCCCAGCCGGCTCAGTTCGGGGAAGCTGCTGGAGTTCGGCGTGGGGGATGGCAGTAAGCTGACGTTGGTGCCCACCGTGGAAGCGGGCCTCATGGTAAATGACTGCTGTGGGGTGGAGTGCCCCAGAGGTCCCGGGAGGTCCCACACGCAGGGGCAGGCAAAGCGCGCTCCCTCCCAGGCCACTGTCAGCCACCTGCGTGCGCGCCCCCTCTCCTGCGTGGCCAGCCCACCCCCCGCTTAGGAGCCTTCTTTCCCTCTCTCTTTGTAGTCCCAGGCCTCAAGGCCGGAGCAGTCTGTCATGCAAGCCCTTGAGAGTTTGACAGAGACCCAGGTAAGCTCTCACCACTGCTTCTAACCTGCAACCTTGCAGGCAAGTGCCCGCCTGGGACCCCGCAGGGCAGGCCCTGGTGGGGGGCGGGGGCAGTGACGGTGCGCTACTCCAGATAAGCGGGAGGGTTTGGGGTGCTTGAGAAGGGGAGGGGACGTGTGCTCCTCCTTGGTGCCAGCTTGACTGGCCACTGGGCTTCCTCTTTCTCCACTTCCCCCCCTGACCTTGAGGGCTTTCTCATGGGAGGGGAAGGGGATCCAGCTTTCACAAGCCTGCCTGCCTGTGGGGTGACCTTGGCCCACTCGTGGGAGTGCTCACACCTGGGGCCTGGTCGCCAGCCCAGCACACCCCAACCATAGAGCTCCCCCACTCCCCCTAAAATTTTTAAACTGGCTTCCCCAAAGTGACATCTAGAGTTTCTCTTCTCTGAATTTCTGTTGGGGTGGAAGGAGGGGCCAGGGGCTGGGCCAGAGGAGGCGCTGGCCAGGGTGACACTTTCCTCCTTCTGTGACCCCATTGTGAGGGGGTGGGGAGTCACCACACCACCACTGCTCTCCTCCTCCTCTTTCTAGCCTTTGTTCTCTGCCCTGAAAGTGGGAGGGGGTACAGGGGAGGGGGCGGGGGCGCCCAGCCTGAGGGAGGCTGAGACAGGATGTTAGGAAAATATTTAGCAAGCCCTGCCAGGAGGGAGGTTGGGGCTGGCCCTAACCCTGGTTCCTGGTTTTGTTGAAGGTTTTTTTTTTCTCTTCTCCTCCTTTTCTCATTTTCTTGGCCAAGGCTGGGCCTTCCTCAGATGCGGGCCCTGGCCACCTCCCAGAAGGGTGACACAGGCCTCAGCAATCCGCCTGCTGCCAGGGTGGGGGAAGCAGGCTGCTGCCCGCCCCGGGAAGGGGTGGCCGGGCCGGGCCGGGCCGGGCCAGGCCAGGCCAGGCCAGGCCAGGCCAGGCCGCCACAGGAAACCTGCTTCTCTGGTCACACATTCTTCTCCCTCCTGCCCCAGGCCCTCACCCCCTCCCCAGTCAGCCCCTCGCCAACCGGCGTGTAGCGTCCTGCCCTGGCCAGGCCGGGTGGGGGGGTGGACTGGGTGGTCTGAGCTGGGGTATGAGAGCCAGAGGTCCCTGCATCGGGATGTGGGGGGACAGCTGATCTCCTGGGGCGAGTGTGAACAGCACCCTGTGCTGTGGGGGCTGCAGTTGGCAGGGGGCCCCTGGGTGTGTTTGGCTCTCCACTTCCCCAGGTGCCAGCATCAGGAGGGAGATGGGGGTGTACTGGGCGGAGAAACTGGGCTCCCCAGGGCTGCTTCCTTGCCTGGCACCTAGTCATGCCCGCCCATTGGCCCTCCCGAGGGAGGAAGTTACAGGGCGGGTGAGGGGGGGACCCCAGCTGCTCTCATAAGCTTCCCCAGCCTCTGCCTGCAAGGGAATCTCTGGGGTACAGGGTGCTGTGCAGACCGGAGCTTGGGTGGGCCTACTCTGATCACCTCTTTGCTGCTGTCCTGCACCCCATGGCCCCAAACAGAAGGTTACGCCAGCCAGCCAGCTGCTGCCAGCGCAGAGGGGAGGGAGATTTGGGAGGCGGTCGGTAGGCTCTGAGTCATCTACTGTGTCACTTCTCAGAAACCTCCACCCCCTATCCCAGCCCCTGGGGAGAATAAGGCGCTGGCCAGGCCCCCGGGGGAGGAGGGAGCTTGGTGCAGCCAGGGTCAGATACAGCCAGGGACCCGCCCCCCCAGGCAGGAGGGCAGGGCTAAGGGTTTGTGAGCTCCAGCTCTTGTTGACACCCGTGGGGACACGGCTCCCTGGGACCTGGTCAGGGCCCCTTTCCCAAAGTGATGTTGCCGCCCCCTTGGTCTCTGCCCCGCCCAGGACAGATAAATATTTATCTTGAGAAAGCAAAGGTTAGGATGGAAGAATTTGTCCAGGAATTTCGCCCACTCACTGTCTGGGTGACTTAGCTAGGAGGGGGCCTGAGATCAAGCCCCCTCCCATATTCACAGGCAGAGAGGATTTGGAGACCCAAGAGGGTTGGGGAAGATAGGAGGTGAGAACTGAGGACAGTGACCGCCCAGGGAGGGCCAGGGTTCCCCCGTCTGACCCGCCTCTGTCCCCCACAGCCCCCAGCAGCGCCTGGGCCGGGCCGGGCTGGCGGAGAAGGCTTCCGGA
This sequence comes from Dinomys branickii, assembly GCA_004027595.1. Lineage (NCBI taxonomy): Eukaryota > Metazoa > Chordata > Mammalia > Rodentia > Dinomyidae > Dinomys > Dinomys branickii. The sequence continues at coordinate 272,767 of PVLD010000208.1, forward strand.
AATACAGATTCATTTTATTTAAGCGTCCGTGGCACCGACAGGGACCCCAGAACCCAGAGAGGGGCGGCGAGAGGCCCCAGGTCACACAATGGAGGGGAGCTGGGCTGGGCTGGGCTGGGGGCACCGTTAGGTGGAGCCCCTCGCTGAAAGGCCCCTCTCTCTATACAGGTCAGTGATTTCCTATCTGGCCGCTCACCGTTGACCCTGGCTTTGCGCGTTGGGGACCACATGATGTTTGTCCAGCTGCAGCTTGCAGCTCAGCACGCACCGCTACAGCACCGCCACGTGCTGGCTGCTGCAGCTGCTGCAGCTGCTGCCACCCGAGGAGAGTCCAGCATCGCAACCCCAGTGTCTTCAACCTGCCGGCCAGTGTCCAGTGCTGCCCGCGTTCCCCCAGTACCCACCAGCCCTTCTCCCACATCTGTCACAGCTGGCACCTTCCGATCCCATGCAGCCTCTGCCACTTGCCCTGAGGTAAGAAGGGGCAGGATTTGCCCTGAGAGCAGAGGCCGCAGACTTTGAGAGGGGTGGGGCACTGTGCCCCAAGTGCGATCTTCATACCCAGTGCTGTCCCCTGAATCAGGGTTGAGAGTTTTATCTGTGGACCGTGCCCCAGTGGGTCAGCCCTCACCCTGGGCTTGTGGGTTATCCTGTGATCCTGAGTGAGTAAATTCACAAACGGCTAGCATGGTGGGCGGTGTGTTAACCCTAGATTATTTCTGATCCTTGGGCTCATGGGTAATAACCCTGATCCTGGGCTTATAAGTTATCTCTGGACTGGGGCTGGTGGGTTGAGCACAGACTGAGGGTCATCTGTATGTAGATCCTACAGACGGGTTATGTCCAGGCCCTAGGCTAGACCTGAGATTGGGAATCATCTCTGACCCTGACCCTGACTCTAACTCTCACAAGCTCCCTCTCTTCAGCAGATGGATTGCTCCCCACCTGCCGGCAGCAGTGTCAGCCCCGGAGCCAGCACCCCTTCTACCCCAGGGGGCAGTCCTACCCCCCGATCCCGCAAACCCGGCGCTGTCATCGAGAGCTTCGTGAACCACGCCCCAGGGGTCTTCTCAGGGACCTTCTCTGGTAGGTGTCGCACACAAGTAACCCTACCCACCTTCTAACCCTGTACATGTTCAGGTCCGTGTTGGCTGTGTGTGTGTGTATGCATGCACTCATGTCGTGCCCTGGGGGTCCCCCTTGCACCACAGTGATGGAGCATGAGCACTTTAAATTCTTGAGTGCCTGTGCCGCCCTACACCTACTCCTTGGATGGCCTGTCCTCAGACTTACCCCTCTGTCCATAGGCACGCTGCACCCAAACTGTCAGGACAGCAGCGGGCGGCCACGCCGAGACATCGGCACAATCCTCCAGATCCTCAATGACCTCCTCAGCGCCACGAGGCACTACCAGGGCATGCCCCCCTCGCTGACCCAGCTCCGCTGCCACGCGCAATGTTCACCTGCCTCGCCAGCCCCCGACCTCAACCCCAAAACTACCTCCTGTGAGAAGCTGGCGACTGCGTCCCCAGCCTCCCTGCTGCAAGGCCAGAGCCAGATACGCATGTGCAAGCCCCCTGGTGAGTGGCCACCCTCCAGGGTCCCTTGTCCACACCCATCTGGCTGGCTCCTCAAGGCCCCTCTGTGTGCAGTGTGAGCTGCAGAGCAGCTGCCCTGTTGGGGACTGGCAGCTGCAGCTGCCCCCAAGAGGCACAGGCTGGGAGAGAAGGAGGCATGTGTGTGTTTGGCCACAAAGTGTCCTTGTGAGCTACCCAGGGGGCTCCAGCCCTACTTCCTCCTCTCCTCCCCCTGGCACCATGTCCAGATGGCATTGGGCACCCCCATGAATGACCGAGTCAGTTGTGGCAGGAGATGCGGGGCTGGCAGGGTCCTCCAGCATGGCAAGCACTTGGGAGACTAGCCTGCCATTCCCCAGTGGCCTGGTTACCTCCCCGCCCAGAGGCCAATGGGACAGTGGTCACTGTTGGAGCATCCCCAACCATCCCCAGCCATTCTTGCCCAAAGGCAGGAAACTGAGGCCTAGACCTGGGGGCTTTCCTGGGGCCTGTTCCTCGGAGGAGTCTTAAAAGGATAAGGTAGACCCACCCTGCCCACCCTTTCTACCTCACAACCTCATGGATAAGGAAATACAAGGAAGCCAGGCTGGTGATGCAGGCTTGTAATCCTAGCAGTGGGGAGGCCACGGCAGAGCAATGGTGGAGAGTTCAAAGCCAGCCTGAAGGCCATAAAGAGACCCTGTGTCAAACACCCCCAAAAATGCAGTTCCTGGAAACCAGTCATGGGTGGCCCATGCCTGTGGTTCATCTCAGCAGTTGAGAAGGCTGAGGCAGAAGGATTGCAAGGTTAAAGCCTAGCCTGAGCAACTTCGCAAGACCCCATTTCAAATTTAAAAGGGGTGGGGTGGTGGTGCAACTTAAAGCCCAGAGTCAATACCCAGTACCGCAGAGTAGATGTGTAGTAATAATCCACCCAGGAGTGATCTCCCAAGATGCCTTTGGCCCTCAATGTCACCGGGGAGGGCAGATGCAGGGGGAGGTGTCTTGTTTCTTCTGAGGGCGCAGGCCTCTCCCTGTGGGGCCCTAGGGAATCATGGGTCACTGCCTCTTTTACAGGCGATCGGCTGCGTCAGACGGAGAACCGGGCCACACGCTGCAAGGTGGAGCGACTTCAGCTCTTGCTGCAGCAGAAGCGCCTGCGCCGGAAGGCCCGTCGGGACGCCCGCGGTCCCTACCATTGGCCGCCTAGCCGGAAAGCTGGTCGCAGCGACAGCAGTAGCAGTGGGGGAGGTAGCAGCCCCAGTGAGGCCTCTGGCCTGGGCCTTGACTTCGAGGACTCTGTTTGGAAGCCAGAAGTGAACCCTGACCTCCAGTCTGAGTTCGTGGTGGCTTAGGATCCGGCACACCCTCACCCCTCCTCAAGCTTTGGCCTAAGGTGGACATGCGCCAAGCCGAGTTGCCGCCACCACCACCACCAAGACGTCGCACTTGGCCCAGTGCCAAGGCCCAGCTCTGGAGGGCAGGCGGTCACCTCCCTCCTGACCCACCTACCAGCCTTTTTTCTTTTTTAAATTCTCAACCGTGGAGGTACCTCCCGCATCCCACTCCCACCTCTCGTCTCTACCGGTGGCGCTGGGTCCTTCCCTCCCACTTTCCCCAGCTCCAATATGTAGCAGGCTGTCCAGATGGCAGGCAGGAGGAGGGGCCAGGAAGCCGCCCCTGCCCCTCTTCCGCTGTGCCCTCACCCCTCCCGCCCTCCGCCTCCCTGCACCCATTCAGGTTTTAAGTCAAAATGTAGACGTCTCATTATGCACTTTACAGATGAGGGGAGGGGGCTGTGGAGACAAGACCCCATCCCACCCCCTACTGCAGGCTTCTGGCCTCCACCCCGGTCGGCCAGCAGGACCCGCATATCACCGGGAGCGAAGCCACAGGAGGGGACTGTTTTTCCACTTCTGTCCTTTCCTTGGTCTCTTTTTTTGACCCACCCCCATGTAAATACGTGTTCAGTAGAGCCTGGCCCAGAGCTGGGGGTGGAGGGTACGCCTTGGGCTCAGGCAAAAGTCCTTGGGGACCTTTGGAAAGGGGGACCAGCCCTGGCCCACCCTCTCCAGTCACTGGCCACAACTGTGCTCTTCCTCCACCTCCTGTCCCTCCCCACCCCCACATCCCATTTCCCTGACCTCTTGCCTGAGTTTGGGGACTATTTATAGACTTACTAATTTTCTGACTGAGCCAATACTGGTTGGGAATGGCTTGAAAACCAGGGAGAGAAATGGTAGGGGCCTGGGGAGATGCCCCCACCCCTTCCTCCTTTCCAGCCCAGCCTGAGGGATATGAGGTGTGGACTGTGGGGATTCTCTGGAGCTAGATGGGGAGGGCGGTGCTGAGCTGTGAACGCCCCTTGGGGCTGGGCTGTGTAGCATTAAGCCCCCCTGGGGTCCGCTGCTGGTCTTTTTAGGACCCTCCCCACTCAGTGCCCAAGCCCAAGCCCTGGGGTCTTGGGACCCAGGGACCGAGGGAGAGACCCCCTTACTGGGGCCATTTCAAGGAGGGTGGAGGTTTTTTGGTTTTTTTCTCCCCCATTCACTTTTAGGTTTTTTTAAATGGGAAGTTTGGGCCCGCCCCCACCTGTCAGTCTTACCTGGCCCCACCTGTGGTCCCCTCCCCTTTGTTCTTATAGGTGAACCCCAAGTCCTTCCTGCCCTCGTCCCGTGTTTAAATGGTTTCAGAAGTGAACATCATGTGTTAACTGTAGTTGTAAAATTTTGTGTGGGGGTGGGAGGGTAGGGAGGGGTCCCAGATGGTAGAGGTCAAGGATTTGGGTTTTTTTTATTTTTTCGTGTTTTTTTTGGGTTTTTTTCCAAAAGGTGAATAAAAGGGGGGTGCGTTTTTTTGAAGAACTGTCTTGTATACCTATTTAAATGTGTGTTCTGTTTTTTAACGATTTTTAAATAATGCCCGTACCTCCGCGGGTCTGAGGGTAGTGTTCGCAGAAAGAACCGGCCGGAAGTTCTCTGCCCTCCCTCTCAGGGTCCCCCCTTGAAAGCATTACACACCGCCCTCAGGGTCGGGCTGTGGGGGTCCTGGCACCGCGCGAGTAAGCTGTATGAAAATTGAAAAAAAAAAGAAAACCTACACACATCTTGATTTCCAGTAATAAAATAAACACAAGTTGCGTGTGGCCTGCTTCTCTTGGGAGGGGTTGTCTCGACCACTATGGCCTGAGGTATAAGGGGTGCGGTGGCCAGGTCTCCGGCGCTTCTCACGCTCCCCACCCCCGCCGTTGGGGGTGGGCAGGAAGCTGCAAGAGTGGAGGAGGGCGGGGCGGACACTTCCTGGCACCGAGGCCGGAAGCCTTCGGGGTGTGGCGTGCTGGTCTGCCCTCTCGATGCACAGCCTGGGCAGGGCCCACCCGCACCCGCACCCGCACCCGCACCCGCTTTCCATTCCCGGCTCTGATGTGGGCTGTGGGGACGGGAACTTAGGAGTCAGTATCCGGGGAGACCTAGTCCCTTTTTATGTCACAAGAGTAGGAGGCGGCCTCAACCCTAAGAAACTCCCAAAGTTGTTCTTCCTGGAGTCTCAATATTATCGCAGGAACAACCACCAGCGTAGGCCCCAGGTTCCCAGACCTCCTGAGGTCCAGCCCTGGGCCTCAGGCTGGCCTTGCCTGCAGCCTCGCCCAGCTCCAATGACCTCAGGGCGCCTCTGCGGCCACACCCTCGTGCTACATTCCAGCCCTTCACATTCGCCAGGCAAAACCTTCAGGTCTTTGCCCCAGCCTTTCCCCACCCGGGAACACCTGTCTTCCCCTCCGCCCAACCCCCTCTGGTCTGCCTGGGAACTACCCCCACCCTCAGGCATAACCTGCCAGTCTGGGGCTCCCCAAGGGCCCCTCTAGAGAGCCCTAGAGAGGACCCCACCTTCATACCTTTTGGGGCTGGGCACACAGCAATCATCTTTTTTTTTTTTTTGGTCTTTTTGAGAGTCTCCCTATGCAGTCCAGGCTGGCCTGGAACTCGCAAGGATCCTCCTGCCTCAGCCTACCGAGTGCTGGGATTACAGGTGTACGCCACCACACCCGGCTCATCCCACTACATCTACTTTTAAGTTTATTTTCTCATTTAACAAACAATGCAACTTAAGAGTTAGAAGTAATTATACTCCCACTTTATAGACAGGAAAACCAAGTCTCAGTAACAGCACTTGTCTGTGATTAGGGTGTGTGTGTGAGTCACACACACACCCCATACACAGGAACATCTGATTTCTGAGGTCCAAGCTCCCCCCTCCTTAGCAGCGCCCCTAAATAACATCAGAGCAGCGGGGCAGTTCCCTTCCCAGGGATGGTCTAGGACATCTTCCTCAGAGCCTTCTGTACTTCCACCGCCAGTCACCCCAAATCATCTCACGCCCACAGGAGGAAGGCAGATGCCTAGTCAGGCCTCAAGGTCGTGGGCGCAAATGGCCCCTTGGGTTGAAAGGCAAAGGGAGTGGGGAGAGAGGTTCAGGTGAAACCCGCAGCGCAGTCCCCGCCCCGGGTCACGGCCGAGCTCCGCCTGACCTCAGTCACCATCTCCCTTGGCCTGGGGCGGGGCGGGGAGGAGGAAGGAGTGTGATAGAAGCGCCTGCTCAATCACACTGCTGGCGCAAAACAGATCCCTTGCCGTCCGCAACCCCCACCCCAGCCCAGGAGTCCCCGGGGGTCAAGGCCTGCCTCCGGATTGGGGAGCGCGTGGGAGGGGTGCAGTGGGACTCAGGCTACGATTGTCTTCTGGGGGGGTCTGAGAAATACAAGGGCTGGGGGGTGTCGGTATGGGCCCTGCCCGGGGACCTAGAAAGAAAAAGCCCCACTCCCAGTCCTTTCTCTGTGGCCGGCGCATCCATAGCATCTGCCTACACCTGGGAGGCACACAGGCAGGGTAGGGGGAAGCCACGTGTTGAGTCGAAGGCACGGAAAGGTACACTAAGGCACAGACTAGGCAAGAGGCTGCTGGGATCTCAGGCGGGTGGGATTGGCCGTGCACCGTTTCATCTCGCCCCCCTCCCATTGACTAAAAAGCTGAATGGGAGGGTGCGGCCCCCGGAAACCCGCAGAGATGGAAACGCGGTTTCCAGGGAAACGCGCCGCGAAAGGAGTCTGACGTCAGGGCAGGGAGGGCGTCCCTTCGCCCCCGTCTGCTAGTCCAGAGCCCAGGCCACGCCTGCTCGCAGGACCGTCTCTTTGGTGGGTGCACCGTTCACTTATCTGTAAGCACCAATAGCATTGCTGGGTGGCCAGCTGTAGGCGGGAATTCAGCATGGCTGGGCGAATGCGCAAGCGCAGGCGCGGAGGCGCAGGGGCCTCTCCACTCTCCTCGCGCGTCTGCAAACTTGGGGGCGGGAGACGCAGCCGAGGCCTGACGGATGCTGCGGGCCCTGGACGGAAGAGGGGGCGTACCTGGGGGCGCCGCACGTGGACCCCCGGCACGGGCGCGCTCACGTGCACTCCCCTGTTCACACCCAGGCATTTCCTGCCGCACCTCCTCCTCGCGTGTGCACGACCCTTGCCCAGCCCTCTTGCAGATCCCAGGATCAGGGGAGACCACTTGGAGGAAGGGACTTTGGGGCTGAGACTTTGCCAGAAAAATGGGAGCTTGTCAGGTGTTGAAGAAGACAGGGTTCTGCAAATAGGGGCACAGCTTGAAAATAGGAAAGGGAGCACTGGGGGTCGACAGAAATCAAGAAAAATGGGGTGACCAGCCCAAGTTGGCAAGACCACAAAGGGGGGATATGAGGTGCAGGGTGTGGGGGTGCAGACACCAGAATATCCAGAGGCGGATGGACACGGCAGAAGTAGGGGACCGGTGGGAGGTGGAGGCAGGGAAGGCAGGACTGTGGTTTTCATGGTTGAAGTTTCAGTTCACAGGGAGGCAGGTGGCAAAGACTGGCAGCGATGGAGGCTGGGAAAGGAGGAAGGTTGAACGCGGCCGCCCTGTCATCCCAGCAGGGGCGGGGGGACCGCAGGACGGGAGGATCCCGAGTTGGAGCGAAGCCTGGGCAACTTAGCAACTTGGGGAGAGCCGGCCTCAAAGTAAACAAAAACGGGCTGCAGATGTAACTCAGTGCACAGGCCCTGAGTTCAATACCTAAGGACTGAGAAAACAAAAAAGAAACGGGAGGGGCGGGGCTGGCCACGCCGAACGGTGTGCCTGCCAAGGCATGAAGGACAGGGCTTCGGCGAAGGGGGTGACCTCGAAGGTGGGCAGGGCTTCAGGGTGACAGCGCGACCACAGGAGGGCAGAAGGTCACTGGGATGAGGGCTTTGGGCCAGACGCTGGAGTCTCCTGGGGGTGGCCAGGCCGGCACCTGGAGCTGGCAGCAATGTTGGGAGATGCCAAAGGCCAGCGCTGACCAGGAGGTGATTTGTGTGGGCAGCCAGCAGGAGCCGGGCGGCTGGCCAAAAGCCACGGGGAGCCGGGACCGAGGGTGCCCGGGGCAGAGCCGCCCCCATTGGGACTGGCGCGACCCCGCCCTCCTCTGCGGGGCCCTGGGAATGGGGAGTTCACCGAGCTGGAGCTGGGGAGGCCACCTCCCATGGCCGAGGGCGTTGGGGCCTTACCCAGGAGTCGAGCTCCACCCACGGCGGCCCAACCCCGGGAGGGTAGAGAGCGGGCCGTCTCCAGTGTCACTGGGCACAGATGAGCAGCAGGAGGGGGAGGGAGCCTGTCACCTGGGGCCCTCAAGCCTGGCCAGCTGCCTCTGGCTCCCTCCGCCCCCGTCTGGTTGTCTCTGCGCCTCCCGCGTCTCTTTTTCCTCTGTCTTCCCCAGACTCGCAGCCTTCCTCTATTTCTGTCTCTGTCTCCATCCCCCTCTATTTTCGTCCCTTCTCCGGCCGGCGTCCCTCCCCCACTTCCGCCTCTTCTCTGGGTCCCTCCCTCCTCACCCCTGCACACATTCCAGCGCCTCCCCCGCCTCGCCCTCCTCGGAGCCAGCTGCTGCCTGGTGCCCAAGACCGAGGGAGTGGGCTCTGGTCGGGGTCAGAGGTGGGAGGTGGAGCAGGAGGGACGGCAAGAGCGCCCCAACCAATCCCTCTGGAATGTGGGCAGGGCCGGCCGCCACCAGGGAGGCAGTCACCCTGCAGACAGCCAGAGACAGCTGCCTGCAACCGCGTTGCACACACCCCACGCACAGGACGCTGCCCACACTCAGCCCTTTGGGAGAAGCAGCAGAACCCCAGAAACAGTCTCACATAGGGTCCTGGAGCCAGGAGACACCCCTCGACAATCCATGGATAAATACCCAGTGCCAGGCTGCCAGATACACAACATACCCCCCGAAAAAACCTACCGCCAAACATTTTGGTGGGGTTGTTTTGTTTGTGGTGCCAGGGTGTGAACTAGAGCTACATCATACACAGGCTTTTGTTTATTTTGAAACAGGGTCTAAGTTGCTAAGCAGACCTTTGAGATCCTCCTGCCTCAGCCTCCAAGACTGCTGTGATTATAGCACTTACCCCCTCATGCCTGGCTCCACCTGCATACTGTACTTCCTTACAAACCCTAGTCAAAGGTCTGGGGAATATAGCTCAGTGACATAAATGCCTGACTGACAAGCATAAGGTCCTGAGTTCGATTCCCTGTACCAAGGAAAAAAAACACCTGATTCAAATGTATGATGCTCAAAATGAAAGGTAGTGCTGAGCTTGGAGGTGCAGCCCTGTAATCCCAGCATTCGGGAGGCTGAGGCGGGAATAGGATTACTGGGAGTTCCAGACCAGCCTGGGCTACAAAGTTAGCTCAAGGCCAGCCTAAACTGTGATACCAAGACCTTGTCTCAAAAAGACAAAACAACGGCTACAAGAAAAGACCAAAAAAAAAAAAAAGGCTTTAGCTGGGTGTGGTGGCCCATACCTGCGATGACTTGGGCCGCTGAGGCAGGAGGATCTCTGTAAATTGAAGGCAGCCTGGGTTACAAAGTGAGTTCAAAGCCAGCCTGAACTACATAGCAAGACCCTATACCTGTCATTTAAAAAGTGCTGGGGATGTGGCTCAGTGGCAGAGTTCCTGCCTTGCATGCACAGGCCCTGGGTTCAATCCCAAACTCCACAAACAAAAATAAAAAACGAGCGTGGTGGCACATACCTGCAATCCCAGCACTTGGAAGGCTGAGGCAGGAGGATCACTGTGAGTTCCAGGCCAGCCTGAATTGCATAGTGAAATGGTGTCTCAATAACAAAAAAAGGAAAGGCAGCTTCACTTTAAAACGGCCAAAACCTCCTCTTAACACAACTCCAGCCCTGCAAATCACACTCTACAACCAGCACTGGAGCACAGACCCCCAGAAGAAAGGCAGTGCCCTTCCCCATAATGCCCTAGGGGCAGCTGGGCAGGAAGGCTGGTGGGCCAGCAGCCCCAAGCAGTCAGTCTGCATACCCTCCATCAGTTAGAACCCAGCCCCTACCCCTGGCCTGGGCTGGAAACAGGTGAAAGATGGGTGAGGTTCACAGACAAGGCACTATTTACCCCACCTGGAAGCTCTTTAGTTGAAGTTGGAAATAGAAAATCGAGAAATCAGTGTAGGTGATGATCCTCTATGTTTGGTCATGTCAAGAAAGAAGACCCAGTACCTGGGCTTGGGGGTGCGGGCAAGTCAACACAGCACTGTGGAGGCTGAGGCAGGAGGATGGAAAGTCAGAGTCCAGTTGGAGGCACTGTCTCAAAAAGTAAGAATGGCTGGGGATGTAGCTCAGTTGAAGGCCCTGGGCTCAGGCCCCTGTATCTTTTTGTTTTGTTTTGTTTTTTCCAGAGTTTCACTAGTTTCACTGTGCACTTCAGGCTGGCCTTGAATTCACTATAGCTGAGGCTGGCCCTGAACTCAGCAATCCTCCTGCTTCAGCCTCCCTAGTGCTGGGATTACAGGCCTGCGTCACCACGCCCTGCTTGGCCCCTCTATTTTAAAAACAAAGAGTGGGTGTGTCAGCCCTTAAACAGGTGAGGCATCTGGGCAGGGGCTCTGGCATCTCACAGGTGTTCCCCGTGTGCCATGGCACATTCGAGTCTGTGCATGTCCCTGCGACCCTGCCCTGCATGCTCATCCTCACTGCTGTCACCATGCTCCCGTGCCTTGGTGGAAGGCCTTCGCTCTCCTGGTCCCTGCAGTGTCAGGAGCACAGAGACCAAGCTGATTTGTGACCCTAGCAGCAGGCCTGGCCTGGTAGCCCTGTGTTCTCTGGCTGTCATTCCAGTTCGTCTGGTATGCACTGCCCAGGGGTTCCTGGAGGCTCTGCAGGATGGCTTTGTGTGACTTTGTGGGTGCCCAGGGGGTACACTGCAGACTGAGGTGGCTGCACACAGGCACGCATGTGTGTGTGTGTGTGTGTGTGTGTCTTGTCACACGTCACAGGATGTGTGTTGTACTGGGGCCTCCCCATGTGGCTCAAGGCCTGGCCCTGGGCTGCTGGGCCGGCCCAGCACTGGCAGGAGCTGAGGACTCTGCCAGTGCATTCCTGGGACATGACTCGGCCCTGTGGGCAGGGGTGACTCACTGGGAGCTGAGGCACTGCCCAGGCCAGAGGGCCCAGCCCCCTGCCTGCAGACCCCATCCCGCGAGCAGGGCACCCCACTCTGCCTTTGTTGGGGTGCAGGCAGCTGAACAAGGGACCCGGGGAGCTAAGCAGACATCCGGTGCAGGTAGGACCTGGGGGGAGGGGCAGTTTAACCCTTCCTAGTCTGCACTCCTCAGTCAACTTCCTGAAATTTGGGGAGGTCCCGGCTGCCTCTGACACACAGCATACATGCCCACCCAGGGACATGACTCATGCCACCAGGCATGGGCACATATGCTCCATGGGTCCCGGTCCACCCGAGTCACACACACCAGCCCTGTCCTCCGCAGCTCCCAAATTCACATGCCCTGTTGTGTGCACTTTCGAGCCCTGCCACCAGTCCCTGAGGATTCTTAAACAGAATCCCCCTCGCACCTTGTGCAAACTAGGGAGTCCTTGCATGAACGCGGGGTTCTGTGCACCTGCACACAACCCTGCTTTTTTGTCTACACAAGCATGCGTCCAGCTGGGTGTGACGGTGCATGGTTGTTTTTGTTTTTTTTTGGTACCAGGAATCAAAGGGTGCATGCATGCTTTTTATCCCAGCATTCTGGAAGGCTGTGGCAGGAGGATCACGAGTTCGAGTCCAACCTGGACAACTTAACAATTTAGCAAGATCCTGTCTCCAAAACAACAAAAAAAAGGAACGGGCAGTAGCTCAGTGCGAAGGCCCTAGGTTCAGACCCCAGTATCGCCACACAAAAAAAGGCCCTAGCAACCCTTTCTCCGTGTGCGTGCCCACGAGTCCCCTGCCCACAGGCACACTTGTGCGCACACCTGGCAACACACACACACACCGTGTGCGCACCCCCACCCTAGCTCTGGGCCGCGCGGATGGGGGCCAGGTGGGCGGCCTGCGGCCCTGCCAGGACGGTCCCACTTCCGCGCCCCCGCCGGGCGCCGCCAGGTGCAGTGGCCAGGAGGAGGCGGTAATTACGCGGCCCCGGGGTGCCCCCCACACACGCGCCTTTCATCCTGGGCCACGCCCGGCCCCGGCCCAGACGCTTATTACCTACTCCCGCCCGGTCATTAGCCAGGGTCGGGGGAGGCCTGGGCGTCCAGCGTGCCCGGCCCCGCGGGGAGGGTGGAGTGGGCAGCTCGGGAACCCGGTGGCCGGGTCCCCGTCTCCGTGACGACGTGGGGGGGAGTCTGAGGGCAGCACCCCAGCACCGGATGGAGGGAGCTCGCCCACCACGGCACCCGCAGGCCGACGCCCTCTGGGAGACTTCAGACTGGGAAGCAGGAGGAGTTACGAAAGAGCATACTGGTGGCGTCTGTCATCCCTGCGCTTCTGTTGACTGAGACAGGAGGATCGCGCGCGAGTTGGACCCCATCCGGGGTAATTCAGCGATTCAGCAAGACACCCTCCCCCATCTCAACATTAAGATTAAAAAGGCTCGGAAACCGGGCGTGACAGTGAACACCTGTGATCCCAGCACTCGGGAGCCTGAGGCAACAGGATCAGGATCGTCCACAAGTTTGAAGCCAGCCTGGGCTACATAATGACACCCTGTTGCAGAACAATAAAATCAAAAGGGTTCGGTGTGCCAAGGCCCTAGGTTTAATCGCCAGTACCAAAAGGGGGTGAGTGATGTGCGGTGGGGTCGCAGAGAGGAAGAGATGACAGACAGGCCGGATACTGAGGGCCTGTGGGAAACCCAGGCGGGCAGGTGCGGACCACGGTCGTCTGGCCCGGAATAGCACTCCCTGGGTTCCCCACTCGGCTACTGAGCCCCTCCTCCGCCTACCCGCTGTTACTGTCAGACACTGGGGCAAGGGGCCGCAGGTGAGGATCGAGGACGCCAGCGGTGGCCGTGCGGGCCGGCGAGGGGTGGGGCGGCCGCGGGACTAGGTCTCCCACGCTCGGCCACACAGCTGGCTGCCACACCGAGGGGTGGGTCGGGAGGCCGGGAGCTGGTCCCAGAGGCTCCCGTCCGGACGACGGCGAGGCTACGGCGCCCCCCCGTGCCCACGCCGGGCAGCTCACCCAGTCCAAATCGCCAGTGGTGGCGGGGCGGCCGCGGGGGCGAAGAAAAGGGATGTATCCCAGGCACTCTGCTGCAGAGAAAAAACGGTCACGGTGACAGGGCCGAGACACAGGAACACGCAGTTAATCTCGGGACACAAGTGCAGAGGCAGGTGCAAACTCAGACACCACTACACAGGTGAGCCATGTGCTAGGACGGGCCCCCCATGCACCCACACTTCCTCTGGGAGCCCAATGGCCTTGGGTACTTGCGGAGCCCGGCACACAGGAACGGCTAGGTGGTAGTAAAGTTAATAACTCGTTGCTGGCAGAACGAATGAATGAACGAGTGAATAAGCACAGCTCTTTACAAAACTAGGGACAGCCAGAGACTCGGAATCTGAGAGGAGGAGGGGTCTCCATCCAGGGAACTGGGAACTCAGGGAGCACCCCCCTCTTAGCCCTCCCTGGCCGTCTCCGGGACAAAGCGCTCCCACCCTGGGGACATGCCAGAAAGGGTAGGGGTCTGGGCTGGGAATGACCGGGTTGGGTGGCTGGGCCCCTCCTGCATGGCGAGGGAGTGGAGTGCTGGTGTCGCCCTGATCCTTTTAATAACCTCCCCGCACGAGTGGCTGACGCAGCAGAAGGCTGCGGCTGCCGAGCAAGAGGGCTGTGATGTGGAGAGGGGGTGGCCAGGACTCATGCAGCTACCACACGGGGGGGGGGGGCTTGTGCTACTCAGGGGTCCTGGCCACTGTGTCACTGGAGACAGCTGGGTCACCTCGACCCATTTGAGGGCCAGAGTCACTCTGAGGCCCACAGTGGAGCTAAGACTTGTCAGCAAAGTGGGCACCTCTTCCCCAGTTGTCCTCAATCCGTCAATGGAGGGTCTGGGCTGCGGTGTGGGTGTCAGGAAGGGTCCACACTCACTTCTTCCACCAGGACCAGGGGGGGCAGCATATTAAGTGGGTGTAGGAGAGGTTCCAGAGATCTTGAGGTTCCTCCCTGGAGCAGTTTTAAGGGTGTGGGTCTTTGTCAACCTGTTTGTCCTCATCCTGATTGCAGAGCTCTTGGAACCTCTTGGGGGTGCTTCCTCAAAGACAAGAAACAGGGCAGGGTGGACCTGGCCCTGTGCTGGCTTGCAGTGGGTGGTGAGCAGGCTGTGAGTGTGCGGATGGCTGGGCCACATGGCAGGCGTGGGGCCCGAAGCCTGAGCTGATGTCCTGTGCAGTTGCTAAGCCAACACCGAGGTGGGTGTCGGCCTACCTGGCGTGGTGGTGCATGCCTGTAATTTCAATACTCGGAGGAGGAGGATTGCCAAGAGTTCGAGCCCAGCCTAGACTACATAAATGAGCTCAAGGGCAGCCTGCGTTATATAGAGACCTTGTCTCAAAAAAACAATAAAAAGTGTTCATCGAGGTGAGTGTTGGAATGTAGAGATGCATTTATAGGTGCGGGAGTGAAGTCAGGGGTTGGCTGGGAGTATGGGTGCAGGTTGGGGTTTGGAGGCAAACTTGGTTGAAGTTGGGGAGCTCAAAAATGTTGGGCAGGATAGCAACAAAACGTTAGGCAAAACGGGCGCAGTGGCACACACCTGCAATTCCAGCACTTGGGAGGCTGAGGCAGGAGGATGACAGCAAGTTCGAGACCAGCCTGCGCTACAAAGTGAGCTCAAGGCCAGCCTGAACTGCATAGGGAGACCCTGTCTCAAAAGGCCAAAAAAAAAAAGGAGTTAGGCAGAAGGAAGAATTAGAATTGTGGAGAATATTGGGGTTGAAATACCTACAAATGAACTTTCAGTGTTGGACCTTGGGGTTGATTGCATGAAGTAGCGTATCCAGGAGCTTCCGTGTTCTGGGAGTCCTGGAATGTCATCAATATGGGCAAGCTATCAGGATTGACGTAGTGATTCATACGAAGTTGGGGTGTCTGTGAGCCGAGGATGGAGATCTGGGTGGAGTCGATACGTCAGGGTATAAGCAAAGCCCTATCATGAGCGGAAACCCCTTAGCCAACTAGACCCAGGGCCTTTGTTCTCCGCCTCAGGCTAGGGGACTGGCACACGGAAGTGGGTCAGCCACGCCCCCCGCGCAAGCGGGCGGGAGACTGCGGACTCGGACCATCCAGGCCAATCAGAACACCCGACGCCAGGGCACGAGAAGGGGCGTGACATAGATAGGTCCGGCCCCCCATCTCATGAATATGAGGCGCGACCACTTTCTCCGGCGTCGTGGATTGGCCCTTGTAGCGCAGGGGGCGTGCACAGCGGGCGGGGCCCGGCGGCGGTGTATATGAGGCACGGCTCGCGGCACTCCTCTCTCACTCGCGCGTTAGAAGGCTCTGGTCGGTGTGCCGTGCCGTCTTCCCGCCTGCGTCAGGGACCTGCCCGACTCAGCGGTGAGGGCCCTGGCGGCACCGGCTCCGAGGGTCCCAGGGCGGCGGGCGGCCTTAGGCGCCCAGGCGAGGTGGAGCCGCAGCGGCACGCCCCTGGGAGGGGGCGGTGCCGGGGCGGGCCCAGGGTTGGAGTCCGCCCGTCTGGCGGCGAGGGGCAGCGGGAGACCGGGCTGAGCGGCGGCCGGAAAGCGTCCTCCCCCCACTCAGACCCGGGACGCCGGTTTGGCGGTCGCTGCAGCAAAATGGCGGCGGCGAGCTCGAGGCTTCTGTGGCGAAATGGCGGGAGTTCCGAGTGCCCGGATGGAGTGGCGCAGGGTGCGCGTCAAGCGCATGCGCGGGGTGGGCGGGGCTCCAGAGCCAGCCTCTCAGGCTGCGGGTCCCGGGTGTTCGTGTCCGATGGCCGCACTCCCTGAGCCTCGGCTCCCCATTTTACCATCGGGATTGCACGTGGGGAAGGACGGTCCCGCTAGACCTAGGCGCTAGCGCTGTGTTCTGGTTCGTGTCTCCTTTTAAATCCCAGGTGTAACCCTGAAGTAGCACAATCCTCTACAGCTGCCAAATCGTGTACTGATTTTTCTTAATCATTGGGCCGCGGTCGTCCCAGCCAATAAATGCTTTGCCCAAGTTGGCATGCCCGCCCTCGGAGTAGTCACGTTCCCCGATTGAGGCCCTGAGCCTCTGGCTTACCCTTCTCTAAGTCTCTGCTAGAAAGTGGGCGTTTGGCCCAAGACAGCACCCGGGACTGGTTGCCACCTTGACAGCACTCTCAGGGCACTTTACAGTGATGGAGAAAGCACTTTTGAAAACCTATATCTACATCTTAATGTCCTGGACACTTTAGGGAAACCTTGTGCTAAAATAAAAACTTGAAAACCAGGTGTGGTGGTGCATGCCTGTAGTCCCAGGACTCAGGAGGCTGAGGCAGGGGCATCACCACAAGTTCAAGGCCAGCTTGGATGACATAATGAGACTGTCTCAAAAACGAAAAAAAAAGAAATAAAAGGTCAGTAGAGGATCCCTGATTTGGACCTCCAGTTTCACACAAACACACAAAACACTCTAGTCTTGTCCAGAGTTGTGTGGCATCTGATGGTTAGGTAGGCGATTACCCCACTATTATGAAAAGAGGACGCTTGTATTAAGAAGCCCCAGCGAGTCAGGGTGAGGCAGGATTGTTTCAAGTTTTAGCTAGGGTGAGCTACATGGTGAGACCTACCTCACAAAGCCAAAAGAAAAAACCCTAGTGAGTTATGTTGCCAGAGACCTGTAATTCCAGCACTCAGGAGGCTGAGTCAAGATTTGAGAGTTAGAGCCCAGCGTAAGTGATTTAGCAAGATCTTACCTTGAAAGTTAAAAAGGCCTAAGCATGTAGCTTAGTGCAAAACCCCTGAGGTCACTTCCCAGTACTGCAAAAAGAAAAACTTCCTTTTTGTAGGTTTGGATTTTTTTGTCTTTTTTTTTTTTTTTTTTAAGGCAGGGTCTTGCTATGCAGTTCAGGCTGGCCCTAGCTCACTTTGTAGCTCAGGCTGGTCTCGAACTCATGATGATCCTCCTGCCTCAGCCTCCCAAGCGCTGGGATTACAGGTGTGCGCTACCACGCCCAGCTGAGACAGGATCTTGATAAGCAGTTCGGCCTAGCCTTGAGCTCACTTTGTTGCCCAGGCTAGTTTTGAACTCACAGCGATCCTCCTGCCTCATCCTACAAGTGTGCGCCACCACGCCCAGCTAGGTTTCAAATACATTAAAGGAGCACTGGAGTTATTTCTTTTAATCCTCAGAGAATTTATCACTTGTGTAAAATAGGGGGGATGGTGAGAGACAAAGCTGTGTAACAGGTTCCTGCTGGCAGAACCACCAGTGGTAACGTGTGACTGTCCCGTCAGATAGCTGGTCCCACTGGCATAGAAGTGGGGTGAGTTAGCCAGGTGTGGTGCTGCACACCTGTAATCCCAGCACTCAGGAGGCTGAGGCAGGAGCATCTTTGAGAGTTCAAGACCCACCTGGGCTACAAAGTGAGCTCAAGGCCAGCCTGAATTGCACAGCAAAACCTTGTCTCAAAAAGACCAAAAGAAAATAAAGTGATACAGTCCTGCATGTATGCTATTCCTAGTTTGAGTCCCCTGGCAATGAGACATAGGAGTTCTGGCCTTATCTTGAATGTGTTAAAAGCTCCAACACTGTTTGCCACAGGCCACCATGGCATCAGATGAAGGCAAGCTTTTTGTTGGAGGGCTGAGTTTCGACACCAACGAGCAGTCACTGGAGCAGGTCTTTTCCAAATATGGCCAGATCTCTGAAGGTGAGGTGGGTGGGCTGCTGGCTGGTGGGGCTGCCTTTGGGGATGCCAGGCGCTGACTGCAGGCCTCTCTTCCTGCACAGTGGTGGTGGTGAAAGACAGGGAGACCCAACGATCAAGGGGCTTTGGGTTTGTCACCTTTGAAAACATTGACGATGCCAAGGATGCCATGATGGCTATGAATGGGAAGGTGAGATCCTGTGGTGGGGGTGCCAAGGGTGAGCCCCGCCTCCCAAGGACAGGGAGCTGCAGAGGCTGACCCAGCCCACATCTGGTCCCAGTCAGTGGACGGGAGACAGATCCGTGTTGACCAGGCTGGCAAGTCTTCTGACAACCGATCCCGAGGGTACCGAGGCGGCTCTGCTGGAGGCCGGGGCTTTTTCCGAGGGGGCCGAGGCCGGGGCCGTGGGTTCTCCAGAGGTGAGTGTCAGAGCTTTTGGGGGTCTGGTGGTGTGCTGTCAATGGAGCTGGCCCTCATTTATTTTGTCTGATCCCTACAGGGGGAGGAGACCGTGGCTATGGTGGTGGCCGCTTTGATTCCCGAAGTGGGGGCTATGGTGGCTCCAGAGATTACTACAGCAGGTGAGGATCCCAGAGCCAGGCTGGGCGGGAGGCTCAAGGCTTCTGTGCACAGTCCAGTGTGGGCTCCCAGCTGGGGTGGCAAAAGCTGAGGAGAGAATTCAGCTGTGCTTCAAGCATGCCAAATAAGTGCTAAGCTTAGGTCCCCAGCCAGCCCTGAGGTGGCACGGCTTTTTGTTCTTGGGTTTTTGTTGTTATATTGTCCCATACTGGGGATGGAACCCTAGGCATCCCCAGACATTTTTTTGTTTGTTTTTTGGTCTCTGAGACGGTCTCATGATGCTGTCCAGGCTGGCCTTGAACTCCCTTTTGTAGCTCAACCACTGAGCCACCTCTCTAGCCCACGGAAGGGTCTTAGTCCGTACAGCAAATTCAAATTCTTTTTTGGTGTTTTGAGACAGAGCGTTTCACAATGTAGTTTAGGCTGCTTTTGGACTCATTGTGTAGCCCAGGCCTGCTTCAACCTTGGCAGTGATCCTCCTGCCTCAGCCTCCTAGAGTGTACCATTGTCCATGGCCTGTTGGCGTTTCCAGCATCCAGTTGGAGTTAGTCCTGTCACTGTTCCTGTCATGGGGAGTGGGTGTGGGACTGGAGCTTAGGGCAGCAGGTACCCTTCATTCAGCACCCACATCTGTGCCTTCCTGCAGCCGGAGTCAGGGTGGCGGATACGGTGACCGGAGCTCAGGGGGGTCCTACAGAGACAGCTACGACAGCTATGGTAAGTGCTGCTCCAAGGGCGCTGCACTGTGTGGCCTGTGGTGGGAGCTCAGCAAATCCTTGTGCCCTCCCTCCTCGAGCGGCTTAGGCTGGACGCTCAGACCTTGTTACTGTGCTTGCCCGCAAAAACAAGTCTGTCCTCTCAGAGCCATTCTGCCACAGAACAGAGCCAAGTCAGTGACGAAGGACAGGGCCTCCAGGGCTGCACAGGCAGCGTAGGTGCCCGCCCGCGCCGAGGGGGGAGGTGGCTCCGAGCCTGCGCCGCCCACCTTCCAGGGCTGCGCTGGGCATGGATGCTGCGTCCTGTCGCGTGCTTCAGCACCTTTACACTCTGCCTGCTTCTTGTCCTCAGCTACACACAACGAGTAACAATCCTTCCTGCTCAAGACCGTCCTTCCATGGCTGTATATTTAAAGATTTTGGGAGCTGCGCTGAATCGTTGATGTGTAGTGAACACACCTCCTTGTATTCCCACTTTTGTAGTCATTTCCGTTCTGATCTTGTCAACCCTGCCTGACTGCTTCTGACCCCCGAGATGGCCTGATGACTAGACTTTGCTTTTTAAGGAAGCGCTGTTTTTAAGGTTTTTGAAAGCGTTTTGAAAATTACTTCTCAGTTTACTTTTTTTTTTTTTTTTTCAAACCATGAACCATAGCTTTTAAAGAAACTATTGGGGGTTGTGTGATTTTTTTTTTTTTTTAATTTTAATTTTTACTTTTGTGGTGCTGGGGATCAAACCAAGGGCCTCGAATGTCAGGCCACTGCTCTACCACCGAGTTGTACCCCAGCCCTGTTGTATGGATTTTTGGATTTTGGTTTTGGTTGTGTTGTTTTCATTGATTCTTTTTTTGTGTGGGGTCACACATGAAGTTGGGCACCTCAATTCCTTTCGCTAAGATTGAATGGACTCTGGACCCGCTCTTTGCCAGAAGCTAAGCAAGCTGTGGCGCTCTGGGACTCCGCGTGCCGTTTGAGGGTAGCCTGGTAGGACTATGGCCGGCCCCGGAGAGGCCGCCCTGTGCCCGCCTTGCAGCGCGCCTGCGGGAGCCGTGCAGAGGCGCTGAGGTTTTTGAAGACATTTATTTATATTGTCCTTTTTTACCAGAAGACGTACGCATACTCCATCGATGTTGTATTCGCAGTGGCTAAGGAATTCTTGTACTCAGTTTTCTTTGGCTTTACGAAGCCGATTAAAAGACCGTGTGAAACGAACCTTGCTCTGACAATCTCCCTTCGTTGCACAACGCACCCATGCTGCGGGCCCTCCAGGCAGCCTGGCTGCTGAGCGCAGAGGCCCGCAGACCGCTAGAGGCGGAGGAAGGAAGGCAGGTGCAGGGCCGCGCGGCCCGCGAGCCGCGGCCGCCCTCGGGTTAAGTGAGGCGGCAGGGGGGTGGGCGCGGGCGGCCGCGAGGCTTCCGGCGCAGGCAGCAGGAGGGCTCGACGGGGCGGGCAGCTTAGCAGGGTCAGCGGACGCCCGGGCACCTGGCGCTGACCAGAGCCTTAGCCGAGCAGCAGGGCAGAGAGGGACGGCGCGCGCCCCGCGGACCCGGGCCGGCCGGTAGCTAGCTCCGCTGTGCTTCACGAGTTCTGAGCGTTCTCTGCTAGCCCATGAAGCCGCAGCCTCGGAGGACAGACGTGTTGTGCGCCCAACAGAAACTCTTGAGATGCACGCTGCTCCCTTGGCTAGCGCCCCTGTGCCGCTGGCCCTGTAACTCGAGGTAACACCTTCCGCTCGTGTCCGCATCCCTCCTTGTCCAGAGCTCTTTGAAACTACTGTTTTAACTACCCGGGGAATGCTCCTTTGACTGTTTTTGGTTTTCCTGTTTTATTTTTACGTATGTGGTAATCAAGCTAGCGCTAAAGTTGGGCCTGGCCGTGGGCCCCTCCTGCCTGCGGCCTGGCCCCAGCCTCCACGGTAGGCGCGATCCGCTCGCAGGACAGGGACCACCGCGCGGCCTGTAGGGTTTCGCGGGCCCGAGCCCGCCTGTCCCGCCGCCGGCCGCCGCCCTCGGTGTCCTCCACACAGGCCCCGTCCTGAGGGCAGCCGGGCCGCTAGGAGCTGCGGACGGTTCCTGGGCGGGGAGGGGCGCACGGCCCGAGGGGCTCAGGGTGACGCGGCTTTGCTTTGCAGGGTGACGAGACCCGGGCCGGAGGCGGGAAGGGCGGCCCTGGGGTGACTACCAGCGAGGACCGCGCAGGTGACGGCTCCGGAGGAAGCGCAGGGAAGAAGCCAGAGGCAGCGGCCCGGCACCCTGTAAGTGCCGGGGTCGGGGAGCGGGCGCCCCTCCTTGCCCCCGCTCACTGCCACCCCCTTGCAGGACCCACAGCCCTGGCCGGGAGTCCGCGGAGGAGCCGGGACGGCGGCGGGGTAGCCTGCCAGGGCAGCGGAGCGGCGCCTGCGCGGGCGGGGCGCGGGTCTCAATAAAGCCTGTGTGACCGAGCCGGTGTCTGCTGTTGGGGGGTCGACACCTCCGCGTCTGCGGCCACCTTAACCCTGACTACGTTCGCTGGGCCTGGGAGGGTGGCGACTGGCGTGGGTGATCGGGCGGGTCCGTGGGACAGGGTCCCGGGCACAGCCACGGTAAGCAACCCACTACGCGCAAAAGGGCCCGGCCCTCCGTGCTCGCTCGAGGCGCGCTTGCTAGGCCAGCCTCTCGTGCGGGGGTGGTGCCAAGGGGACTTCCGGCTTTGAAGTCACGCCCCTGTTGGCCATTGGCTAGCGTGGCTTCCGTAAGCCTGAGTGGCAGATGGGGGCGGGGCGCACCACGGCTTCCGCCAGGCCATGGGGCAACGCGTGCTGTTGCCGCCGCAGTTGCTGCTGCTGCTCGCGCTGCTTTCCGAGCCGCTGCGCGGGGCCGAGAACACTGCGCCCCCGTCGCTGCACTTCGTGCCAGCGGCGCCTTCGCTGCCGCCCTCGCCGGCTAACGGAAGCCAGCCGGGAGCGCCACACAACAGCACGCACGCTTGGCCAGCGGGTGGGACCGGCTCGCCGCTGCTACGCTCTTTCTTGGTGCTCACGGGCCTCGCTGGCCTGGCCCTTGTCTACTTCCTCATCCGGGCGTTCAGGTGCGTCAGTTTACGCGGCCGATGCCTCGCATCAGCCAATCGGCACGCGTTGTGTCACGTGCTAGGGCCGGGCCTCCCTCCTAGGGGCAGGCGGAGATCTGTGACGTCACTATCGCGGTGGGATCGCGTGACGCGTCTGGTCGCTACCCTCCCCTCTACCGGCTGCCTGCCGGGTCTGGGGTCGTGGCGTTTGCTTGCTCCGTGCAGCTGCTGCTTTGAATACTGCATCCTTCTCTCCAGGTGTAACAGCCCCAGAGCAGGAGCAGTGTCGGACCGCGGCCACCTTCCTGAGGGTTTCATCCCTTCCGAGCGGTGCCGCAACTCCTGTCCTTTCTTTGGGGCCCAGCTCGGTCCTCCAGCCTCTGGGGCTCCTGCTGACCCCGCCTTCTTTTTCCGGCCAGCCTCTGGGCCGCCGGTGTCTGCGGTCTAGGCTCTTGTGCGCACCTAACCTTTTCCTTTGGCTTTTTTCACGGCTGGCCCTGGAAGGGTCCTGGCGCTGATTACCGCGTCCCTTCTGGTCACTACAGTCCAGCCGCCCCGGTGGCTAATGAACTCTCACCTCTCTGGCCGCACCATGGATCTCCTGTCGCCCTTTTTTCTCCTTGCTTGCCTCCGTGGCACAGAGGCCGGTCAGGGGCTTGGCACTGAGGTGCCCCCCTTTATTCAGTGACTTGGCCGGATAACCTGGCTCTGAGACTCCAGCAGCACAGCAGGAGTATGTACCCTGGCACTGAGAGAGGTGTCCACTGCAGTTACTGTCAGGAGAATAGTACTCCTTGCGGCCTGAGGGCAGCAAGGACGTGGACACGATTGGGTGGGAGGCTGGGAGTCCTGTAGGGGAGGGCAGCGAGGCCTGGCATCAGTGGCGCCTCCACAGCTTCTGAGTGGACGCTTCTGACCTTGCAGGTTGAAGAAGCCACAGCGGAGGCGGTACGGGCTCCTGGCCAACACTGAGGACCCCAGCGACATGGCCTCACTAGACAGTGAGGAGGAGACAGTCTTCCAGTCAAGAAACCTAAGATGGTAGGGCAGCCCTGCTGGCCTACAGGGCCATAGTGAGGGCCGGGTTGGGTGGCTGGAGTCAGGGACAGGGCAGGGGCCACAGGCTCGGTGCTCAGGCCTCTACTGCCAGGCGAGGCTTGTGACCCTCCCTAAGATGCCCCAAGATACTGAGCATGATGGTGCACACCTGTCATCCCAGCACTGGGTGGCTGAGGCATGAGGATTGTGAGTTTGGGCCCAACCCGGACAATTTAGAACCCAAAATACAAAATTTTTGAAAGGCTATAGTAACATTGCCTAGTGCCAAGTCCCCGGGTCGCATCCTTAGTACTGGAAAATACAAATAATAAATTGGATGCTCTAGACCTCACCCTGGTGTCCGGCGTAAGCGCCCCGGTGGAGAGGTGGGTCGTGAAGGCCTGCTGGGTGGTGGGGCAGGACCGCCACCAGTGTCTGGAGGAGTGGACTGGCCGCAGGCCCTGAGGCTGGCGGGAAGTAGGGCTGACTGGAGCCGAGGACCTGCCTGGCTGCCCACAGGACCCTGGACTGCTAGGGATTGGCAGGCATGGGGACGGGGCGCAGCCAGCTGCAGGGGACACGGCACAGGAGGTGGATTCCAGGCTGGCAGCCCTTTCCCTCTTGGTGGCTG
The DNA here is from genome assembly GCA_004027595.1 of Dinomys branickii. Lineage (NCBI taxonomy): Eukaryota > Metazoa > Chordata > Mammalia > Rodentia > Dinomyidae > Dinomys > Dinomys branickii. The sequence goes on from PVLD010000208.1 coordinate 296,542, forward strand.
GTGCAGGTGGTGCCTGCTGGCCTCTTCTCACCTTGTCCCCTTCCCCTTCCAGATGCTGCTGTGAGGTAGGCAGGTTCCTGGGGGCCACGGGGAAGGACGAGATGGAGGCCCCAGCTGCTGCCCAGAACCCCCGATGTACCTGGATCCCTGCTGCGCACTCCACCACCGCTGGCCGAGACAGCTGTGTGGAAGCCGGAGGGCCCCAGCTGCTGCCGCTGCTCTGGGCCTGGAGGACCCCAGACAGACTGATCCATGCCACGCCCTGCCCGGTGGGCCTGGTGGCCTTGTACTGAGGCCTGCGGGGCCTGTCGGGAAGCCCCTTCCTGTGGGGCTGTTGACAATAAAGGAAGCCATGGCTCTGCACCAAGGGCCAGCCCCACCTGGACTCCACACAGGGCCACCTGGCTGGGTGGGTGAGAGGTGGGCTGGAGTGTCATTACTGAGACCAAGCTGGGCCACAGTCACTGTCTCAGCTGTCCACACAGGCAGGTGGAGACTCTCACTTGGGAGACAGAGGTAGGGAGAACCTATCTGCAGTTGCCTAGGACAAGGCCTTGCCTTTTATTTCTGTTTCTAGAAAGAACTTCTGTCCATCCCTCAAAGCCCTAGTCCAGGGGTCCTTTTGCCCTGCCCGGGGCTGAGGAATGACCTGTGTCTTTGGCCGGGTGGGGTTTCCAGAAGAGCCGGGACTGTGGTATGATGGAGGGAGGGAGTCATCAGCTTGAGTCCAGGACAGTGGCCCCTTTTGGTCCCCCCGTGAGTCCCTGGGCAGCACTGGCTCTGGCCCACCACCGCTGCGCTCTGTAGTTTGACCTCAGTGCTGCAGAGGGGCTGCCCCTCTGCGAGAGGTCTCTGCTGCTTTGCGGGGCCGCCTCTGCTGTGTAATGCAGAGGCTTGGCCATCTGGTGGCAGTCTTGCATCGCCTTAGTGGGCGACTCCCTCAAAGCCAAACTGTAACCCGGGACTCAGGTCAGCGGGTCCTGCGGAGAGGCTGGGGTGGGAGACCTGGCCCCGTTGGCTCTTGTCCATCTGCCCCCTCCCCATTCGCCCACAAAGGGCCTGTGGGGACCTGCTCTTAACAGGCGCAAAGACACTGTCCCTGGCCCCCAACCTGCCATCCGCTCCCCCTTCCCACAGCCCTGAGCCATCGTCTCAACTTCAAACGGCAGAGCAATTACTCTAATGAGGTCAGGAGAGACCTGTGCCACCAACCAGAGCCGGGAGGGTGGGTCCTGCGCCCACCCCCACCCCCACGCCTGTCATAGCCACTGCAAGAATGGCCTTCGTGTGCGTGTGCTATGCACACACGTGTACATAACTGAGTGTGGGCTGGCACCACAGGTCCCCCAGTGCTGCCTGTGCCTGCAGCACTTCAGTACAGAACACAGCTGTATCGATACACGATGGTAGCACACATGGCCACACATGGTGTGGCCTTCAAGGATCCTGGCCTGCTACTCTCCCCCCAGTGCTCCCCAAGGTGCCCCCCACCTCCAGTTACGATCTCAGGTCTGGGTTTGGCTCCTGTTCATCATGTCCATCCCAGCCTCAGTGTCCCGTGTGGACATGGGGACGGTGACAGGGACAAGGTGGCCTCAGGCCAGATTTGGGGCCGCAGGGCCAAAGGAATCTCATTTTCCTATCAGTGAGGTTGGGGGTCTCTGGCAAACTGAGCCCCCTGTGTCGCAGTCCCGTAGGGGTCTGTGGAGCAAGACCAGAGGTCACAGTCCCGTGCCCTGGTGGGTGGCCTGGGGTGCTCAGGTGCTGCCCCTGACAAATGTGGCCTCCCAGGAGCACAGTCGCCATGGCTCTGAGAACCACCTTAAAACAGCCTGCAGTGCTTCCCCAACCCAACCAGAGCAGAGCTCTGGGCATCGGGACAGCACTGAGTGGCATCTGCTCCACCTCCAGAGGTGGTGGCCAGCCGGGGATATAGCTGAGTGGCACAAGCACCTGCCTGGCAAGTGCAAGGTCCTGAGTTTGACTCCCGGTACCCCCAAAAAAAGCAGAAGCAGTGTCCACTGGTGGTTGCTGTCTGAAGGTGATCTGCGCCTGGCCTGGACCTGGGCCGGGGGGAGGCAGGGGCAACGGAGCAGTAGGGACATGGTGCGGGGGGCCATGCTGGTCTTGACACAGGTGTCTTAAGGGTCCATGTCACTGAGGTTGGGCCCATGCTGCCAGGGTCAGTGGGACAAGGGCATCACCCTCTTGGTGGAGAAATGGTCACCTTTCCCTTTCTAAATCGGGCGCAATGCACCCCAGCTCCTCTGTGCACACCCCACTGTCCCTGTTACACAGGTGGGGACAGCCCCTGGCTGCCTGACTCTGCAGCCGCACCATTCCCAAAAGCGCCCCCACCGAGGCAGGCAGTAGATTTGGTCCAATTCTGTAATGAGAAATTTCTCCCTGCATATTTTTAGCCTCCTGGTTTTTTGTTTTTTGTTTTGCGGTACTGCGGATCGAACTCCGGACCCTGCGCAAGCGCTTATTCCATTGAGCTATATCCCCAGCCCTAGCCTCCTGTTTAGTGCTGTGGCCTTTGAAGACAGAGGGGCTGCTCAAGCTGCTCCTGGCCCTGCGGTCTGGCCCTGGGGCTGGGTGGTGGGTGGGGGTGAGTGAGGGCTGCAGGCAGGGAGGATCCTCCTGAGTGTGGGCCTGCTGCCGGCCCAAGGGTGCAGAGTGGATGGGGCAGCTCCATCAAAGCCCCAGACTCAGATCTTGGTCCTATGACCCTGCACGACCCTTGTCCCCACAGTGAGCCTGACCTCTGACCCTTGACTCCAGGGAAGCCTCCCCAGGTGACCCTTCACCCCATTTAATCCCTAGGCTGGAGCAGCACCTGCCAGGGAAGGGACAGACCCTGGGGTCCCTGGAGCCGCCAGCCCTTCCCTCCCGTCACTGCCTGGGCAGTCCTCCATGGAGGTTGGTGGGCGCAGGGCGGTGGAATGGGGGACGTGCCACCTTTGTTCCTGTCCCTGCTCGGGCTCTGACCTTGAGAGAGACAAGAACAGAGGGAGCGCCGGGAGCAGAGCTTCCGCCCGAATCCGCGCGGCGGCGGCGGCGGCGGTGCTGGCAGCTTGCGCCTTGCTGGCCCCTGCATGCAAATGAGCCACCCGCGGCCTCGGGCGAGGGGTCCCCTTATCCCGCACCGTCACGCCAGCCAGCCCCGCCCTGGGCCCCACAGTCCCAGGATGCCGCCTGTGCCTTCAGGTCACCTCTGCCCCAGGTTAGGTTCTGCTCCAGGTCAGCCACTTCTGGGAGCCAGGCCGGTGCCCCACCAGCCTCCACCCCCGATCAAGTGTCCTACAGTCCTGGGCCTACTCTGCCTTGTGGGGGCCCTTGCCAATGACCTTAGGCCAGCCTCAGTCCCCCTGCGGGCAGCTCCCACCTAACTCTAGGAGCACCCCAGGCCAACACTGGGCCTGCAGACTGGGTGTTTGACTGGGTTGTGGTGGTGCATGCCTGTAATTCCAGCACTCAGGAGGCTGAGGCAGGAGAACTGCAGTCAGTTCAAGGCCAACCTGCACTACACAGTGAAACCATGTCTCAAAAAAATAAGGGGGCGTCTGCAGTTAGGTGAACTCAGGAACATTGCCTGCAGCCCAGAACAGACAGGCTGAAGCGCTGCAGCAGACAGGACAGAGCCCTCCGCCCTGACAGGCAGTCTTGGGGGAGGGGGCAGACCACACAACACAAGCTAGTTTTCAGCTGGAAGCAAAGAGGGAGGACTCCAGACTTAAGACCAGGGCCTGGTGCTGTGGCCTGCAGGGTGGTGGGAGGAGGGAGCTCTGGGGACAGGGCCTGTTCACATGTCCCCTTCCCGTAACCTATCCTTCCAGAGTTCCAAAGCCCCTGGCTCCCAGATGTACCCCCCCACCCCAGTCTGGCAGATGACAGGTCCATGCTGGACACCCCCTTCCAGCCAGCCCTTGATGACACTAGCTGGGATCTGTGTGGTGAGGGAGCCGGTGGCTGGAAAAAGGGCAGAAACAGAAGACAGCCAGGATCCGGGGACAGCTCCCTGCACAGGTCAGACCCTGGGGCTTTGCCTGAGTCGCCCCTGGGTGGGAGCAGTGTTCTATCCGCTCCCGCCTGTGGGATTCCTGTGTTAGCGCGGATTTGTCGCCCGGCTTTTTGCTTGGGCCTGAGTTTCTCAGACTCGCTGTGCACAGTCCAGAGGGGGCCGGTTGCAGAGGGGAGGCGCCGGTTTTGGAGGCTGTGGGCTCGGGCCTGCTGGACTCTAGAGCTCTGCGCAAGGGTGAGCCGTCTGCTGCCTGCTGCCTGGGCTGATTCAGGACTTCTGTGTCCCCGGGGTGTGTGGACGGGTTGGCGGGAGGGTGAGTGGCGCCCCTCCTGATGGGCATAGGGCGGGGCACAGGGGGCCGAGCCCCTCCCAGCGACACAGCGAGGGTGGACCCCACAATCCCTTCTGTCCCCTGGACCTCGCAAAGCAGGGTCGCCAGGGCGGGGCCCTGGAGACCCCTCAGGGCGCCGCGGGCCGCTGTGCCTGGACCTGGCCGGGGCGGGGTGCGGCGGAGGCTGCAGCCCCCCTCCCCGCCCCGCGCCCACCCCACGCGTCGGTCGGGTCGGGGCGCGGCGGGAGGGGGCGCCCGCGGCCCGGCCTGAGCTCGGGCGGGACAAAGGGCCGGAGGCTGAGGCGGAGAGTCTGCGCGCGCGGCCAGTCCCGCGCCCGGGGCCGCCGGGGCACCGCGCGCCCGCTCCGCCGCCTCCGCCCGCCCGCTGCCTGGTTTCTCGACGCCTGAGGTCGCCGGCGCGCGGAGGCGGGGCGCGGGGATCTCCAAGCGCGCGGCGCGCTCCGCCCGCTCGGCGGCGGCGGAGGAGGCGGAGACGCGGGGCAGGCGGCGGCCGGAGAGCGCGGCGGGCGGACCGGGGCCATGGCGCCCGCTCAGCGCCCCTGGCTCCCGCTCCTGCTGCTCCTGCTGCCGCTGCCGCCGCCGCCGCCGCCCGGCGCGCGCGCCGAGGACGCCGCCCGCGCCAACTCGGACCGCTACGCCGTCTATTGGAACCGCAGCAACCCCAGGTGAGCGCGCGGCGCCGGGACCTGTCCCCGCTGGGGGCCTCCGCCAGTCCCAGCACCGTGCCCCGCCGTTGGGGTGGACGCACGGCACCCGAGGACCCCCTTCCCAGGAACGACCGGCCCCCCGGAGTTCGTGTGCGGTATTCCTAGGACGCCCCACTCCCATGCAGAGGCGCGCCCGCGTTCCCCAGAGCGCCCACGTCTCCCAGAGTTTGGGGATCCCCACTGACACCCTCAGAAGCTGGGCCCGCTTTGAGTTTTCTCTTTGGACTTGAGGGCTCCCTGATCCGCCAGCCTCTCAGGGGATCCCCCGGGGCTGAGGAGTTGGTGGGGATCCCTGGGGACCTTGGTACTGAGCGGTCCCCTAGGTGGAGGACGGTGGCTCTCTGGAGAGGGGTCTCCCGGCGCGTCCTGCAGGAAGGTACCCAGATGAACTTGAGGAAGTTGGACCGGTCCCTCCCACCCCCACGTTCACTTCAAGGGGTCCTGGTCCCAGCTTTGTGGGGATGGAGGGGGCCGCCAGAGGGGCTGCGGTCTGCCCGGCGGTGTAATCGGGTAATGTTCTCTTCCCTCCTCTTGGCACTGACGGGGAAACTGAGGTGCACGGGGTCCGGGGGCTCAAGGTCACAAGGAGAGGAGCAGAGCTGGGCTGGGACCCGGGTGGCCCGGTGCCCAGCCTGCCACGCCCGGCCGTGGGCCCTGCCGTCTGCTGCACAGAACCCCATTTCCGACCGGGTGTGTGCAGACACTAAGTACGATTTTGGGGCCAGTAGAAGCCCCTGGTATCCAAGCAAGAAAAGTTTGCTGGCCACTGACCACCTCCCAGAGTCCTCAGAACCCTCCAGGCTAGTGGAGTCTAGGAAGCTGGGGTGGACTGGGGATCCCATGAGAGACAGAGTTTACGGCTCCTGGGGCCTGGGATGGTCAGCATAGAACTCGGGGTCTCCTGATCTGCATACCGGGGGCCTTGCTGGCCAGCCCTCTGCCACTGGTCACTTTTCCTGCGCCTTCCTGAGTGGCATCCCCTCTGGTCCCCTGCTGTCCTGATCCCCTGGCAGAAAGTTGCATAAAAGGCTGCCTTTGAGGCAGGCTCTGGACAAGAACAGCCAGTGTCCCTCCAAGAGGGGCGGGGAGCATGCCCGAGGTGCCCCCCACAGGAGCAGGCTGTGGGGTCGGGCCCCCAGGGCGGAGGGCAGGCACCGGGGCCTCAGAGAGATAGCCAGGCCACCACAGAGCTGGTCCTGCACTGCCCGTGGTGTTGGTCACATGTGGGTTTGATTAAGGCACTTCCCTGTCCCTGGCTGCTGGAGGAACCCAGTGCGCAGCGCTTCCTTGGACCAAGTTTTTGGTTTCAGCTCCGGAATTGCCGTCCCCCAGCGTGGCCGGTCCTTTGTTCTGGCAGACAGGCAGACACTCCAGGAACCAGGAACAGGGAAGGAAGGGGGTGCTCACAGCTGTCCCGCTATCCCCACCTGCTGCAGGGCCATGGGCTGCTGGCTGCACCTCTGGGGAGGGGGATGAGCCCCCCCAGTGCCTGGCTTTGGCTGACCACTTGGTCACCTCCTGTTGCTGTGTATTTCACCATCCACTCGGTCTGCTGCCCAGGAGGACAGCCAGGTGGTCCCCGAGCAGACCCCATGGCATGGGACCTTCCTCCTCTGCTCCCCCTTCTTCCTCGGGCACCTGGGTTGCAGGTGACCATGTCTGTCACTCTGCATTGGAGCCCAGGACCCCAATGGCCAGGTAGCTCAGGAAGCCCAGATCTGTCCAGTTTGGGGCTTTGTCACTGACACTGAGGTGTTCTGCAGAACAAGGGGAGGTCTTGGCAGCCAGGGGACCCCTCTGGAGATTTGACGTCCATGGATGGCTGTGCTCGAATCTGTGCTCAGGTGACCTGGGATGTAGGGCATGCCGAGAGGGGTGGCCTTGGCTTTGCCATCAGAGGGCACCCACGGCAAGTAGGGACGTTGGATATTGACCCAGGGAGAGTCAGGGTAGCGCCCAGGCCTAGGGATGACCCTGAGTTGGACAGCAGTGTACAGAAGGACAGCGAGCAGGGCTGGCTGAGTGGGATGGGCACACTGTAGGGGCACAGATGACCACAGAGGAGCCGTAGGGACTGACGATCAGATGTGAAACCCACGGGTGGGCCGCACTGCGGCAGGGCCGGCCACCCTCCCACCGGCGCCATCCCCAGCCCCTCCAGGATAGGCCCTCCTGAGCCCACCGCTGGGTGTCTCTGGGCTGGGCCCCCGCATGGCTAGCCAAGGCTGGTTTGGCCCTGGACAGCTGTCCCTGCTGGCCTGCCCGCCACATTTCCTGTGGGTATGCGTGGTGGCCCCATGTCCAGTGGGGGCAGGCGTTACTTTGGGGCCTGGCCATGGGTATAGCTGCATAGGCTTGTGCAGTGTATGTGTGTGTCTGTGTCATGCACACATGTGCCTGTGTGTGGCAGGGCGCCGGCATCCACGCTCATGTCTCTGCTATTGGCATGTGCATGTTTGAGAGCAGAGGGCACATACGTGTGCTGCGTGTTTGGTTGTCACGCCTGCATGCGTCTGCACAGAAGGCTGCCGTGGTAGGGTGCACGCCTGCATGTGAGATGCACGCACATGTGTGTGTGTGTGTGTGTGTGTGTGTGTGTCTGTGGGTGGAGCACATGTATGTGCATGTGAGGGGGCTGTACCCGCACTGGGAGCAGCTGTGCTACACAGGACCTCCAGCCCCGGCCGGGTCCACAGGGGTGGCCTTGCTGTCTGCGCCTGTTTTTTGGGGACAGGGACAGGCCCAGGTGTAGGTGGGCCAGAGTCGGCATCACACAGATGCCTGCTGTCCCTGAGCCCGTGCCCGATGAGCGCAGCTCTGCCTGGGGCCTGGGCGAGGGGCTTCAGGGTTGCACTGTCTCCAGGGCCCCAGTCCGGGGCACCCTGGTCCCCTGTAGCCATGAGTGCCCCTCCCAGCAGCCAGGTCAGAAAACAGCACCCTAGGTGGTCCCCGGTCCCCGGGAGGAGGCTTCTGTGCCAGAGGTGACCAGTGTCCCCATTGTGGTGGCCCTACTGGGCTTGCTGGGGCCCTGGGGAGCCAGCTTAGAAGGGGGTGATGCCCGTTTCCTGCAGGAGGGATTTTTGTTGTGTGAGAAGAGCTCTCCCCCCAGCTTTGGGGTCGTGGGGAGCCAGGTGGGGACTCAGGGACGGGGTGCGGGGTCAAACAGGGCTTTGACTCTGGGTCCAGTGGGCAGCATGGTTGCCCGGAGCGCCTATGCCTCCTCCAAGAAGCAGGGCACACATCCTCACCCCCAGCCTGATGTGGATGGACAGGCCGGAGGTGGGTCCAAGGAGCACAGAGAACCCGGGGCGGGGGGGAACCAAGGGAGAGCCCATGGGCCAGGGCAGCAGCCTCTGGCCACGACCGTGCCCAGCCCTAGCTAAGCCCCCGACCCCCAAGGCCAGTGCACTCCAGCTCGACATCCCTGCCAGCGTGTGGAGTCTTTGTATCCTGCGTCTGTCTCCTTCTTTGGGCTTCCTGGGGTGCATCAGATGGCCACATTCTGCATGTCCCCAGCCCTCGCCTCTCTGTGCTATGGACCCTGGTGGTGTCATAAAGAACTGAGGTGCAGTGCTGGGGTCCCTTAGCCCCGAGGTGACTGCAGACATAGTGGACATGACCTCCAGCCTGTCCCTGCAGCTGGGAGCTGGGCAGAGGGCACTGACGTCTGACCTGTGCCCTAGTGGCTGTCCCCGCAAGGGGCTGAAGGGGACTCTCTCAGGCCACTCAGGGTCACAGCATAACCAGAAGGCCTTTATAGACAGCGGGCAGCCTTGGAGCTTGGGACACAGCATCTTGCAGGTGACAGCTCCTCCGTCCCTCTGCATGTGAGCCACTGACAGGCATGGTGTCCTGCCCCTGGGGCCAGGATTCCTGTGTGTGTCCCCTCTTTCCTCCTCAGAAACCCTCACTTAGCCTGGTTGCTGTTGGAGGATGTTTTCTTCTCTGGGTGATACATATAGAGAATGGTCAATTCTGTCTCCTACCTGAGCTGGCCAAGCCAGGGGGAAGGGACAGAGCCACCTCCTGGCTCCAGCCCCACCGCAGGGCTGCTGTTCCAGACACGCAGCTCAAAAGCCGGGCATGGACCAGCAGGGGTTCTTGTCTTAACCTCAACCAGACGTTTGAACTCTGCGGCCAAGCCAGCTCCGCCAGCCGGGACACATCCCCCACCTTCGCGGTCCTGCACAACCACCAAGCCTTGGTCTCCCTGGGTGACCGGGGATCTCGGCTTTGAGGAGCGATCCCCGGCCCGCCCAGACCCTAATCCACCTGCTTGAGAACCTGCTGACCCTCTTTTATGGATAAAGCAGCCTTGAGACAGGGTGACCGGTCCAGGGCCACCTTCAGGGCTTTCTTGATGTTTGCAAGAAGCCACCGTGTCTGGCTGGCCACAGGGTGTCAGGAACAGGGTGTGTCAGTGGGGTACAGGGTAGGTGGGGGACAAGCTCCAGCACACACTCGACGCTGCTCGGCCACCAACACCTTGTGGGGACAGCTGCAGCTTCCACCCAGCCTCTCCTTTCTGTTTGGGCCCCTTCCTTCTCCTTTCCTCCTTCCCTCCCTCCCGTCCTTCCTTCCTCCCTTCCCTTCCCCTCCCTTCCCTGCTCCTCCTTCTCTCTTTTCCTGGTGCTGAGGATGAAGCGCAGAGCACTGTGCTCGCCCCTCAACCACACCCCCAGCTTCTCTGATTTTTTTCTTTTGCTTCCACATGAGAGCCCCTGCCTCAGTTTACCTCTCTGTACCCACAAGGCCCGAAGCATGTTTTCTCAGAGTCACTTTGCAGCACCTGGAGGCTCTCATTTCATCAGAGGGTCCAGCCAGGCCTGAGACACAGGAATCCCTGCTTCAGCCCCTCAAGGACTGGGGCTGGGGCCGGCCTGTGCTGGGCCCCAGGATACCAGCCAGCCCTGGAGCATCTCCACTTGTCAGAGAAACAGAAATTGACAGTCTGGGGTGGTGCCACAAGCCTATAGTCCCAGTGCTCTGAGAGACTGAGGCAGGAAGGTCAAAGATCAAGTCCAGCCTGGGCGATTTAGTGACTTAGTGAGATCCTGTCTTAACAAAATAAAAAAAAGGGCTGAAGATGCAGCTGAGTGTAAAGGCCCTGTGTTTTGTGTGTATGAAAAGGAAGGAAGGGAGGGAGGAAGGAAAGAAGGAAACAGAAAGAAAGAAGGAAAGAAAGAGAGAAAGAAAAAGAAAGAAAAAGGAAGGAAGGAAAGAAAAGGAAGGAAGGAAGGAAGGGAGGGAGGGAGGAAGAGACCGCAGAGGAGACAACGGCAACCCCCCCACACACACACACACACTGCAGGAGCTGGGCTGCGGGCTGCACGGTGCCTCAGTTTACAGTCTGGGGAGGCAGCCCAACTTACCCCACCACAGTTTTGGGAGAGACTTGTAATTAGGTGCTTCGCTATTAGCATCGATGACTTAACAGGCACCGATCGGAGTTAATTAGCTGCGGCCCGGTGCCGGGAGGAGGCGGTGGACCAGGTTGAGGCAGCTTGGGAAAGGCAGAGAGGGCTCCATGGGGGCTGGGACGGCTTCCCTGAGGGTCACTGGCACCTGGCCGGCCAGTGGGCAGGATGGACCAGCAGGGGGGATGCACGGCAGGGGCAGACGTTGAGGAGCCCCCACCCCATCAGGGGAGGGAATCTCCAGGTCATCCAGCCCTTAGTAGGAACCAGTCCCATCTGCCTTTCCTGCGGGGACCTGGCCCACAGGGGCGTCAGCACTAATGGAGGAGACATGGGCTTTATTTTTTTTTATTTTTTTATTTTTTTCCGGGACCGGGGATCGAACTCAGGGCCCTAGTGCTCAGCGGCAAGCACTTAGCCCACTGAGCTGTACCTCCAACCCGAGACATGGGCTTTAACCTGGGCTCACCAGGCTGGGTTTTGGAGCAGTAGCCCCCTCCCTCCCTACCCCCATGCAGGCGCCAGGCCTGGCTGCTCCGCCGTGACTTGGATCTCAGAATGCCAATGCAGCATGGCTGTTCCTATCTACAGCCGGAAAGGCAACAAAAACGGCCCACAGAGGCAGCCTGCGCTAGGTTGGTGGGGACCTTCCTACCAACGCCCTTATTCCCCTGATTCCTGGGGAGCTACCCTGTGCTACCCACAATTCCAGCATCTCAGAATCCTTGATCTTTGTAACTCACTTCTTCAATCAACAAACAAACTCACTTTGAGTGCCCTTATCTGCAAGACTGGTGGCCACAGATGACAGGGAGGGAAGACAGGAGCCTTGTGAGGGTGAAAAAATGAAAACAGCAAGAGGCAACAGAAGCGTTCTGCAGTAGAGACCGGCACAAGCAAAGGCCCTGCGGTGGGTGGGGCAGGGGCAGCCCAGGGGGAGCCTGCTTCAGATTCTTCGAGTTGAGGGGAAACAAAGATTCCAGCCAGTGCGCCCTGTGGCCTGATCCTCAGAAAAGCAAGCTGTGGGCCTTGGAAGCCAAAAGCCTGGTGGGCCCTCGCTGCAGTCCAGGAAAAGCCTGGTATCCAGCTTCTGGCCAGCCAGCCAGTTTCCACCGGTTACAGAACATGGTGGTATCCAACACAGGCATCTTGGACAACAAAGAGAGATGGGAGCAGGGGTGTTGTGTGCTCACCCTTCGGAGCCCATCTCAAGAAGGGTCCTATAGCCAGGCATTGTGGCACACACTTGTCACCCCAGCTACTGGGGAGGCTGAGGCAGGAAGATCCTAAGTTTGAGCTCAGCCTAGGCACTTAGCAAAAGGGCTGAGCACAGAGCTCTCTTCAAGGCCCTGGGCTCCGTCCCCAGTACAGCAAAGAAAGAAAGGACGAATCAAGAAGGCTACTGTCAAGGGCCAGATTCCCTTTCAGGGTGTGAATCATCAAAGCAACAAGGGGAAGCTGAGGGCTGGAGGGGAGGGGCAGGCCAGGCTGGCCCCCGCCCACCAACCTTTGGTTCACGTGGTGGCCTCCTCATAGGTCCTGGCTGGGTCCCCAGGTCCCGAGGCAGGCACTGGGCACTGCTGCCACTGATCTTTGAACTGTGAGGTTTGAGGTGGGATCTGGAGGAGTAAAGGTAACTTTAAATTAGGAACCCATAGCGGCGGGCATGTGGACCATGCTCAAGGGCTGGAGGACGCCAGGTCAGTGGGACCCAGGCCCCAGCCTGTCCTCCTGCGATCCCTGGCTATGCTGGTGGCATTGCCCCTCTCTGCAGCCCTCGATGTATACACCTGAGGGCCCACTGCAGATAGGGAAAACTGAGGCTCTGAGAAGCTGACCTTGATTTTGTTTTTTTGTCATTTTGAGACAAGGTCTCATTATGCAGTTCAGGCTGGCCTTGAGCTCACTTTGTAGCCCAGGCTGGTTTCGAACTCACAACAATCCTCCTGCCTCAGCCTCCCAAGTGCCAGGATTACAGTCATGAGCTACCATGAGGGCTGAAGCTGACCTTGAGACCCACCTGGGTGGGAATTGTCACCTGAGCCCTAGAGTTGCACAGCCCCTGAGACCCTAGGCCACCCCCTACCTTGGAGACACATCCTGCACCACTGGCCTCTGACCATAGGCTGGGGTGAGCTCCCTGTCCTCAGGTGGATGCAAGAGCTCAGGTGCAGGGTGTCCATCACTCTGCCTCCCTGTCTTGAATTCTCTGCAACTGGACATCAGGTCTGCAGGGGCTGCAAATCTTGGCACTGAGTCCCCAGTAACTGATGGGGAAACTGAGGCATGAGTAACCAGGACTCCTGTCTGCCTTATGCTACTCTCCTTTGGGAACCCCAGAACTCTCAGCCCAGCCTGGAATAGAGTCTAGCCTCAGTTTCCCCAGCTGTGCAGGAGGAGGAACTGCGGGCAGCCCTCCCTGCATGTGGCTTTTATGTGCTAATGAGCCCCTCACCGGGGGGGCCCCCCTCGTGCCCCCCCTCAGCCGCTGCGTTTTCATGACAGGGACCCGGGGGACGGAGGCAGGGAGATCTGAGCAGCTTCTGCGCCGTAGCCGCGGGCGGTGGTGGAACGGGAGCCGCAGACCCAACCCTCAGCTGACCTCTATCCTCCCCGGAGGAAGGGGCACAGGCTGCGGGGCGGCTGGGGCAACCTCCAGGGCAAAGGGTGGGCTGTGGGCCAAGGTACCAGCAACCCGGAGCCAGGTGAGTGGCTGGGGGGTGGGAAGGAGCTGCCAGTTCCATGGACTCAGGAAGGTTGGCTGGGTCTTGGGACTCAAGAGAGGCTCAGAGGGGCAAGAGATATGCTAGGGTCACACAGCACCACAGGCGAGGGCTGGGTTGACTCCTGTGAGGTAACACCGGGGGTGGGGAGGGGCCTCTGAGCCCCGAAGGGAAACTGAGGCTGGGCAGGGGCATGGTGCCAGGCAGGGTGGCTGTGGAGGCCCGGAGTCAGGGCCCTGGCCAGGGGCACAGTGGGTCTCAGTGTCTGCTGCAGCTGCCCCGGCCTCTGTAGTGTTGGGTGTGTGGTTGGTCCTGCACTCTCAGAGACACTGAGGCCCAGCTGGCAGACGGAGGCACTGAAGCCAGGGTCCAATGGGGGGGGACACTGACCAGAGGACTGTGAGCCGGGTGTCACATGTGTGGCCTCACCCAGTGCACTGTCAAGCCCACAAGTGTCCCCTTGTCCCCTAGCCATCCTGTCTCCCAGTCCCCTGTCCCCTCCCTGGGCTGACCAGCCCTGTGCTGACCTGTCCCTCACCCCTCTGCCAGTTTTCCCCCTGCCACTGTCCCTGTGCCAGCCTGTCCCCCATTTCCCAGCTAACCCATCCCATTTGTCTTCTGTCCCCGCACTGGCCCGTCCCCCGTCCCCGTCCCCTGCCGACCACTGACCGCTCCCCCGGCAGGTTCCACATGGGTGCACCAGGTGACAGCAGTGGCTACACAGTGGAAGTGAGCATCAACGACTACCTGGACATCTACTGCCCACACTACGGGGCGCCACTGCCGCCCGCCGAGCGCATGGAGCACTATGTCCTCTACATGGTCAACGGTGAGGGCCATGCGTCCTGTGACCACCGGCAGCGCGGCTTCAAACGCTGGGAGTGCAACCGACCAGCCGCGCCAGGGGGACCGCTCAAGTTCTCGGAGAAGTTCCAGCTCTTCACACCCTTCTCGCTGGGCTTCGAGTTCCGCCCAGGCCACGAGTACTACTACATCTGTGAGTAGCTGCGGGCGCTCGGGCTTCCCCCACCCTGCCCCACAAGCCCAGGCCCTCCTGTCCCCTTCTACAGTCGGGAAACAGGATCAGAGCAGGGTGGAGGCTACATACCCCTGCTGATCCCGGCCTCGTCCTTTACGGGGACACTGGGGCTCCTCACTATGCTGGTTGGGCCGGAGATAAGCTTAGTGGCACAGCGCCTGCATGGCAAGTGTGAGGTCGTGAATTTGATTCCCAGTAAAACAAAACAAAACAAGACTCCATTTCTTCTTTTATGGGCCAGGGATGTAGCTCAGTGGCACAGCACCTGCCTGGCAAGTGCAAGGTCATGAGTTTGATTTCCAGTACCAAAAAAACTCTGTGCTGACTACACACTGTGCTGGCTGGAGAAGGCCACGGTCCCTAGCTGACACTGGGGCAACTTCTTCATAAAGTGCCACTAGCAGGACACAGAGAGGCATGCCTGTCGCTCCAGTTCCTGGGAAGCCTGAGGCAGGAGGATCACAAGTTTGAGCCCAGCCTGGGTAACTTAGAAACTTACCATGAGACCCTGTCTCAAAATAAAAAATAAAAAGGGGCCAGGTGTGGTGAGGCACACCTGTAATCCCAGCACTTGGGAGACTGAGACAGGAGGATGGAGGCAGGAGTTCAAGGCCAGCCTAGGCTACAAAGTGAGCTCAAGGCCAGCCTGAACTGCACAGGGAGACCCTGTCTCAAAAAGACAAAAATAAAATAAAATAAAAGTTCTGTGATGTAGCAGATGAGGAGTGCTTGCCTTGCACCACACAAAACAGAGACAGATGGATGGACGGACAGACAAGCCTTGGACAGGTGACACCCACAGCAGCCCTCCTAGGTCAGAGTTCCCAGCTTCCCTCTGCTGTGGAGCCAACTGTCTTCAGGACCCATGGCGGGAACACAGGTCCTGGCGTCGCCTGCCTGAGATGGGGATGGCAGGCTCTGTCCCTCCACTGGGTCCGTGAAAGGTCTCTGTGGGGTGGCCATCACCCTCCCGCGCCATCTCGGGCAATGAGGAGCAGTGTGGGGGTCTGTGCCCCCACACTGTGCGGGAGGCTGGGTACCTGCCCACCCCGGCTCCTGGGAAGTCAAATTAAACTTTACAAGGCCTCGTTCCCTCTTCTCTCCACTGTGTTTGAATTTTTCCCCCTTTTAATTCAGAGAAGTGGGTGGGGGGAAGGGAAGGTGTTTAAATTAAGTCCCATAATATGAGAAAAATTACATTTTTCTTTCCAAGACAGGGAGTTTCATAAAGATAATTATTGCAATTATTCGTCCTATCTCTGTGACGAATGTGATTTTTAGTACGTGCTTCTTATCTTCATCTTCTGGCATGAGGGGCTTCTCAGGGGTGGCTAGAGGTGGCCACCTCTACCCTAGGGAGAGAGGTACCACCTCGGTACCTGTCACTCCTGACTGAGGCTAGGGGTTGAACCCAGGGCCTTCGCACTGAGCTGCATCCACAGCCCTTTTTGTTGACAGACAAGGTCTTATCCTAAGGTGCCCAGGCTGGGCTGAAACTTGCAATCTTCCTGCCTCAGCCTCCCAGAGTGCTGAGATGACAGGTGTGCGCCACCACGCCTGGCTTATGTTCCTTATCTTTGAGTCCCACTGTGGTATGGGGGCCAGCAGGATAGAGACGTAGGCTGCCTTGGCCTTGGGGTTCGGGCTAGGCAGAGGGAGGGGAACAGGAGCAGATAGAAGTAGGCAGGAAAATGAAAGCTTTCTGCCTGGGATTTCTGCCTGGGTTTCCACGTGGCTCAGAAATCCCAAGTCAGGGTTGGGGATATAGCTCAGTGGAATAAGCGCCTGCCTAGCAAGTGCAGGGTCCTGAGTTCGATCCCCAGTACCGCAAAAAAATAAAAAAGAAATCCCAAGTCAGCAGCGTGGGGACTAAGACCCCCCACCCCCACCCCATTCCTTCTTTTGCAGCTGCTACGCCTCCCAATGCCATGGACTGGCCCTGCCTGCGGCTGAAGGTGTACGTGCGGCCAACCAGTAAGTGCTGGGGGGTCAGGCAGGATCCAGAACCCCTGAGAGACCTGAGAAGCCAGGGTGACACAGTCCGAGTGTATATCAGGAGAGCCAGGGCCCTGCCCTAAGCCTCAGTTTCCCTGACAACCGTCCTGTCTTCTGTCCCCCCCCCCCCAGATGAGACCCTGTACGAGGCCCCAGAGCCGATCTTCACCAGCAACAACTCCTGCAGCAGCCTGGGCAGCTGCCGCCTCTTCCTGAGCACCGTCTCTGTGTTGTGGACCCTCCTGGGCTCCTAGTCCTGGCCCCACATAGACGCCTGACTCGCGACCCCGCCGTGGCCGCCTCCAAGACCAAATAGAGACGCTGCTGTCCCTGAGCTGCTGCCCCAGCCGGGAGGGCCGAGCCCTGGCCCGGAGAGGGGTATGGGGCAGCTCCATGGCCCGGCCCAGCCATCTCTTCTAGGGAGGCCCCGACCCCCTCTAGGTGATTTTGTGTGTTGGGTTTTGTTTTGTTCTGTTTTTTGTTTGCTTGTTTATTTGTTTTTTAGTGTATTTTTCATGATTGGATCAGAAAGACTTGAGTTTTTAATTTAATTTATTCCCTGCGGTCGCCAGCAACTTTGGAAAGGAATTAATTGATGTCTCCTGGCCCCCGAGGGAGGGGAATCCGGGGACACCAGGGCCAGTCACTTCTCTGCTCTGTGCCCCACCTTGCAGGTCCTGGCTGGAGCCCACTGCAGACCCTCAGGTACCCTGGGACAGGTGTGTGGTACAAACCCCTCCTTGTGGTCCAGGAGGCCAAATTCTCCTGCCTCAGCCCCCTTGGTCCTGGTGATTGCTTCAAGCCACTGTGGGGCTATAGCCCCACGTGGAGATTACAGCTCCCTACATCTCAGCCTGTGCAAACAGGCCCCCACCCAGCCCCTCTGCCCAGCTGAGAAGACATTATATTTCTGTAAATAGAGCCAGCAAGTATAATATACTGTGATTTATTTTTAATGTATTCCTGAGGATGGACTGGAAAAAAATTTTTTTTAGCCCTTTGTTAGGGTCTTTTATTTTGGCGGGGGGATGGGAGGGTTACTTTTTAGAATAGAAGCAACACTTGGCAATAAGCTCGTTTTGTCTGTTGGAACCCCCCTCCCTTCACTCTCTGACCTAATAATGTTTCTAAGAAAGAAAAAACATGGACAGAACAAAAAGGGAGGGGGGACTACTACCAAAACCACCAACCCCTCCCTGAAGACAACGTGATGAAGGAAACAATGCATTTATACAGATTTCATATTTCTACCCGCCTTTCCTGAATGTGTTTTATATATATTATAATATAAATATATATTGTGTACAGCCACCGGGGACGCCCACGCCTGCTGTGGTGAGGGGCGGCGGGGGCTTTTGTAGGGACAGTGGGGCGGGCCACGTGGCCATGCCTGGAGCTGGCACTGGGCCTCCCCCCATCTCAATCAACTTTGGATTCTGTATTTTTTTATAATAAAATACATAAACTTCAAAGGTATGTTGTCTGTATTTGGGGCTGTTGGCCCAAGTTAGGAGGGCACAGGAGGTGGTTATGGGGTCACCCAGGATGATGGCAAGGCCACCAGGGCCCAAAGTTACCTAACGCAGGGTGTGCAGACACATTAGGTCTGTCATCCCAGCTACCTGGGAGGCTGAGGCAGAATGAGCTCAACTTCGTGAGATCGCAGAATGAGAGATCTCAGAATGATTTCAAGTTGCCAGTCTGGGCAACTCAGCAAAATCCTTTCTCAAGATACAAAATAAAAAAGGCTGGGGATGGGGTTTAGTGTGCAGATGCCCTGGGTTCCATCCTTAGTACCACAAAAAAGGAACAGGAGCCCACAAGCATTACGGAGCCTGTGGACCTGTGTATCTCATTGGGGGCCAGGCATGGGAAAGCGCATTCCACAGGAGCCTGTGTCCTTTATATGCACCAGCCTCAGTTTCCACTCTGGGGCATGAGAAGTGCCGCTTGCCCTTGGGGGCACCTGAGGGGATGTGGGCTAGGGCTTGGCTGGCTGGGGGTGTGAGCTGGTCAAGGCCTCCCTGTTCCCTTGTCTGAGTTTAGGGAGAAGGAGGCTGTGCTTCTGAACCCCCGTGGAGGCACAAAGAGGCTGGGGAGGGGGTGGTTTGTCCCCCAGCCAGCAGGTGACCAGGCAGAGGGGCCAGGGTCCTGGCCGAGTCCCACCCGCTGTGCCTGCAGCATCCCGGCACAATTAGCCTAGAGGGAATGCTCTGAGCCCATTAATTCAGCCGCGCCCGGCCTGCGACAGGGGCTGCCTCCTAATGAGGACAGGAGCAACACAAAGGGCCCTGTGTGCGCCCCGCCCGCCCCCGCCTGCTGCGGATGGACGGACAGACCCTGGGGACTGATGCTGCACTGCTAAGCCCCACAGGGAGGCCTGGGGATCCCCCGCTCCACAGAGGACAATCCCGAGGCTCCCAGAGGCCCTGTGTTCCTGCCAGCCACAGAGCTGGAGCGGACCAAGGGCAACAGTTAGATGAGGGCCTGTGGCGGCTGACGGATGGCGTTAGACGCACAGCAGGTTTATTGAGATATAAGTCACACATCACCATCCATCCCGAGCGCCGGCCTCTGGATTTGTTGCCATCACCAATTTTGCAACCATCTCACTGTCCACCCACAGAATATTCCTTCACCCCAAAGGGAGCCTCGTAGCTGGGCGAGGTGGTACACACCTGTCATCCCAGCATTCTGGGAGGCTGAGGCAGGAGGATCACAAGTTTGAGCCCAGCCTGGGTGACTTAGCAACTTGGCAGGACACTGTGTGAAAATGAAAATTAAAAGGGCAGGGATGTAGTCTTGGGCTCGATCTGCAGTACTGACAAAAAAAGTTTTTTTTTTAAAGAAGCCTCATCCTGATGAGCAGTCACCCAGTTCTCCCTGGCCCCACACTCACAAGTCCACTTCCTGTCTCTGGAGTCGCCTATCGTAGGCGTTTCCTGTCCATGGAGCCTACACTGTATGTCCCGTGTTTGGTGTCTCTCACTGAGCTCGGTGTCCTCGACGCTCCTCCACGCTATGGTGTCACAGCCATGCTCCTTCTATGGCTGAGTGACACCTGGCGTGGAGGGGCTCTCACTGTTCACCTGTGGACACTGGGCCTTGTCTACCTTTGGGCTCTTGAGAATTGTATTATATCTTTATTGTGTCAGTTTAACATAAAAGGGGATTCCGAGTAGGACAACAGTCATGCTCCCAACTTAGGACCCTCATGAGTGCCGGTCCCCCTGGCCTTCCCCAGGAGCGCCATTCTGTTCTGAGGCAGGGCCGGTCCCACTATCCGGTCCTGTTCCCTGCCTGCCTGTCCCCAGCAGGACAGGGTCTGTCCTGGTCTCAGGGATAGTGGCTGCCCCACCAGGGCATCCCGGGGGACTGTCCATAGGACACAGGCCGTAGGGGATGCAGGCCATGTGCTGATCCTTTTGGCAACCTCTGGACACCAGCTGGGTGTCCACCACCAGAGCGTCCACCATCACGGCCACGTCTGGATCTCACCCAGTGACCCATGTCTCTGTCCTCATCTGCATTTGCAACAACCAGGCCCTGTGCTCCTACGGAACCTGGGTGGGCATTGGCCACAGCCATCGGTATGCGGGTCTTGTGTGGAGCCTTTTCCGGCCCGGAGGTTCCAGAGGGAAGTAATTTCTCTCCCGTGGCCCATTACTGCTGCTTCGATGCCCACGGTGGGCAGGGGGCGGGGGAGGCTGCAGGGGGCAGAGTAGTCCTGAGGTCCCCAGGACTCTGGTGACAGTGGACCTGGGGGTGGGGGCTGGACTTACCCCTTGGCTGCCAGGGGAGGGCTGCCTGAGCTGTGTTCCATCTTTTTCTCTTTCTTTTTTTATTTTTTAGTATTGAGGATTGAACCTAGGGCCTTCACACTGAGCTATACCTCCAGCCAATATGGCTCAGGTTGATTTTGAGTTTGGGATCCTCCTGCCTCAGCCTCCCAGAGGGCTTTGACCGTATCCATCTTCATCTGGGGGGGCATGCACCCCACAGCCCTGGAGTAAGGGCCTGACAGCCCCTCCTTTGGTGCCTGTGGACATGCCCCCAGACTCCTCCCTTTTAGGGGTGGGACTGGCCCAGGGCTAGAAGGAGAAGCTCCACCTCGACCACATTTCCCACAGGGTAAAGGTCAGTCTCCGGTGGTCAGCATGCCACTCACACTCTGTCTTCCCCAGGAGTTCCCAACTCCCTGGGGTGCCCTGCTCTGCACCTTTCTCCTGGTGTCAGCCTGGTGCTCAGACCCTAAGCTGCCTCCTGAGGCTTTTCCTCTCCTGACCCCTAACGTAAAGCTGCAGAGCTGAAACCCCTTTCCTTTTCAGTTCTGTCTTTCCCTTGCATATATTTATTGCCTCTGGCACGCCCACGCCATGGCCATGTACTTTCTTTTGTTTTATTTCTTGTCTCCTCTGCTACTCCACTGTCAACTCCCTGAAATCAGGGGTTTTGGTCTGGGTTGGTCTGTCTCAATCGCTACTGGTCTTTAGCACCAACTCCATGCCTGGTACACAGTAGGCGCTGGATAAATGCTTACTGACTGACTGACTGGTGCATGTGTGTGTGTGTGTGTGTGTGTGTGTGTGTAGAAGCTACATGATCAAAGAGGAGATCACATACAAACTGCGTCTCCTAGGAGCACATGGTGACACATGATGTCATCACAGCACTGGGAACTCACAGGCCCAGATGGAATGAAGCCATGGTGTTGGGTACCCTGGTCTGGGCTGCAGGTGGCCAAATGGTCACAGAAAGAAATATACTGTGAGCTGACAGCCCAGGAGCCCCCGAGGAACCATAAATCACCACAAGATGACAGAGTCAGAAAGTAAGCACAAGAGCGAGGCTGGTGTGGCCCGCAGGGAGAGGGGACCAGAGGCAGGGCAGACGGCCCTGCTTCCTCAGTCTGCCCCCAGCTTCTATCGGGTGTGGGCGGAGTGATGGAGGAGGAGGGGCCCCCCAGGGGCTGCACACTCCCACAGATCCGGAAATGGAGGTCCTGAGGCCAGCGATCGATGGATGGATCCTAACGGGCAGGAAGGGGGGCACTGAGGGGAGGAGCGGCCCTTCGCCTGTGCAGATAAGAAACTGAGGCTCTGCCAGGCCTACAGGTCACCGGGAGTACACCCAAGGTAAGGAGTGGGTTCTGAGCTGGTGGCCTCCATTCCAGGGTGGGTTGGCCTGGTCCCCTTCAGATAGACGTAGGAGACGCTGAGGCTCGGTCCTCTCCCCCACCACAGAAACCCTGGACACAGGAACACGCGGGATTCTGCTGAGTCCACACGTTCCCCAGTTCAAACCCTGGCTTGGGCTCCCTACTTCCCTTGAGACCTAGGCCCCGCCCTGCGAGCACCGCCCACACTGGACCGCACCAGGGAGCCTCGCCCCTCTTCCTGGTCTAATGTGAGGCCACGCCCACAAAGAAACACGCCCCACCTGACCCCACCCCATAGGAAAACCCACTCCTAAAATCCTGCCCCTATGGTCTCGGCCTACAGACCCGACCCCCTGAAACCCCGCCCCACGAGGCCACGCCCCTAGCTAGTGCCCATCCCTTCGAGGTCCTCTCCAGGGTCTCAGTTCCTCCCCCAGGCCCGCCCTTCCCCGTTCATTGGCTTTGGTGGTGCTGTTTGCTATGCCTGGTGCCCTCTTCCCTGTGCGCCTGTGATCAGAGTCTGTCATCTCACTGTTCAGACCCCAACTCCGTTCTCTGGGCCTCAGTTTCCCCTTACAAAATGTGGGTGTGCACTCCCATCTCTGAAGAGGCGGCGGGGGAAGCTTATTTCTGTCTCTTGAGGAGCCAGGCTCCCAGCCCCAGCTTGGCCTCTTCTCCCTACCGGACTTTGGAGTAGAGAAGGATTTGCCTTCTGGGCCTCAGTTTACTCATCTGGAACACAGAAGAGACCCATTTTACAGATGAGGAAGCCAGGGGCAGAGGCGGGGAGGCCAGCCCAGACCCTACGTGGGCACCCTGTCCCTGTCTCTGTGCCCAGTGGGTGGGAGAGGAGGCCGCATGGCTGATGGGCACTGTGGATGGGGAGCGGAAGGTCACGCTAGGGGCTGGGGCCGTGCCCCACAGAAATGAGGGAGACCAGTTGGCCCGGCCCTGGCGCCAGAGTTATGGCTGGCAATAATACGTTTCCTTCTGGCCTCGTGTTAATGACAGCAGGGCCGCCAGGTTCCCTTGTGAGCGCCAGGGTGAAATTAGCATCGTTCATCATGCAAGCAGCGAGCAGGCTGCAGCTCAGTGAGCCCTGTCTACAGCCAGAAGGGGAAACTGAGGAACAGAGGCAGACAGCAGCCATTTTCCCGGTGGAGGCAGAGCTGCAGACAGTGGGTGAGCTCAGTTCCAGAGCACTCTGCCGCTCCTGTTCCCAGCGCCTCAGTTTTCTCCTCTGGCAAATGGGACTGTATGAGACAGGGCAGGAGCAGGGACCTTGGGTTTATCTCCCCGCTTCTCCAACCCAGTGACTAGGGATAGAACTCAGGACCTTCCAACCCCAGCGTTTGTTTTCTTTCTTTCTTTTTTTAGAGTTGCTAAGTCACTCAGTTGCTCAGACTGGGCTCAAATTTGCCATCTTCCTGCCTCAGTCTCCCATGGTGCTCAAATCACAAGTGCGTGTCACTATGCCTGGCTAGAGTCTGAGCATTCTTGAACATCAAGATGACCAGTCCCATAAGGGCAGGACCTTTGGCACTTTCTCTCTACTCCCTATAGTCCTAGTGTCTTGAACAAAGTCAGTCGGCCTCAAGGAAGGTGAATGTTTGTTGAATGACTGAATGAGTGTGTTGTGGGTGAACTTCCAGTCAAGTGCTCTTCCTCCCCAGCTGGGAAAGCCTGGAGATACTGGCCTCATTCTCCATTGTTCACTCCTCAGAGAGGGCCCAGGGGGTGGTGTCAGTGGCAGGAAGGGCCTCTCTCAGATGAAGGAGGCAGTGGGGACACTGCGGGAGCTGGCTGTGCTACTTGGCAGATCTTTAAATTAAAATACATATATACACCAGATAAATAAACCCGGCCCACATCCTGGTGACAGGCAGAATTAAGTTGCCCAGTTGGGGACCCAGCAGCAGAGGCTGGGGGGCTGGGAGGAGACGGGAGCATCTCTGGCTCTAGGGCCATGACTATCCCCCATTGGATTCCTCTCACTGAGGCCTGGGGGAGGCACTGGGGGGGGTCAGGAAATGAAACAGGAGTCCAGGATCTAACTTCCAAGCCCTGCACTGGGAGCTCTGGGAGCCTGGGACACCCCAGGCTGAATGAGGACCACACTTGACTCAGGAGATGGTGCCTCTCCCACATGGCCCGGCTGCATCCCAGGCAGTGGGTGTGAGACACTGGTCCTCGAGTTCTGCAGGCCCAGTGACCTTTAGTGCCAGGGAGACCCCTTCAGAGCCCACAGGAGGCCCCAGAGGGCTGCATAGCTGAGGGATCCCCTGGTCCCTTCCCTGAGCCGAGGGCCCATGGGGGGACCACGAGAGGAGTTTTCAATTACAGAGCTGCTAATCGCCAGCAAGGGCCGATCTGGGGCCCAGTAAATCTCTCATGAAAAGCCTATAAATGTATGTAAAACCGGCCTCTGACAATCCGGGGATTAGGCCTCCGGGCGGGGAAACCGAGGCGAGTGCTGGTGGGAGGATTAGCCAAGCTGGGCCCCTCAGGGTGGCAAGCAGTGGCCCCCGGGACCCTGGACCAGAATCAGGAAGGTTTTGTATTGCAGAAGCTGGCACCCATTTTATAGCTAAGGAAACTGAGGCCTGAACAGCTCAGGAGCTCGAGGCCCTCCCAGGGGTTCCATAATGGGGTGTACTTGTGCTGTGTCCACTGCCTGCCACCTCCTTCCGGAAGGTAAGGGTGGGCTCCACAGATTTGAAGGATGGGGGTCTGTGCCAACCATCCCAGCCCTGGCCAGTGAGAATGCCCCAGGGGAATGGGAAGCCCCTGGGTGCTGATCTAGGGGCCCAGAATCCTGTTTAATCCCTGTGGCCCAGCCCACACTTTCTGCCTGAGTTTTGGGGAGAGAAATTTTTTTTACAGATATTGGGGATGGAACCCAGGACTTTCACACTGAGCTATCCCCCCAGCCCTTTTTATGTTGTATTTTGAGATAGGATCCACCCAGGTGGCCCAGGCTGGTCTCAAACTTATGGTCCTCTTGCCTCAGCCTCCGGAGTAGCAGGAAAATAGGCATGTGCCACTATTCTCAGTCCCCAGAGAGGACTGGGTTTTTTTTTAGCACCGGGAAGGGAACTCAAGACCTTGTGCTTGCCACGCAGGCACATGTGCTGCTGAGCTGTATCCTTGGCCCCTTAAAGAAGATTTTTAAACCCCAGGCATGGTAGCGCACACCTGTAATCCCAGCAGTAGGAGGCTGAGGCAGGAGGATTGCTACAAGTTCATGGCCAGTCTGGGCTACATAGTGAGTTCAGAGGCAGCCTGAACTATACAGTGCAACCTTGTCTATAAAAACCAAAAAAAAGAGGGTTTCTACCCCTAGGTGGCCCTGGCACCCATCAACCCCAAAGTCACCTCCCCCTGACACTCAGTTTCCCCAGTGTGGCCCCATACTCCCCCAGGTTGCAGCCACCCCTGTGGGTAGGATCTGTTATTGTACTGCCTGGGGCTTCTCTGCCAGGTGACCTCCTCCTGTGTCCCTGTCCCCACCTGCAGAAGCACCCCTGCGCCCAGGTGCCCAGGTGCCCAGGGAGGAGGAGAGAGGAGCCTCCATGTGCTCCTCCCATGGAGGTCAGGGCTGCTACCCAGAGCACTGGACAGCTGGAGAAACTGAGGCACAAAGTAAACAGTGCTTTCTACCAGCCTCAGGTTGCGTCCAATGGCACCTTTGGGGTGGCGCCGTTTGCCCCCCTCCAGCCACCTGTGCAGACCCAAAGCCCAGGTGCACAGAGAAATGAGGAGGAGACGAGAGATTTCTGCACCTCTGCCAGTCTCAGCCTCCCGGTTCCTCCAAATCCCAGGTGCGGTTGCATAGCTGGGCTCTGTGACTCAGTTTCCCCATTGTGATCACCAGAAAATACTGGCTGCTATCCCCAGTGCTGGGCAGGGGTGGCGGGGCCTGGGGGTGTCAGGGGGCTCTGAGCACCCCTCCCCGCCCTGCCGTCAGTCAGGCCCGCCGGGGCCCCCTTTAAAGTCGTCACGGCCCAGCAGCGGCTGCGGGAGGGATTATTCTGGCCTGTCCAGGGTAGACTCAAGTGGAACCGAGGCTGACGAGCGGAACGCGCCCCTGCGGGCCCGGCCTGCTGCCTTTGTCGGCTCCGTCACGGCCGCCGCCTCCCGGCTCCCCAGCCCAGTGCTTTGTGCAGCTCTGGCCCGACCACTTGGCCATGGCCCGCAGCTCGGCGGCTGCCCAGCCACGAGACCCTGCTCTGGGCCTCTCTGGGCCTCAGTGTCCCTGTCTGCAGCATGGGCGTGCCATTTGGGCCCCCTGGCTGGATTGCTGGAGACTTGGCTGGATGACACATGGATGTGACTGTCCCCGGCTGCTGCTGCGTTCCCAGGGGTGCTGGGCCCCGTCACTCTGCCAAGCTTTGTCCAGGAAATTCGAGGTGGCAGGGAGAACGGATCTGCTCTCAGCCTGAATGGAGCCGAGGTAAATGCTGTTGACCCCTGACCCAGGCCCCCTAATCCTGGGGTCGAGGCTCTCAGCAGAGAAGTGTCCCAAGAGAAGAGCTGGGGCACGACCCCCACCCCTGGCGCCAAGGGGGGCTTCCGGGTCAGCATCGCAGCAGCTTCCGGGGAGCACGGCTGTCCCCTCAGCCACGTGCCTGGTCACCACCCCAAGGAGGCTGGCGCAGAAGCTCCACAGTCCTAGGGACCAGTCCAGGGCCTGCCAACTGCGGCCGACATCGGAGCTCAGAGAAGTCAGTCTGGAGCTCAAGGGCAGCACAGCAGACATCCCACTTCTAATTGCTGTGGGTATGTGTTCCCTGGGAAACCCTCACTGGAGCATGGGCAGGAGACTTTCCATCCTGACCACCTCCCCCTGCTCTAGATTCCTCCATAGCTCCCACTGTCTTTAAGACACTTTATCTTCCCTAGAAAAAGCCTCAGAAGCAGGCCACACCTGTCATCTCAGCACTCTGGGAAGCTGTGGCAGAAGGTTCATAAATTTAACCCCAGCCCGAGCAATTTTGTAATTTAGCAAAAGCCTGCCTTATTCAGGTGTGTTGCACATGCCTATAACCCCGGGATTTGGGAGGCTGCAGCAGGAGGATCACTTCAAATCTGAGGCCAGCCCGGGTTATGTAGTGAGTTCAAGGACGGCCTGAACTACATAGTTGTTTGAGATCCTGTCTCTAAAATAAAAAGAGCTGCATGTGGCGGTGTCCGCTCTTCCCTGGCTGCAGATGAGCCTTGAGGACTAGCGTCAGGGTGGCCACGTGGCACTGCCCTGCGGGGGCTTGGCAAAAAATGAGTGAGTGTGGTGGCAGTGCTGCCCTCCCTCCGCCCCTGGCAGCGACTCGGCCCCTTCGCCTTCAGAGTCCACGGAGGCCACACCGGCAGAGGCTTCCATGCGGACTAAACGCTTCTCCCCCGCAGGCACAGGCAGGATGCGTTCGCATGCTCTGGCGCCCCGCGCTCCCCGGCGGCCGTGTGTCTGTTCCACCCTGCCGAGCTGTTCCCCACGATCAATTTCAATTTGGCCCGGGCTCTGCCTCTGCCACCCAGCCCTCCTTGGGGGCTCCGGCTGGGGCGGGAGCATTGGTGGCTTTCTGAGCCTTCTCCACCAGACCCGAGAAAGGACTGGAGTCAGGATGAGGCGCTCGGCCATTGCTGGCCTCTTTCTGGGCCTCAGTTCTCCCAGGTATGAAGTGAAGGGTGAGGCAGAGCAGCCTCCCTGTCACCAGGCTCTGGCGTTGCCTGACGCCCCGCATGCTGCACGCCCGAATCAAGGTAGGCACAGCTAATCAGAGGAAAGGGAGGAGGCCGTGATATAGCTCAGAGGCACAAATGCCTGGCCTGCAAGCGTAAGGTCCTGTTTGATTCCCAGCACTAACAACCACAACAACAAAAACAGAGGAAAGGGAGGGAGGGTATTCCTGGCTCAGAGGAAGAGTACATGCAAAGGCCCTGAGGCAAGAGGGGGACCTGTTTGGTTGGAGTAGCTAACACCAGGGAGCAGGTGAGGAGAGGGTGGGGAAACCATGGTGATGGCATTACTCAGCCTTGGGTGGGGGTCAGATGGTGGTGTGCACCTGTAATCCCTGTGCTTGGGAGGCTGAGGCAGGAGGATTTGTTCAAGTTCAAAGACAGCCTGAATTACCTACCAAGACTCTGTCTCAAAAAAAAACAAAATAAATGAACATTTTATTGAGACAATACCTCATAAGAAAAAAAATCTCCTAAGTTTTCCCGGCTGGCCTGGAACTGGAGACCCTCTTGCCTCAGCAGTGGTTGAGATCTTAGGTGTGTACCATCATGCCTGGCTTAATTGTACCCACTCTATAACTGAGGACACTGAGGAGGAGAGGTTACTGGTCAGAATCACAGAGCTGGCAGCGGCGGTGCGACAGTTTGGACCCTTTCAGGCCTGAATTAGTACCAGAGAGTGGTGTAGACGCACCCTCTTAATAACCCCCTTGGCTCCATTTCCAGTGAAGAAAAAGGACAGTGCCTGAAATTTGGTGTGAACCTTCCTGCCCTCTGGGTGACCTCGGGGGATGCGTGTCTCTTCCGTGCCTCAGTTTCCCAGACTGTGACAAGATCCTACTGGACATGTCCTCCCCCTTAGATGATCTGGGGGAGGCCCGGGCCCTGCGTTCAGGCTCCGCGGCCGCTAGGTGGAGCGAGGGGGCCAGTGGAGACGCGGAGGCCGAGGCAGCGCGAGCGCAAGCCCGGCAGCAGCCCTGCAACTCTTCAGCGCTTGGGCCGGGCTCAGGTCCAGAAGCTACAGCCCTGGAGACAGGGCCCCGGATCTGATCCTTGCGCTTGGCAGGACTGTCCTCGCAGCGGAGCCAGTAGGTGGCTGGGGAAACTGAGGCAGGTCTCCTGGGAGGTAGGTGCGAATGCTGAGCCCTTCTGAGCAGGATCTGCGACAGAGGGAACAGGTCAGGGACCCAGGGACTTTGCCCACCCTGAGGGTCATCCCCGCTTCTGGCAAGCGAACATGCAGGGGGGGGGGTAGCACACAGGCAGGGGGAGGGGACGGGAGAGCTGGGGCTCAGCAGGGGCAGCTCCCATTCGTTCCTGGGTTCATTCATTCATTCAGGGATCGCTTAGTGGACGCTGACTGTGGGTG